>LNAC01000169.1:1178646-1585564 GCA_002007465.1 Ailurus styani | reverse complement strand
AAACAAGATGGGATGGGGAAGGAGACAAACCATAAGAGACTCCTAATCTCACAAAACAAACTGAGGGTTACTGGGGGGTGGGAGGGTAGGGATAGGGTGGATGGGTTATGGACATTGGGGAGGGTTTGTGCTTTGGTGAATGCTGTGAAAGATGTAAGCCTGATGATTCACAGACCTGTACCCCTGGGGCAAAGAATTAAAAAAAATTATTTTTCCTACATATATATTTGCATGAATTTCAGCATTAAATATTTAGCTACCTACTGACCAGCAAGGTAGAATGCTGCTATCTTTTACATAAGATAGGTAATGACTATCAGTTTATCCGGTAATGACTGTCCCCCTCCCCACTTTTGTTAACTAGAAGTGACGGACTTACTGAATATCATTCAAACTTTTCTTGTTACCCTGACAATCATTTCTCTTACCAGAGGCTTTATAATTATGTACTTGCCATGTAAAACAAAAACTAAAACTAAAACCAAAAAAAACCCTATATTTCAGATATTTTTTTTAATTGGGGATAAGGAAAACTCAAGAACATAAGGGCTTATATTTATTAGCTTAGGTGAAAGTAAATATTCAACATTTTGAAACCAAATTGGGAGAAACAAAGGTGCAGAGTATTAGCACTGTGCTCTAGATTACATTGGGTTCAACCTAATTAGGGCAGGGGAAGTGTTGGCCATATCATTTACATTTAGATCTGCCCACAACCTATATCACATATACTACCGTATTTATAGATTTTAGTTCGCAAATAAATATAAGAAGAAACAGTTAAAATGGATTTAACTATAAAATATATCTATATATTACCATGTTAGATATGTCAAAAATTTATATGTATACTACAGAGATATAAACAATATATAATTATGCCACAAGATACACACATATATAAATGCTAAAGCTTAAACCTTATAACATGTAGTTTTGCAATTAAGACATTTCACAAATTAAAACATCTTGATAATTTTTTTCTGTACTCCAAATTTTTCAATTTATGTTTTTCATATCACTTCACTTATAATGTTCTCCACTCATTTCTGTCTGCCAAATCTTAAATATTTAAAACCTCAGCTCAACTGTCACTTTCTCTTGGTAATCTTATCTATTTCTTAATATGTTCTTTTTTTCTCTGTATTCTCCATCAGTGTCTTCTAATTATATTTATTTGGCTTATTGCTTCATCCCTAAAATACTTACCATGGAGCTTTATTAGTAAGATGCTCCTAATAAAGTGTAATATAGTGGAACAAAGAGAATATTAAGTCATGATGTATTCTACATCATGACTTAATTAAGGAATGTATACCTGAATTTTCTCTTTCCCAAGTGTATATTTGGTAATTAATATTGGTGGGGTTTTTATTTGCTAAGTAACATCATTGTACCTGAAAATATATACCATTCAATGTAAACATTAAATAGTGCTTCCACATAATATAATAATTTAAATAATTATTAAAGAAGAACACAATTTTTCCTGCTTCTAACAAACATGCATATATGTTGAATAACATTGATTTTGCTTTAAAGTCTAAAATATTACATGGTAAAATGACATATTAAAGATGAACCATTGGTTTTGAGGGTGATTAGTCAAATTTTCCTCAACCAATGAACACTTTATAAAACTTGGAAGTTATAAAAACTACCAAACTTGTTATTGAGAAAAACATTTGTAATAAAATTTTGTAGTGAGCTATGATTTAATATGCGAAAATTCAGACTGGCAGAACTTTTTTATAACCCAAATTATCGACTCATATAAAATAAACTTTTATGAGGAAGTAATCACCTGTTAGGTAGTCTTGATTTCAAACTCATATTTTTTGATTTAGTATACTGAAACAGAATACTGATCTACTGATGTGATCTTGTACCTCCCTAGTGAACAGGGCTTCTTACAGTCAGATTTCTATCTCAAGAATGAAAATGGGCAATAGATAGAGTAAAACTATGATGTTAAGAATAATTGTTTTCTATATTAGCTTGCTCTTTCCACTCCCAGGCCTCATTTTATTCTAGCTTACTAAGTGAGAAAAAGAAAAGTCCATAGATATTCCCTCTATATTCTGTTTCAACTACTACTTTTCTCATAATTTAAAGAGCCACTTAGGGCGCCTGGGTGGCTCAGTGGGTTAAAGCCTCTGCTTTCGGCTCAGGTCATGATCTCAGCGTCCTGGGATCAAGGCCCACATCGGGCTCTCTGCTCAGCAGGGAACCTGCTTCCTCCTCTCCCTGTCTCTCTGCCTGCCTCTCTGCCTACTTGTAATCTCTCTCTATCAAATAAATAAATAAATCTTTAAAAAAAAAATAAAGAGCCACTTAGAATAAGGTTGAGCAAGACCTCCCAACGATCTCCAAATATATGTTTGGTTGTCCAAGTCATTGTACATTTTCATTACATAAATAATTTTATAAATGATAGGAAAATGCAAACCAAAACCACGAGTCACTACCTCACATCTATTAGAGTAGCTATTATAAAAAAGGCAAGACACAAGTGTTGGTAAGAATGTGGACAAAGGCAACCCTTACATATTTTTGATGAGAGTGTAAATTGATACAACCACTGTGGGAGCAATTATTAAGGTTCCTCAAAAAATTAAAAATAGAATACCATATTACCCAGCAACCCCACTTCTGAATATACATCTGAAAGAAACAAAATCACTATCTCAAATTGATGTCTTCACTTCCTTGTTTATTGTTCCATTATTCACAATAACAAAGACATGGAAATAATCTCAGTGTTCCTAAATGGATAACAGATAACAAAAACGTCACACACACACACACACACACACACACACACACACACACATTTAGCCGTAGAAAGAAGAAAATCTTGCCATTTGCACCAACATGGATGGACCATGAGCGCATTATGACAAGTGAAATAAGTTGAAGAAACTATTGTATGGTCTCACTTATATGTGAAATCTGAAAAAGCTTAACTCACAGAAACAGAGTAGAATGGGGGTTGTCAGAGACTAAGGGTGGGAGAAATGGGAAATGTTAGTCAAAGGGTACATACTACCAGTTATAAAATGAGTATGTTCCAGGAATTTAAATGTACAGCGTGGTACTCCAGTTAACGATACTGAAAGTTTCTAAGAGAGTTTATCTTAAATATTCTCACCACACACACACACAAATACCAATTACATGAGGGGATAGAAATGTCAACTAACATTGTGGTAATAATTCTGCAACATATATGTGTATCAAATCATACTATACATCTTAAACTTATATAATAGTATATGTCATTTATATCTCAATAAACCAAAAATAAAGATAAATGCAATTAAAGAAAACAGATGACACCTCAAAGGTTCAATTAGGATTGAATCCAGTATGGTAAATAATATAGAGTCAAAAAGTCCACAGATTCATGAGATTGTATAACTAGAGAATGTGGTTCAAACCAATCCAGGGTGATATCCAATGAACCATTAAAATAATTTCTGAGGGTGCCTGGGTGGCTCAGTGGGTTAAAGCCTCTGTCTTCGGCTCAGGTCATGATCTCAGGGTCCTGGGATGGAGGCCCATATCGGGCTCTCTGCTCAGCAGGGAGCCTGCTTCCCCCTCTCTCTCTGCCTGCCTCTCTGCCTACTTGTGATCTCTCTCTCTCTCTGTCAAATAAATAAATAAAATCTTTAAAAAAAATAAAAAGAAAATAAAATAATTTCTGAGTAGAGTTGGAATCACAGTTCAAACTATGACATTTACACATAGTTCCTGCATGGAGAGGAATTTGGCATGTATGAATAACATTAAATAATGACTGTGTGGCTTGTCTGTCTGTAATGCCTGTGCTTGCCAGAAAATTCATGGTCCTTCAGGCCACAGTAAGGACTTTGGAATTTACCCTGAATGCACAGAAGAGACTTTCCATATTTTAAAAGCAAAATAGGCATCATCAATTCATATGATTATGCTCGCTTTGTCTGAAAAATATTTAGTAAGGAGAAGGAGTGAGAACAGTAAGGAGACTATTATCCAAAGATATGATTACTGGTTATACTAGAAGTTAGTGGAATTGATAAAATGGAAATGTAAAGTTTATTTATAATGTACACTTCTAAAATAAATCAAGTTGTATTCATCAAGCTTTATCATTATGAAATATATTGAGGAATAGCATACCTACAATGAAAATAAAGTAAATAATTTAAAATGTATAACTTGGAATTTTAATGGTTATCCACATACATGATATTTGCTGCAAAGAAGTTACAGATCATGTTTATCCCTTTTAAAAGATCTTTACACTTATTGGCAATCCATTCCTCCTTCACTCTCTGATCTCAAATAGATCTAATATTGTCAGTATAGTGTTTTATAGAAATATAAGTAGAATGAACACTTTTGTGTCTATCATCTTTCATTTGGCATAAATGTATGCTGATTTATACATTTGTATATTTACAGATATATGCATATATGGACCTTATGAAATATATATATTAGGAATATGAATCTAATGTTAGGTAGTGTATATGTTTTAAAGTAACACGCATATTGAAATTACCTAGAAGCCTGTGACTAAATAAAATTGATTAGTGCATTATAAGTATATATAATACTCAGGTACTACATGTTAATAAACTTTCCAAAACTATACATTATTACATCTTATCTTGTCTATATAGGCAGGTGATCTGAGAATTCTATACAACAGTAACTCAAATAACAATAAAAAATAGAGAGAGCCATAGGCTAGGTTGATGTAGCTTTCAAAAGAGTCAAATAAATCTAAGAATGGGAGTCATTATTTACCCAATTGCTCAAAGTTTCAAAAATACAATGTATTGCAAACAATTTAAGCATTGAGGACATTTTAATATAAGTGGTTAAATTATTTTGGCAGATGCAAGAAGCCCAATCATCAGAATTTTATAGCTAAAAAGTCCTAGTAATTGAAATTTTTAAGCATAAGATTATAGTAAGTGCTGTTTTAGAGGAAGTATTCAATCAGAAAATATTACAATCATACAGAGACAGAAAATATTCTAGCAATTTATCAACAAATATCCTGACTTGACAACTAGATTAAATAAATGAAAAAAATATAACAGGTTGGAGACAAGCCATCATGAAAGGAAACTTGCTAACTGAAGCTGAAATTAATGCCATTAAACATGATGTTTCAGAAGATTTGAGATTTAAACAAATAACAAATGAAAGCTCCCTGCTGTTGATGTACCAGAAGATAGAGATTAAATGGATAGGAAAAAATATATGAACAAACAATGTGGAATGTGTGTGAATAGAGAATATAATATATATTTACAATATAAATATATTTATTTAATATATTATATGTATGTATGTGAATATACATATGACCAGTAGTGTCTGAGTTTATAATTAAGAAAGAAAAACCAAAGAGAAATGAATCTTAATGATCCTTTTAAACCCTTGAGGTCAACACACTTCATGAAAACATGGGATTGTATTAAAACAGAAAGATTTTCCAAAGGTCTTAGAATGCTAACATTGAAATACTTCTTTTGGTATTTTCTCTGTCCCAAATCCTCTGACCTTCCTTCCAACTAATATTTTTCAAAGTATACACAGACACACATGCGTATGCACGCACAAACACACATACACACACTGCCAGGAAATCAACTGCTTACGTTTGTTTGCTTGGGACAGATGGATTTTTGGTCCATTATTCCAATGATAAATAGCACCATTAGTTAAGTTTTTTCTTTTTTTTTTTTTAAAGATTTTATTTATTTATTTCGCAGAGGGAGAGAGATCACAAGGAGGCAGAGAGGCAGGCAGACAGAGAGAGGGGGAAGCACGCTCCCCGCTGAGCAGGGAGCCCGATGCGGGCCTCGATCCCAGGACCCTGAGATCATGACCTGAGCCGAAAGCAGAGGCTTTAACCCACTGAGCCACCCAGGCGCCCAAGTTTTTTCTTTTTTAATTTATCTAAAATTTGCCTAAAGGACTTGAACAAGACTTGAAACCATAAGACTCCTAGAGTCTTATAAGCTATAAGCTATAAGCTCTTTAGCATGGATAGGTCTTAATGATTTTTTTTAAGTCTGACACTAAAAGCAACAAAAGCAAAAATAAACAAGTGGGACTTTATACTAAAAAGCTTGTGCACAGCAAAGAAAATCATCAACAATATAAAAAGGCAACTTACAAAGTGGGAGAAAATATTTGCAAATCATATACTTCCTAAGGGGCTAATATCCAAAATATATAAAGAACTCATACAACTCAATAGCAAAAAAAAAAAAAAAAAAAAATCCCATTAAAAAATGAGAGGATCTGAATAGACATTTTTCCAAAGAACAGATACACATGGCACAAATACAAGACATTATGGCACAACACCCAAACAATACCATCATATTGAGCTGCATATATTCTCCTTCTTCATAGTAATTCTGATACAAATATAATTCAATTACTGACTATACAAAATATCATCCATTAATGTAGTGGGTAAACATTTATAGAGGACATATGTGATGTCTGACTCATAGACTCTGGTGATACAACAAAGAACAAGATAAATTCTCCATCTACATGCTGCTTATGTTAAAATGGGGACACAGAAAGTAAACAAATTTGTTTATAATATATAATAAATTTCTAACACTACCCCCTTAGAGGAGCTTTTACTGACCAAGCTCTCTGAGAAAGAGTAGCCCTATAATTCACAATTACCTTATGTTGCTTTTTACTTATACCTGTGTCTAGTTATATATATCAATTTATTGCTTTAATTGGCTAATCTGATACCTGGCAGCTCAGGTCTCTCTCATGAGTTGTAAAAACAACAGGTCAAAAATGACAGTAACAATAAAGCCCTTAATCACTTACAGTGAAAATGTACACAAGTGGCTAGACTGGATAAAGTACCCACTACCCACCTCCACTCCTACTCCCAAACACTGGGTCAGGTGGTTGAGCACAGATGTAGAGGTTGTTCCGCTGCCAAGGAGCCCTGTATAAAAGATTCCTACAGCTGCAGTTTTACACACCCTAAGTAGGGGAGAAGGGGAGGAAAGAGTTGGAAAAATGCTGAGGACTGAATCAGACTAGAAAATCTTTAAGTTTGCCCCTTCCCTCCAATAAAGCGATGTCAGCAAAGGCACCCGAGTAAGACT
Source organism: Ailurus styani (assembly GCA_002007465.1). Classification (NCBI taxonomy): domain Eukaryota; kingdom Metazoa; phylum Chordata; class Mammalia; order Carnivora; family Ailuridae; genus Ailurus; species Ailurus styani. The sequence continues at coordinate 1,578,413 of LNAC01000169.1, read as the reverse complement.
TCTGCCTTAGGCCTTGATCAAGAGACCTCCAAATGAAATGTAGTGGGACTAGGAATGTAAATAAAGTTTAAAAGCCTGACTGACCAGAGGGGCCGGAGCACTTGACTGCCACTCCCTTTGGAGACTACAGTGCCTATGCACCCAGTCTTGTACGGGGAAACCAGTTTCCCCTGTGAGGACTGCCAGATAAAGTTTTCATAATTGCTTGTGGTTGGACCTGAAAAATCACAGACATGTTTTTAACCAGAAGCCAGACTCTTCAGGAAGTATTTGAAGTGATAGCAGAATGAAGTGATGTCACTTTAAGAAATTCATTTATTCAGAGAAGCACATTTATAGATTACTCATTACGTTCCATGTAGGTGCTAGCAGACCCTAATTTTATTCAAATTTGTATAAGTCCAATAGTATTTATTATCATGAGATATAAATTCCCACTTTGATGATATTTATTTAGCAACAATGTCAACAATAATAACAACAAATATGCAGGACTTAATATTTCCTAGGCTTTATTCTAAGTACTTTAATATACTGATTAATTTAATCTCATAAGAACCTTATACAGAAGTTATTATTAATATTTTCATTTGCATATAAAGAAACATAGATACGAAGAAACCAAATATGGTGGTGGTAGACAGAAAATATGGTTACAAATTCCCCTACGGTACTTGTTGTATACCTTTGAATAAACTTGAACTTTTTGGGGGGTGGATCAGTTACGTGATTTGTTTTGGCTAATATATTAATAATTGTGATGCAAGAAGTTGTTTGTTGTCATTTCCTAGGAATCCTACAGCTACTAACATGTGATAAGCTAGGTTCATCCTGCTTAAAGATAATGGCCCAGTTATCCAAATTCACCAACCAAGAGCCAGCTAATTGTCGCACACTTAAATTGTCATTTTCTGTCAGCATATTGTATATAAATGTTTATGTAAGTGAATTTAGCTGAAATCAGTAAAGATCCACCTAACATAGTCCAATCCCAATTGCAGACACACAGATTATAATTCTTTACTGATTTAAGCCACTAAGTTTTGAAGGGTAAGTGGTAAAGCAATAAATAATTTATCCCATGGCAAATAATAAAACTTAAAAGATAGTTATAGATGATGGTCCTTTAAGTTAGGTTAACATGTCAATCTTTTCACATAATGTTGGAAAGGGAAAAATGATATGAAAATAAATAAAAGGTCAATTGTTTTCCTATATATCAACAATGAACAAGTAGCACTTGAAATTAAATTCACACCATTAACATAAACAGCTCCAAAAATGAAATACTTAGATATAAGTCTCACAAAAATATATAAAATATCTGTATAAGGGGAACTATAAAACTGACAAATTGGGAAGAACTAAATAAATGGAGAGCTATTACATGCTCATGGATAGGAAGACTCAATAATGTCACGGTGGCAGTTCTTCCCAACTTTATCTACTAACTCAGTGCAATCCCAATATAAATATAGTCAACTTATCTTTGATAAAGGAACAAAGACAATAGAATGGAGCAAAGATTATCTCCAAGTGGTGCTGGAAAAATTGGACATCCACATGTTAAAAAAAAAAACAAGAATGTAGATACAGACCTTATAGACTTTGTAAAATTTAACTCAAAATGGATCATAGTTCTATAAAATGCAAAACTATAAAACTCCTAGAAGATAATATGATTTCTCATATATGACCTTAGGTATGTCTTCTTAGATATAACACCATAGAAGAACTAATTGATAAGTGGGACTTCATTAAAATTAAAAACTGTCTGCAAGAAAGAAAGAAGACAAGGCACAAAAGAAAAAGTTTGCAAAAAACACATCTGATAAAAGACTGTTATCCAAAATAGACAAAGAACACTTAAAACTCAACAATAAGAAAACAACCCAATCTAAAAATGGGCCAAATATCTTAACAGTCATTTCACCAAAGATACACAGGTGGCAAATAAGCACATGACAGACAACATGCTTCAACATCATACATCATGGAAATGCAAATTAAAGTAACTGTAAGATACCACTACAGGCTTTATTGGACTAATCAAAATCTGAAATACTCACACTGAATATTGGCAAGGATGTGGAGCAACAGAAACTCTCATACATTGCTGATGAGAATGCAAAATGGTGTGGACACTTTGGAAGATGGTTTTGTGGCTTATTACAAAACTAAACATACTCTTAACACATAGTAGAGCAAAATGGGGTCCCTCATGTCAAACGGGAGCCTGTGTCAAGCAATGCTGCAAACCGGTAAGGTACTGCAGCTAGGAGATATTGTCCAGACCACCATCAACTGACACCCCAGAACTGAAAATGAGCAGAACCAGAGGAGGTGTGCAGAGACCCAAAACTGATTAAATCCCTTTAAAAAGGGAAGGATTTTGGCAGCAAGCTGTCAGACTCTTCAGACCTGAACGCCCTATGTCTAACCACTTAAAAAAAGACAACCAGTGGCCACTGAAGGCTCTGCCTAGTTATCTGCCAACAGAACTGAGATCTTTCAACTACTTGAATATCAGAAGCAGTAAGTGCCAAGAGCTGACCTGGACCAGACCAAGACCTTATCTCAACTGCAGGACCATAGATGGACTTCGTGTTTGGTTTGTTAATTTCCTATACCCTTCTGTTATCTTGTCTGTTGTGTGACTTGTCTTCTGTGTAACAAGCCAAGTTTAATCACATGGTGAACTGTCATTGAGTTTGGATCCTGACCTACCTCATAATTGTGATTTAAATTTGCTTTATGATTGAATAAAACTTCCATGCTACATAGAGCAGTCTACACATTTAATGTAATCTCTATCAAAATATCATCAACTTTTTTCAAAGAAAGGGAAAAAATAACCCCAAAATTTATATGGAATGAGAAAGACCCCAAACAGCCAGAGAAATGTTGAAAAAGAAAACCAAAGTTGGTGGCATCACAATTCAAGACTTCAAGCTCAATTACAAAGGTGTAATCCTCAAGATGGTATGGTAGTGGCACAAAAACAGACACATAGATCAATGAAACAGAATAGAGAGCCCAGAAATGGCCCCTCAACTCTATGGTCAACTAATCTTCAACAAAGCAGGGAAGAATGTCCAATAGAAAAAAGACAGTCTCTTCAACAAATGGTGTTGGGAAAATTGGACAGCCACATGCATAAGATGAAACTGGACCATTTCCTTACATCACACACAAAAATAGGCTCAAAATGGATGGAGGACCTCAATGTGAGACAAATCCATCAAAATCCTGGAGGAGAACACAGGCAGAAACCTCTTCGATCTCAGCCACAGCAACTTCTGCCTAGAAACATCACCAAAGGCAAGTGAAGGGCAAAAATGAACTATTGGGACTTCATCAAGATCAAAAGCTTTTGACAACAAAGGAAACAGTCAACAAAACCAAAAGACAACCAACGGAATGGGAGAAGATATTTGCGAATGACATATCAGATAAAGGGCTAGTATCCAAAATCTACAAAGAACTTATCAAACTCAACACCCAAAGAACAAATAACTCAATCAAGAAATGGGCAGAAGACATGAACAGACATTTCTGCAAAGAAGACATCCAAGTGGCCTATAGACACATGAAAAAGTGCTCAACATCACTCAGTGTCAGGGAAATAAAAAATCATAACCTCAGCGATATACCACCTCACGCCAATCAGAATGGCTAAAATTAACCTGTCAGGAAACAACAGGTGTTGGAGAGGATGAGGAGAAAGGGGAACTCTCCTCCACTGTTGGTGGGAATGCAAGCTGGTGCAGCCACTCTGGAAAACAGTACGGAGGTTCCTGAAAAAGTTGAAAATACAGCTACCCTATGACCCAGAAATTCTGCTACTGGGTATTTACCCTAAAGATACAAATGTAGTGATCCGAAGGGGCACATGCAACTGAATGTTTATAGTAGCAATGTCCACAATGCCCAAACCATGGAAAAAGCCTAGATGTCCATCAACAGATGAATGGATAAAGAAGATGTGGGGGGTGTGTGTGTGTGCATGCATGTGTAATGGAATACGACGCAGCCTTAAAAAACTCAAAATCTTGTCATTTGCAATGATGTGGATGGAACTAGAGGATATTATACTAAGCGAAGTAAGTCAATCAGAGAAAGACAATTATCGTATGATCTCACTGATAGGAAGAATTTGAGAAACAAGACAGAGGATCATAGGGGAAGAGATGGAAAAATGAAACAAGATGAAACCAGAGAGGGAGACACACCATAAGACATTCAATCTCAGGAAACAAACTGAGGGTTGCTAGAGTGGAGGGGGTGGGAGGGAAGGGGTGGCTGGATGATGGACATTGGGGGACGGTATGTGCTATGGTGAGTGCTGTGAATTTCTAAGACTGAGGAATCGTAGACCTGTACTCCTGAGACACATAATACATTATATGTTAATTTAAAAAAAACTTAAAAATGATTAAATAAAGCTGACATTGTGGAAAGACACAACTTGTGCATGTGCCTTCATAGCACACTCATGACACACATAATCCAGCAATCACACTCATGGTATTTACCCAAAGGAACTAAAAACTTTTATCTATAAAACAACCCACACATGGATATTTATAGCAATTTTTCTCATAATTGCCCAAACTCGAAAGCAACTGTCCTTTAGTAGATAAAATAAACTGTGGTACAACTAGACAATGGACTATTATTCAGCCTTAAAAAGAAGTGAACTACCAAGCCATGCAAAGACATGGAGAATCCTTAAATGCATATTATTAAGTCAAAGAAGCCAATCTGAAAAGTATGCTATTATGATTTATAATAAGAAATATATATTTGGTCTTAGTCTTCATTTCTGGCCCAGAGCTCCTAAGACTCTTGGAATTTCCTAAGTGACAGGAACAATAAGTTACTTTTTTTTATGTTAATGAGTTGACACTTGGATTGTACCTTAGGAGGGGAACCAGTTGCCACAGGAACTGAAGTGTGAATAGAATGTTGGAATATTCTGTTCCATCCCCTGATTTCCAAGGAGGGAATAGGGGCTGGAGGTTGAATCAATCACCAATGGATAATGATTTACACCATCATGCCTATGTAATAAAGCCTCCATAAAAACCCCAAGGTGGGAGGGTGGTTCAGAGAGCTTCCAGGTTGGTGAAACATGCTTCCAGTGCCACCATGCCAGATCCAAACTCCATGGGGACAGAAGCTCCTCTGTTTGGGACCTCACCCTATCTATCTTTTTATCGGATTATTGATTTATATTCTTTAATGTCTTTTTTAATAATTGGTAATCTAGTGAATGAATTAAGTTTCCTGAGCTCTATGAGCCACTCTAGCAAAATAACCAAACCTAAGGAAGAGTTAATTGGAACTTCCAATTCGTATCTGGGTCAGTCAGAAGCACAAATGACAACCTGGACTTTCAACTGACATATGAAATGGAGGGTAATCTTGTGGGACTTAGCCCTTAACCTGTGAAATCTGATACCATCTCTGGGTAGACAGTGTCATAATTGAGTTGAATTGTCAGACACTCAGCTGGTGTCAGAGTTGCTCGGTGGTGTGGAGAAAAAGTCTCCACACATTCAAATTTGGGTACAGAACACTTAGAAGGCCGCAGACTTCATGATTCCAATTATCTGACTTTCTGGAAAAGGCAAAATGATGGAGACAAAGTTTCAGTAGTTACCAGTGTTGAGGGAGGAGAAGATGAACAGGCAGAGCACAAAGGATTTTGAGGGGAGTGAAAATATTCTAGAAGGTACCATAATGATGAATACATGCCATTATAAATTGGTCCAAACCCACAGAGTGTACAACACCAAGAGTGAATATTATCTATGGGCTTTGGGTGATTCTGATGTGTCAATGTAGGTTCATTCTTGGTAAAAAAAATGTACCATTCTGGTAATTGATGCTAATAATGGGGAAAGCTATGCATGTTTGAGAGCAGGAGGTACATGGCCTATCTCTATACTTTCCTCTCAATTGTTATAAACCTAGAACAACAAAGTCTTTAAAAATATGAAAGGTAACTATCACCACATATGAGAAGGAAATAAAAGAAAGCATGCTCTGTACAATAAATAAATGAAAAATGATTCATGTCTACAAGGAGGAGATAACTCAAACACATTGAAAATTATTCTCTTTTTTGTTATCAAAGTATTATTTTGACAAAATTTTGACTCAAAAAGTTATCTGAGATTAGTGGAAAGAAATTCAGTTTTGTAAACTTTTGATAAAGACTGATTTATCCTCATGTACTCTGCAAATATTTAAAGAACATATGGACAATGACTGTATCACCACAACTATTCACAACTGCTTGGGCCAAATTCTCTTAACTTAAAACTGTGTTAAACATAAGGCTTGATAATTTATTAAAACAATTTGACAAGTAGAAGGATTATTTCACTTGATCAATGCAGATCTTACTCATTCTTATTTTTCCAGGTCACAGCAAAACCTACTGTCAGTATCTAAAAACAGATCTTTTGACATTTATATCTAGGCCTTTCAAGAAATGTTCTTCAATTCTAACGTAAGAAGTAATTTACAGATACTGAATTACACAGTGAATACAAATTACATATTATGAACTAAATTTATTTTTTAAATATTTAGGTATATTTAAATAAGGTCAAATTCATTAATAGAGAACTACTTTCTAATGTGCAGGTAAGTTTGCTCTCCAAATCTCTCCATGGAACCAATTATTAGAAACCTGTTACATTCAAATTTCATTTAAAAATCATTTTTTTAATTAATCACCTCACCTTTATTCCCAAAATTTGAAATAAAGTGTGACTCTAAGTTGGTAAACTTGTAAGTCAGTGTAGTTAAAAGATCATATCCCTTCAGTTATAAAATGCTATGGTGGGCATATTTATTACCATTTAGCCTCAGCACAGAAGTGATAATACATTTGCATATTTGCTGTAATGATTTCAACAACAGGTATAATAAATATGATCAATATTACCTACATAATCTTTACACTGATGCGATTTTATTACATTTTGCTCTCTGATAATAGTGATACTATACAGCAATATTTATTTTCTTAAGGGAAATACTTCCATCGATTAGTTATTCTCTACTTATTTAGATCTTGGTGATGTTCTTTTAGCTACACAACATTTGGGGTCACCACTACACAACTGTTTTTAAGAGTTGCTAAACTTAGGCCTTAGCATTTTGATGTCTGCTGCCTTTGCTCTAGGTCATGTTTTCATTTATTCTTGTTGATATTATAGCATTACATTGCATTCCCTATGCCCTATTACTGATAACATTTCTTGAAAAAGAAGAAGTGAAAGAAAGCAGAAAAAATATTGCCTTTCCTCTCCCTATAATGTCACAGGATCCAGACAGGCAACACATATTCTGGTCCCACTCTCTCCAACTTCTTTCTAATCACCCAATTTTTAAATAAGAGATGTTATATGTCATACTCAATTCTGCAGGCTCTCTGTCACTTCAGTGATTTAGTCTTACAAATATTTCTATCATGGTAGTTCTGTGATGCCTTGTGAAATACACTCTTGCACAACCTCAAAATCTTCTTTAATTGCCTTCCATTAGCTTTTCTTAAGCAGAAGACAGGATCCATGGTGGCAAAGTGAGAGGCGGAAGCTAGTTATCTCTATTTTCTATAGAGCAAGACCATTTCAACTGTTTAAGTTAATTGCCCCAAGTCACAATATAAAATAATAAAAAGTAGAAATTTATTTTATGTATAAATACATATTGGCATTGTTTTAAAAGAACTTTTAAAACATATTAAATTATCTAAATCGTTGACAAGTCTGAACATTTGTTGAATCTATGCTGAACAATTAAATCCAACTTAATTGTTTAGATATGTAAGTTCATTGAAATATCAAAATAGAGTGGTGCATTCTAGAAGACTGAGGTAAAGTATGAAGATTGGGTTACCTTAAAAGGACATGTAACATTGCTATAATGGATTCTGTTTCCAAAGTGCTGAAATAGCTTCTTTAAAATTAACACTCAGCAGAGAGTAAGAAAAAATAATACATTTGAAAACATCACAGAACTACCACAACAGAAATATTTGTGAGTTTAAATTACTAAAGTGAAGGTGAACCTGGAGAATCAAGTGTGACATATAAGATCCCTTCTCTCATTCACAAATTTTGTGATCAGAAAGAGCAGCAGAGCAGGGCATCTGGGTGGCTCAGTTGGTTGAGGATCAGACTCTTTATTTTGGCTCAGATAATGGTCTCAGGGTCATGAGATCAAGCCCTTCATCAGTCTCCACACATTTTTCAGGGAGTCTGCTTGAGATTCTTTCCCTTTCCCTCCCCCTCTGCCCCTCCCCCTACTCATACATGCACTCTCTAATAAGCAAATCTTTAAGAAAAAAAGAAAAAGAAAGGAAGGAAGGAAGGAAGGAAGGAAGGAAGCAGGAGAGAGTGACAGAAGATAAAAAGCTGGCCTAAGCTTTCCTCAACCACACCCTTGGATAAATAGTCAAGCTTAGGCCTGCCAAGTAGGAGGGCCCCTATTAAATAGCTAAGGCCTTCAGAGAGGTCCTCAAAGGGATCTACCATAGATGTACATCAAAATAGAACAAAATAGATCAACCAACATAAAGACCAAAACTCACTTTTAAATCACTAAGGCCTAATTGTATCAAGGAATGGCTTCCTATCATAATTGCTTTCTAGAAGAAAAGTAAATCCTCTTGATTTAAAAATGTCATCTAGAATCTCAAGTTATCTTTTTACCTTTTCATACTTAATATCTGGTAGTCCATAAAAAATAAATAGGCATGAAATAACCAAAAACAGAAAAAAAAACCCACAAAGCAAAACAAAATTTAAACAGGTAGTGTAAGTGGATTCACAGGGATTCATTTAACAGACTTCTGGCACAGATATGGACTTAAAAAATCAATGTGAGAATGTCAGCAATGTAGTGGAGTAAGAGATCTCTTATTTGTGTTTCCCCTTAGCAGCAATACCTTGACAATCATTCTTGGACCAACAAGGACCTTTGTGGGAACTTTGGGATCCAGGAAGTAGATTGTGAAATGATGGTGGAGTTTAAGATCAAGGAGGGCTACTTTGAGAAGCTGTACCAACATAGCTGACTCACCAACCACAGTCCCAGCTACAGACCTGAAAATAGCTCCATACACCTGTGCAGACTTGTCTACATCCCCCCTTGGCCTTGCTCCTACCACCAGAAGCAGCTGTCAAGGGAACTGGTAGAAATTATAATGCCATGCTTCAGGTAATAGGCCCCATCATCCTGGCTATGGACCCTGAAGGGACCATGTCCTGGCTTCCATCCCGCGGAGATGCAGCCTGGGAGTCCCTGGAGTCAAGTCTGCAGAATTTGGTCTGACTAGAGATTCTGAAGCAGCCTTGTATGGGGATTCCAGCCAATATAGCTGTCTTCCATAAGCAGTCTGCTGGCCTAGGGTCCCATCAGGAGATACACCCATTAGTGCCCCCCTCCACCCCGAGACAAGCCAGCAAACCTTATTCTGATAATAGATTCTGATTTGGCTCCTACCACTCTCAGCCACAGTATGAGAGCTGTTCTGTCTGCCCACAGACCCCAGAAAACATGCCTATGTGGGTTCCCAGAAGTAAGCTCACTAACCTCAGTCCCATTAAAGATCCTCAAATGGTCCTAAAATTTAGTTCCAGCTCTTTCCAGCTAAGTCAAAGATCACTCTTGCATGCTCACAATCTGGCAGGAGACAGACCCACTGGTGCCTCTAGAATTAAATGTACAGACCTATACCCTGGCTTTGGACTCTGAAGCAGCCCTAGAATTTGGTTCCAGCTCCTCTAAGTCATGGTCTGCCCCTCCCAGGGGTATACCCAGTGAACTGGCATAAACTCTTCCAAGGACTTGACAGAAGCCATATATATCTATGCTCCCACAACTGCAGACTCTAAAACAGACCTTTGTCTCAGAGCCATTCTACTGAATAAGGTCCTGGAGGCAGTACACCCAGGTGGACTCTTCCACCCAGAGACTCTGGTGGTCTCTTCCATTATGTAGGGTCCATACCTACATAAGTCCCTGATAACAAGCCTGCCAGACCCCACTGTGGACACAGCAACAGCCTCCAGTGTTACTGTGACCTGGCTCCAGTGACCCAACTCTAATTCAGTATAACTGTGACTCTGGAGATAATCTCATTTGGCAGGAGAAGGTCTTTCTTTACTTGTTTAAAGCAGTCTGTAAAAACTGGAAAAAGGATGTGCTCCTTCAAATGTACAGACACCAATTTAAGCCAGATGGATCAGGAAGAATCAGGCAAATATGACACCATCAAGTGAAACTAATAAAGCCCCAGTTACTGATCAAAGAAATGGAGATCTATGAATTGTTTGACAAAGATTTCAAAATAGTCATCTTAAAGAAACTCAATGAAATGCAAGAGAACATAACTAACAAAAATCAGGAAAACAATACATGAACAAAATGAAAAGTATGATACAGCAATACAAACCATAAAAAAAATTCAATCGAGAGCTTGAGCATCAGACACAATCATGCAGAGTAAAGAACCAGCAAACTTGGAGACAAGTCATTTGAAATTAGCCAGTTAGAGGACCAAAAAGAAGAAGAAAGTAAGATGTGATGGTCAGGATATTCATTGTATTGGTCTTCAATGGGGCAATTTTGGGTTACTGGTTATTTCTTACTTCTTGACCAGTGTGGTGACTATATAGATATCTTCATTCTTTAGTTGTCACGTCACCCATGTATTTAGAATTTATCTACCTTCATTTTATTGCCTCTTTGGACAGCATGTTCTCCTTTGGAGGTATCTCTGCAGGTGTGCTCTACAACACTGCTGGACAGATTTCCCCATACATCTGCTGCACAACTATTCTGGGAATTTCCTTCACTGTTATGCTCTCTGTTTTGTCTTTTTCCTGTGTTGAATTGTTCCTGGATGCTATATCTTCCTCTATATTTGTACTTTTCCTTCTCTAAGAATGTCACATTCTTCAACTGCATCCTATAACTTACTGTGTAGACAATAAATATTTTTGAGACTTTAGATGCTTAAAATATCTTTAACCAATTGCAATGTAGTGATATTTACCTTCATTTAGAATTCCAAGTTGAGAATCTAAGGATACTTTATTCTATTTGCTTTCAAGTGTCACTCTTACTCTTGAAAAACCTGATGTCTTTCTTACTCCAATTTTTTTAATGTCATCTTTAATGTATTTTTCCCATTTCCATCTTTGAATGCCAACAAACAAGCAAACAACCTTTATCCTTAGTATTCTTTAACCACTCAATCACATAACTTTCATTGGTTCTTTAGTCATTGTGTTTATCACTCAAAGAGCCTTTTACTGAAGAAACGTCTTTCTCTCACATAAAATAAATTTGCATTATTTGTTAGTTTCCTCATCTCAGTTCCTTTATCATTCTGGATGTACTATTTATTTTTAAGATTTTATTTATTTGACAGAGAGAGAGATAGTGAGAGAGGGAACACAAGTAGAGGGAGTGGGAGAGGGATAAGCAGGCTCCCCGCTGAGCAGGGAGCCTGATGCGGGGCTCATCCCAGGACCCTAGGATTATGACCTGAGCTGAAGGCAGACGCTTAATGACTGAGCCACCCAGGCACCCCTGCATATACTATTTTCTTATGATGTTGATTATTCTAGACAAACTGATCCTGTAAGAGGATTATCTTCTCAGATTATATGACTATTTTTTTCTTTAAGATTTGTGTTTTAACCATAAGCTTTCCTTTGACCTCTCCACCAAGCACCACTCTACCATGTGTTTACACAAGAACTCAGATAATCTGGAAAATATTGATATCCTATTGCATGAATTTAATGTATTACATTGAAAGTAGTGTATCTTTTTAAAATATTTTCCTTAATGTATTATAAAACTTATAAAAAGATATTTTTATCCACTTATTAATTTTGGTCTCTGATAGCTTACAGACTTTACCAAAAATACCTGGTGAGTTTTGACTGTCTATTCATATTTAACAAAGCAAACAATTAAAAAGTCAGTACTTTCAGGAATTTGATCTTGGGACAAAGGGTTACCTCAGAGATAAATTCCTCAGATAACCTGTCTTGGGTAGTGTTATCCTCAGTTTTTATTAGACATTATCCAAAATCCTACTGCAACTTCTGCCCATTTCTCTGATAGTTTTTACAGAGATGTATCTAAAATGCGTTGTCTGAGCCTGTCATCCTGTTCTCTATTGACACTACTAACAAAGTTTCACAAACATTCTGCTGTGGAAGAGTTTTTTCTAAAATCTCATATGATTTACAGTTTTAGGAAACCTTCAGAGATTATTTCCATTTTATATATACTACCTGAGACCATATGAAGAAGATTTGAATGAATTACCTTTATTCCAACTATATCCCAACTATATGCCAACATATGCCAACTATACCTATATGCCAAAGAGTAAACTATTCTAAGCATTACCATTATAGCCTAGATTCAAAGATTATTGTTTAACATTTTACTGGCAGTAGCACTCAATTCATTAACATAAGGAAAAATTATAAATTTAAAAAGATCACAAGGAAGGGATAAAACATTGTTTACGAACATAGTTACTGCCTACCTGGTAATCTAAAAAAAAAAATCACAAGCTATTTGAATTAATGAGAATTTTGAGTAACCTGGTTAGATGCAAGATCAATGAAAAAAATATATTTTAAAATACCAATTGTGCAGAAACTTCTAATTTCCTTAATTGGTTTTCCCCTCTTCTTATTAAAGCACATAACCCCTAATTTTATTGTAGCAACTTGCCACTGTGGTTTAAAGATATATTTTAAATGCTATTTGTAGCTAGTTCTGGCCATGTGGCAAATTTCTAACTAATGAACTATGAACAGAAGATTAGTGGGTGATTTCAGGAAGATTCTTTAAATTGAGGGCACATGCTCTTTCTGCCTTCTTTCCTGCTTCCTGCCTGGAATGCAAATGCAATGGCTGGAACTGCAAAAACCATAATTTTCTTTGAAATAACCTTGAAAATGAAAGCCATAGATAATAGCATAACAAACCAGAACAATCCAGACGAGGCTTCTGTTCTCAAAAGCCATGGACTTTACTAGCCATGGACTGACAACCTGTACAATTCTTTTACATGTTTAAAACAGGACCATTTTTTTTTAAAGCACTATATTCTCAATCTTGCTTTTGCATATATGAACTTAGCCAAAATAACATTTAAAACAGCATAATTAGAGAAATTGAAAGTGGATTTAATTCACAATAGAAATTTATATTATAGTAAGATAATGGCTGAAAATATCTATAAATTTTACTGATAATTTTGCTTATTTGCTTATATGATCTAACATAATTTTTATAGTTTCTTTCACATTTTTAGTGGCCATTTTGTCTCACTGATTGATACCGTGCATTTGTTGACCATATTATTGAGGCACTGATATTTTTTAATTTATTGGGGAATGTCATAAAAAGTCTGGCATGTAAATTATTCTGTATATTCTACTCTTGGATAAAATCTAGAATTCATATTTTTTATTGTAGGTTTAATAAAGCTGAAAAGGCTTAATGGGTTACATAACCTCTTAATATTTTTTATTACTGCATCTATACAAAGAGAGAAGACCTGGCTTTTACTAAATTAATAATGTGACATAAAATACAGAATAAACTTGAAAATATAAATTTCTCCATACCTCCCTTTACCGAAGAGTGCTGAAGTTATTGATTGGCGACTCCAGAATTTAAATTATTTCACACTCTTCTGATAATTTGCATGAGAAGCGTATGTGGTAGCAGGGAAGAGGCAGGATAGACCATGGGAAACAGTGAAGACAAACTTAGAAATACTCCACCAATTCACACATTCTGTTGACCCAATTTTGCCTTATATCATTTGAGAAGTGAATTTTTTTTATAATTCTCCACCATCCAAATAAATACAGATACCTAGAAATGAACTTTATATCCCTGTTACAGAATATTATTTCCTTTAAAATATTTTGCTAAGTTTGCAAATTGGTAACAAACTTAATTACTTATGGAATTTCTCAAATGGTGAATAAAAGCTGAATTACATTTTAATATTTCTTAAATTGTACATAAAAATTTTTTGGTTAAATTCCAATGTGAGCTAATGTTATGAATTTCAGCAAATAAATTTAAATTTTTAAGCAATAAAAACTAGAAACAAGTTTTCTTTATTGTAATTACTATTAAGATGCCATTTTAAAACATTATCTCTCCCAAAAAATCTTTTTGGTACCTCTGAAATATGTGTAGATGCATTCTTAGCTACATATAAAATATTTAATCTCTGTATGTATCTCTTTATCCAAAATAAATTTAGAAATTGCTTGTTAAAATAAGTTTTTCAAATGATAAGGCAATATTGAAACAACAATGTTTCATTCATTCATTCATTCATCTAGGCAACATAGAAAAAAATAGTACCTTTGGAATTATCATTAAAATGATATCTGGTTGTTAAAGCAATAATAGGACTCAAATAGATCTTTGCCACATTGCAATGGCCTCCCGTTGTTTTAGAAATGAAAAGTTAAGATGAATTCTGAGAAAATAAACACTCAAGAAAAGCTGAAGTTTACATTTTTCAAGCAGAAGATTCTTTTTAAAGACAACCTTCTATTAGGCCTTTGTCTCATTTAATGATGAACACAATTCTAATTTTTAATGTCTTCCTAGATGTTAAATTTAAATGGCATTTGCTTATTGCATTATAAACTATATTTTGAATAGACTGTGATCTTAAAGATAGGCGTGTCTTAATCACATCCATTTACCTAGAACCTCTCATTGTGCCTAGAGTTTAAGAATCAACCAATAATTGGGGCGCCTGGGTGGCTCACTCATTAAGCGTCTGCCTTCAGGTCATGATCCCAGAGTCCCGGGATAGAGCCCTGCATGGGGCTCCCTGTTTGGCGGGAAGCCTGCTTCTCTCTCTCCCACTCCCCCTGCTTGTGTTCCCTTTCTCACTGTGTCTCTGTCAAATAAATAAAATCTTAAAAAAATTTTTTTTTAAATTTAATCTCTTAAAAAATTTAAAGAATTAAAAAGAAAGAATTATCAATATTTGTAAACAAATTAATAAAGTAAAAATTTTATTAGTGGAAAAATTCATGAAGTATGAATAAAGTTGACTGTTAATAGTATTTAACCAATGTTACTTAAAAATATTTTAATGGATGATGTTATTTAAGGTGTTAGCAATAGGAAAATCTTTATGAGTGTGTATGAGGAGAGTAATCTTTTTCCCACATTTCTGTAAATCTAAGTTTCTTTTTTCAAAATATGAATTATAAAAATAAATGATGGTGAGATTAGACAATGCTCTCCTTTGTAAGTAGAATAGCAAAACAACTTTATATAAATGGAATCATGTTCACGGACTCTTTCTAATGGATTTGAAAATTTATTGTAAAGATACATTTATCAACATAATGTGGTATACATATGAAGATAGAAAAACAGATTTATAGAACATAATTAAAAGTATAGAAATAGATTTACAAATTTTAAAGTTCAAAGAAAGTCAGGGCAGAAATGATGAACTTTTTAACCAATGATGCTGGACATTTGGATACTTGGATACAAAGAAAAATTGAACTTTGACCCTTACCTTGTATCATATATAAAAATTAACTCAAAATGCCTAACAAACCTATTTGTAAAACTTAAATCTTAAGGTGTGTTAAGATTTGTAATTCTGAGTTCATACACTAGAACTTAAGGTATATAATTGTGAATTCATATACTAGAATAAAGATAAACCAAAAGGCTTTAACAAGGTAGCCAAATTTAGAGGGTCATAAAAAAGTAATTCGGAGTTTTTTAAATATATAAATCAAGGTAAAAATTCAATCATTTAGCCTATGTCTTCAGTAAAAGATGTTCTGAGATATAAAATATTAGATAATATTTTTATTCATACACATTTTCCAGCCAATAAGTGAAGAAGGCATATAATTAAATATCATTAATGAATTATATCTTTAGGATATAAGCACAATTGACTGATAACATAGCCAGAAAAAAAAAATAAACAGAAATGCTGTTTTTCTTGCTGGAAGAATGCAATGTCAAGTACAAAGAAGTCTTACCAAAAGGAAATTAAAAATATGCACACACACACACACACACACACACACACACACCTATGTGTATTTGGCTATGTATGTACAAATATAGATATATCTTTTACATGTATATATCTTTCTATCTCTACATATATTTTTATAGAATAATCTAAAGAAATATTTACAAATATCATCTATGTATATATCTTTTTTTTAAGATTTTATTTATTTGACAGAGAGAGAGATCACAAGTAGGCAGAGAGGCAGACAGAGAGAGGAGGAAGCAGGCTCCCTGCTGAGCAGAGAGCCTGATGCAGGGCTAGATCCCAGGACCCTGAGATCATGACCTGAGCCAAAGGCAGAGGCTTTAACCCACTGAGCCACCCAGGCACCCCTTTCTATGTATATATCTATTGAAACTGATAACATCCCTAGATTAAGTAATCAATTGACAGGAAGCTAAAAGGGCAGAGGAAGGTGTTCCCTTTATACCCAGTATGTTGAGAGTTTTTATTATGAATGGAACAATTATGAATTGTTCAAATGCCTTATTTCCATTAGTTAATAAGATTTTTATCTTTTTGTTAATGTGGTATACCACATTTACCAATTTATAGACATTGACACATCCTTGATCTTTGAAATAAAACCCACTCGATCATGGGAAATGATCCTTTTAATCTACTGTTGAATGTGTTTTGTTAATATTTTGTTGATCAGAGACATTGGCTTGTAATTTTCTTTTCTTGTAGTGCTTTTTCTTGTAGTGTTGTTGTTGTTTTGAATTGGGAAAATGCTGGTCTTTTAAAATGAATTTGGAAGTTTTCCACCGTTGTAGGTGTTTACTGCTATAAACTTCTCTCCTAGAAATGCTATTGCTGTATCTCATAACTTTTGGTATGCTGTAGTCCCATTTTCAATTGTCAAATGAAAAAAAGAAAAATACCCTAGTTATTTTCTTACAAAATAAAATTGTAAAAGCAATAATTCATGGATGGAACATTTAATAAAGATCTAAAATATATAAGCACACTCCAGAAAAAGATAAAAACAAATTACAGTATTTTAAAATGTCCATTGAATTTATAAAACTATAAAGTGAAGCACGGACATAATTACCATTGCATGTAGATAGTGGTCATATCAGGGTTTGGGAGTTTTGAGATACGTTATCTGGAGGACTTTCTAATGACTGGAAAGTCTATTGATATAAGTGGTGGTTACTTATTCAGCTTGTAAATATTCATGAAAGTCACCATATGTGAAGCTTTGTCTGTTATATTTTACATTAAAAAAGGGCTTTTGACCAATAGTATTCAAAGAAGTAAAGCATCTAGCTCACATAATCTATAGTAAAGCCAATGACCCCCTGATATGGAACCTTGAAATCTGGGTAGCTAAAAACCTTAGCCAATATCTTGTCACAGAAAGCCAACTGATGACAATGTTGTCACTGCAACTGTCATTGGCGTTGTCACGATCACAAACACGACTGCCAGAAAAAGGAGTCCATAGTTTGTCTTACTTCCATTACCCATGCTTTGTCACTTTCTCCAGATTCAGAATCTTGCTAGGAATGCCTACATGCTCAGGCCTAAATCACATGCCTATCTATACTATATATCCAAATCCATTCATTGTTCTGTGGTGGAAGTCAGGCCCTGTCTCCCTTGAATAATTATACTGTGGAGAATTCCCAATTAATATGTATAAATATTAGGCTCTAAAACCTACATCATGCAATAGACCTGACAAGTTTTATCTCCCTATAGATATATTAGTTAAAAAGGAAGTAGAAAAGTTATGAGCATACATGTAATAGTGTTAGAAGGAGATGGATTGGTGACATACAAATAATTAGAGGATCTTACTAATATATGTGGTCACAGCCAATTCCCCTGGCAACTGAAGGTGTTAGATTTTATCAATTGAAAAATCAATTATAGGGAGAGAGATCAAAACACAAGTGGTGCCCTCGGGCAGACTAACGAATGCAATGGAAAGGGTGTCTGGAGTGACACTGAGGATATCTCTAAAACCCAATCAAAGGCCCTGAAGGCTGCAATATGGATTTTATCATTTATACAATGGCATAATGAAAACATAATACTTTATGTTGACTCATATTGTTTTTTATCGNAATATGGATTTTATCATTTATACAATGGCATAATGAAAACATAATACTTTATGTTGACTCATATTGTTTTTTATCGTTTTATTTTTTTTTTATTTTTTTTTTTTTAAGATTTTATTTATTTATTTGACACAGAGAGAGAGATTACAAGTAGGCAGAGAGGCAGGCAGAGAGACAAGGAGAGGAGGAAGCAGGCTCCCTGCTGAGCAGAGAGCCCGATGTGGGCCTCGATCCCAGGACCCTGAGATCATGACCTGAGCCGAAAGCAGAGGCTTTAACCCACTGAGCCACCCAGGCGCCCTATCGTTTTAAAAAGAAACTATTCTTTTATCCCTAGTTGACTCCGAGTTTATGATTAATGCACACTGGATATAATCAAAGATCTTTTTCATATCTACTGGGACTATCAGGATATTTCTTTTATTTAACTGCTGATACAATTTACTATAAATACATTCCTTAATATTTATCAATCCTCAGAGTCCTGGGAAATATCTGCTTCATAATAACACCTTACACATTCAAAATGTTGTTAAATTGTATTTGTTAGAGTTCTATTTTGGATTGGGGTGTCTAATGTACTTATGACTGAAACTGTTCTAGTGTTCAATGNAAATTGTATTTGTTAGAGTTCTATTTTGGATTGGGGTGTCTAATGTACTTATGACTGAAACTGTTCTAGTGTTCAATGTATTTGTCAGTTTCTGTTAACTAGTTTAGTGAAGCTTTATAAAATAAATTATCTCAATTTTCATCTTTTTTCTCCATTTTATGAGCAATAAGAATTATATCTCTTTAAATCGTATAAAAACTGTACCAATAGAAAATAGAATGTCTGGGTCAGTTTGTCTGTTAGCACATTTGTCCAGCCTCCTTCAACAATCCTTCAAATCTAAGTCTGTCTTCTTTTATGTTCAAGCTTTTCTTGACAGTCCATAAAATACAAAACACTTGGATGGTCTCTCTGCCTCCCAGAGTTCTGTTTTCTATCCCCTGATCCAAGTTATCACTCCTCTTCTACCTCAGAAACTTTTCCACTAACATCTGAGACTTGACCAACATTCTTTTTTTTTTTTTTGACCAACATTCTTTTTAAAAAAATAATCCCTCTCCCCACATCCATCAGCCCAGAATGCTTCTTTGAATACTTCTTATACCTTATATTCCTGTCCTTAACTAAAATTTATGTATCGACTAAGACTATTGCTCACATTGCAGCCACACACCATCTACCTCCGTGTCAGGAAATGGGGTTATGTATTTTACTTCCTTTCCAATGCTAGTTCTTTATTATTCTCTAACATTCCTGTTATCTGTTTCTTTAAACCTCATTCCACACAGCTCCCCATTCACTTCTTATGATTAGTATATAAACCCACTGCCCTCTAAGAAATTCCGAATTCTCTTATTCACTGAATATTTACTCTCTTGCATAGGATTTTCCTACCCAAATCAAATGCCACCAAGATTTTGAGAGACTTTATTATTCTATGGACAGTATATCTAATCCTCTTTTCACCCTGTTTGACTTCCTCATAAATTTCATTCTTTATTTGATCTCACCAACAGCTTCTACAGTCACACATTTTAAGTGGCTATCACAAGAAATAGTTTCCCCTTCTAAATTACTTTTTAAGCTTTTATTTCTTTTAAATATTTTTTAAATTTACCTTTATGAGAAAGAGAGAGAAAGAGAGTGTATGAATGAATGGGGGGGAGGGGCAGAAGGAGAAGTAGGGTCCCCACTGAGCAGGGAGCCCAATGTAGGACTTGATCCCAGGACCCTAGGATCATGACCTGAGCTGAAGGCAGATGCCTAACCAGTTGAGCCACCAGGTACCCTTAGCATTTATTTCAACATGTGTATTCAGATACTTTAATTATACATTTTTTTAAAAAAATTTCTCCTTATTCATCAATCCTCTTTTTCCTTTCCTTCACTTTATGAATTCTTTAAATCCATGACACATTATGTCATTAACTCTTAGTTAAGAAATACTACGATTCCTCAACACTGGTCCCTTAAGTTTCACCAAATTAGCAAAAGCCTAGCATATATTTTCATCCATATATGAACATACAAATAAGCCATTATATTAGTGAAAATAATACAAGCTGTGTTATAGTCATTATAAATTTATTGTCTGCAAGTGAGTTCTCAAAACTCCCAGGAAGTATCCCTTATTTACTGAATGAGATCAGCTTCTGACTGTTACCAAAGAGCATTTAAACCTTTCATCTTCCTTCATCTCTGACCGTTGCAAAGCCCTTCAGGGTGAAAAAAATGTATTCATATGATACGAACTCTCAAATTTCCATCAACTTTAAACTACCTGCTTTGGACTCACCATCTCCAACTTAAATCATATTACCATGGCTAAATACTCCACCCATTTTCTGAATCTCATTCCCACCAGGTTTCTCAGAGACAGTATAATTTGAATGATCTTCTTATCATCATCTTTCCTCCTTTATTTCCCTTTCCTTTTCCCTCTCTCAAGTGAGTTTTTGGCCATTAGTATACATATCAGTGCAGTTTTCCATTCAGATCGAACCAACCAACTGATGAAATCTCTACAAAAGCTTCCTGTACTCCACATATCCAGAAATAGATCTCCATCTCCTACCATTAATCATATGACCACAATATAGCTTTATAACTCTGATTTGTATGCAACTGTAAAAGTCTCTTTTATGCTACTAAGTCCAGTGAATAAAATTTGGCCTTCCATTACTTCATTTTTGGGAGACTTGAATGCGGTTGGCCAACCACTCCTCTCTGAAACACTGTCCTCTCTTGGTTTCTGTGATGCCACATTAATATAGATAGCATTTAATTAAACTTAAGATGTGAGAGTAAAGTTATGAAAGCAAGTGTCATCAAAGTACTACCTTTTCCAGTATGGACTATAACAATATGGTTTTATATGCGAATAAAACTAGCATCTGAAAATATAAAAATATGCAACAAAAATAATATATTTAAATAAAATATGTTATACACATTAGTAACTGAATGTGAATACTAAATGAGAATTAAAAAGAACATTTGTACGTACACACTCAACTCAAAAGAAGGAGCTACAAAGGGCTAATCATGCTTGTGTACTGAGAACTAAGTATGGCTACCTCAATCCTCTGCACATAAAATACTAAAATTATTTCACATTGTCATATTAAACAAAATAGCTGTAAGTACAATGATGATTAGCAATCCTAAAAATAAGTTCACATATCTATCTGGAATGACATTTTTTAGAAGACCTGAAATGAACCAAACCAATTATCTTAGTAGATATGAAGAAACTTGGGTACTTTAATTCCCAGAACAAGTTTATTCATATTATTTTCAAATGTTAATGTCTTTATAACTTAATTTTCATATATGGCAGAGTTATATAGTTATATTAGAGCTTTTTGCAATATCAGTTAAGGAATATTTAAGATGCTCAAAACCTAAATACCATGATACCATTATATGGAAATGACATATTTTAAACTGATAAAATATAGCAATTAAGGAGCAAAAATTAATCATTAATTATGAATTTTCCATAGAGATGAAATATGAAATTGAATTTAGTTGAGACAAATTTTTCCCAAATGAGTTGCAAAGTAAAATGCACATACTTTAAAAGAATAAAAATTATTTCATATCTTCTATATAGATTTTTTTCTAGTTACAAAATGTGATGTTTACAGAACCTGAGAGATTTTATTTTGTTATGGCAACCCTTTGATAAAACTCATCAACTCCCATATTAAAAACAAAATCAGAGTCTTTGATAGATATAAAACCTATATCAAAAACTATTGATATACTGTATGGTGACTAATATAACATAATAAAAAACAAAACAAAACAAAAAGAGAAACACCAAAAGTTAGTCTAGTATGACATTGATAATCTGGGAGTAGAGATATTTTCTGTTGTTGCTGAATCATGACAATAACCTTAATTTCCACAGTGAAACAAAAAATGATAATAACTGATAATCCTCTTGCTCTCCTTCTTGTTCTTCTTCCTACTATTATTTCCAGTGTATGTGGAAAATTTAAGTTACTTAATAAGTTATAAATGAAAAGTGAATTATAGAAAAAATTTAAGTTACCCAAGTTTGGACAATCAGTATGGAATGTGGTTAATGTAGGGCTCTACCTCCTGAGAACCCATGTTTATTCACCACACTGCCCATTTCACTACAGAATACAGAGATTAGAAAAATTTTCCACAATGTATATCAATTTAACATAGAAAAACAACTGTTTAATGGCATGTTAGAGATATTTTAGTTTAAAAAAATTTGCCCAACACAATTTTTTCTTTTAGGAGGGAAAAATTGATATAAAATATAAATTTACAACTATGTCTATTATAGATAATGGGGAAAATGTCAGGGAATATAATGAAATGATGCTAAGTATTCATAAAGTATTAAAACAGAATTTGTAGATTTTTTTTTCAGTTATCCTTTCCAGTTCTACAGAGGACACTTATATTATTTTTTAGTTAACTGTGAAAAAGAAGTCATACAAAAATCCCCTATTTCATTTAGAAGATGTGTTCAAACTGTAAGAAGAATTAATGCAAAATCAAATATCCATCTCAGGGTTTTTAAGATTTGTCATTTATTTTACACAAAACTTATCCTATAAGTATTTGTGCATTTTGGGGATTGAGCACTTTCTCACTTTTCATATTTTTTTCAATGAGGTCCCTGGCCAGTAAAGGATGAGAACTGTGTCCACTAATGTGAGGAACAAAGCTTATTAGGTGAATGATTTCCAAATAGCTGTTTTAGTGATGTTCATTTAATGTACTACCACACAGTTAATGACAGATCTTGACTGCACTGCTAAGCCAAATTGCTAGACCTTATTGAGTCTTAAAAAAAAAAAAAAGATGGCAGGTGAATAAAGACACTCTGATTATGTAATATAGGAATAATCAAGTCACTTGAGCTGTATCTTAGCTCAAATGTAAAATGACTAGATTTGATAAGGTCAGTTCCTATATAGATTGATGTGGGTTACTAAGAAATCAATGGCACAAGAATTATTGAACAAGTTAATGAGTAATCAATGATGTCAGCCATGATATAGGACCTAAGCCAGCTCTGAATGAGATGGGAAATATTCCAGGCTTGACAATATTAACATTCTACAGTTGCAGTTTAATTTGACAAAAATTATAAATAACTCCCTGGTCTATCTGCCATCATTTATTTAATTTCCAAAGTATTTAACATAAAAATATATTGAATAATTATAAAATATTAATATAAGCCAGACATAATTCTAGGTGCTTTACATGTGGACAAATTTATGATGTAGGCACTATCAGAATTCCCATTTTCAAAAGATTCGGGTTTGGAATTTCTCATTTTTTCTACTTTAAAGGAATTGTCATTTTGTGAGGAAAGTCCTAACAGGCTGATTTCATCAAATTCTTATAAATTTAACCCATTATCAATTCTTGTAAGTATTTAAGATGAATTCTAGGGGGGGAAAAAAGTTCTCTGATCTCCAGATATCTATTTGTGGAGTATGCAGCTCCTGGTTTTGAGGGTCATTTACATATATGTACCAAAATAATCATACTTTGTGAATATAGCAAAAACAATATTTTATGTGACTATAACAATTATATTTCACATTTAAAAGACTACATTAGCTTTTATCTCAATCTTACATAATGTAGAGCATAGTTCTGTTTTAAAAACTGCAATTTTATAGTAGCTTGGCCAAATCTTCCCTAAGCCACCTGTACATTTAACCAAAAAGAGCAATGTAACGACAACAAAAAAAATTAAAATTCTTTGTGCTCTCAAGTGAACACCACAGTGTAAATCAGGGAGTTTGGCAATTCAGTGAAGAAAGGCAGGGCAGTATCACTGTGTGCACAAATGACCCAGGAAAAATAAAAAGAATCCTTATCCAGAATATAATTACTGCTCTTGTATTTCCTACTCAAACATTCTATCTCTACTTACTATGTCAGCCTATCTAAGTGAAAATTATTTCAATGTAAATGTAAATTAATTTTATAATTTTAATTTTTCTTTCTTTAAATTGAGGGATAAATTTGCAAGAGTTGCCAAATTCTGTGCCACATTACAAGAGTCAAGAAATTTTGCTTTCTTGCTTTCACTTTATAGAAACCATGACTTCCATGTGAGAGCAGAAGAGATCAAAGGTACTTTATTAGGGGTTTGTTTTCAAATTATATTTACCAAATTAAATCAATAGTAATTTACTCAGCAACAATAAGAGCAAAAGTAACAATTTTATTCCAAAAGGTCAGTTGTATTTTACTGGCTTGATTTTACTTAGGATGGGGAGAATGAATTGAAGTTCATTCTATTCAGCTACAACCAAAGGAATCAACTGAGATGTTTATTTTATGAGACTTCTTTTAAAGGTTGATGCAATTGTTACTGATAGATTTAAGATCTATAATTGTATGAAGTCTCCAGAAATGCATTTATGCCTGCATAGAAACAACCTTTACAGATGCAAGTTCTGGATGCTATCAGGGGCATTCTACATATAGAATAATTTTATTATTTCAATGAAATGGCATTAAAATTATATCCAAATTATCCTTTAAGTAATTAAACAAGGTTCATGAAAATATAAAGGTTATGGCTAAAGTGACCATGTATGATTTATGAAAAAATTAAAAGTAAAATTTTGACTTAAATTCAATTTTTGACAGTTTTCTTTGAAATCAGTTCTTAAACAAAATACATATAATAACATTGCTTATTTATTTTAGTACATAGTAGTGGCCTAAAAGTAAACATAATAAATTAGGAAAATGTTTTAAACTTTAGTAATACATACATAATATTCTGGGATTATTCTTATATCTAATGAACTACACTTTCATATTTTTTCATCAAAAATAAACAGAATAGGAAGGGCAAAAATATTCCATTATCAAACTAATTAGTTTCGGGCACCTGGGTGGCTCAGTGGGATAAAGCCTCTGCCTTCGGCTCAGGTCATGATCTCAGGGTCCTGGGATCGAGGCCCGCATTGGGCTCTCGACTCAGCAGGGAGCCTGCTTCCTCCTCTCTCTCTGCCTGCCTCTCTGCCTACTTGTGATCTCTGTCAAATAAATAAATACTTTAAAAAAAAAGTCATTAGTTTCATAATTTTTTATGGCTTTAGTCAAGAAATGAATTACATTTTGAAATTTCACTTTCCAGAGGAGCTATATTAATAATTGCCTATAATATTAAGAATTTAACTTCTGTGCTCTATACATGCATTTGTTTATAAATATAATCTATAAAACAACATGTTATGGACATAAAACATTCATGTTCTCTAAAATCAGTTTGTATCCAATTAATATTTTAATTTAAAATCAATCTATCCATCTATTTATTTTATCGACTTACCAATCAATCTACCTATCTTTCTGTAAGACTTAATAGTTACCTATTTGGACTCAGATAAAACAAATTTTAAAACCGTAATTTTTATGAAAAATTTATTAGAGGTATTAATGAGATGGTATCCACATTGCTAAAATTCCTAAGAGAATACTGTTCCAAGCATAAGCTAATCTAAAATACACAAAAATGTCTCAAAGTCCTCCTTTACTGTTTATGTCCCCCAAAGCACTCACCTATGCTATAGCTTCCTGCCACAAATAACACTATAATTTAAAAGACTTAAAAATATATTTTGGGTAGCTGTAAATGTAGAAACAAAAAGAATAATATTTGTCAAAAATCAAAAAAGATAAAGTTTCAACCTTTTCTCCATTTTTACAAGAATAATGTTGACATTTCAGCTATTCATTTATTCTATGTGTTTCACGGTTCATGTAAGAATGATATTTCTCCTAAAAATTGTTATGAAAACAATCAGATGTTTTATTAACAGACAATTTCAATTTACTATTGAAAAGTAGTGATAAATATTGATCAGTTCGAATACATTAGTTTACCTATTTTTTCCAATTCATTTCAGTTGAAATAAACACAGGAGGGAATAAAAACTTCAGTTTATTATAGTGGACTTTTTAACTTCTTGTGAATAAATAATGATATACAGTGTGGGCTGTATTTATTTTGGACCACAGCTATTTCCCATTTTAATCATGTATCTTTTGCAAAACCACTGTTCATTTGCAGTCAACTGTTTTCTGCAATGTAAATTGAATCTCCTGCCAAAGCAAGTCAGGTTTCAACTTAAAACTGTGTGTGTACAAGTGCATGAGACAGAAAATCAGAATTCCTATGGTAGGTACATTGTTTTAGTCTGGAGATTTTGATAAATCCTCACTAGGTTGGGTTCAAGAACAATCGAAATCCATTTTTTTTTGAAAGAGAATTGTCCTTACTTACAAACACTCTTTCACAATGGCTACTTATGCACTGTTGAAATTAGAATTAATAGGCAATATATTTGGCTGGAAAGTGGAATAACAAAATAACTATTTTACTTCATGGATGTGTGAATTTGGGTATAAATAAAAGAAAGAAAATAAGCCGAGTCTTGGGATATTGCACAATGTAATAGTTTCAGTTGTCTTTGTTTCCAAGGGATGGAAACAGCAATTTCTGTGTACTAACTCAAGCTAAAATGTCACAAAAAATTGCATTTCATAACAAGTCAGAAAAATAGTGCATATCATAACTGTTAGAAGTTTTATGTAAGTTGGGCGCCTGGGTGGCTCAGTGGGTTAAAGCCGCTGCCTTCGGCTCAGGTCATGATCTCAGGGTCCTGGGATCGNAGAGGAGGAAGCAGGCTCCCTGCTGAGCAGAGAGCCCGATGCGGGCCTCGATCCCAGGACGCTGAGATCATGGCCCGAGCCGAAAGCAGAGGCTTTAACCCACTGAGCCACCCAGGCGCCCTGTTAGAAGTTTTATGTAAGCATCTTCAACATACTTTATGAGTAGCACAAACGTTTTAAAATAATAAATACAATTGAGTTTTATAATTAAAAACAAAATGTCACATGCTTTAACAGTGCAGTGATCTTATGAAAGAATAACATGAAAGTGTCAACCAATCTAATAATTAGGTCTATTCTTAATTATGCAGGTGTTTTTAGATGATTACTAAGACTTTTCTTGCAGCAAATCATTAGAAATTAGAAATACATAATTTTTTTTTAAAGATTTTATTTATTCATTTGACACAGAGAGAGAGATCACAAGTAGGTAGAGAGGCAGGCAGAGAGAGGAGAAAGCAGGCTCCCTGCTGAGCAGAGAGCCCGATGTGGGCCTCGATCCCAGGACCCTGGGATCATGACCTGAGCCGAAGGCAGCAGCTTTAACCCACTGAGCCACCCAGGTGCCCAGAAATACATAATTTCTAAGGTTAATTGCTCCCAAAACTTCCTTCGATCACACTTTATATCAAATATCTTGATATTGAATTATTAATAAACTTACACATTAGCATTGGTCCATATTCTGCTCATTGGTCGTAAATGTATACAGAATGTGCCTTAAACACCATAAACCTATGTATAATATAATGCTTTACTTTATCCTCTGGTACACATTAAAGGGATAACTAAATGTTAAAAATTGGGGTTGAAGTGCCAATCAATAAAATATTCTAGCTTAAAATGAGGAAGTATACAGAAGTTAAGAGAAGAGACTCTGGAATCTCATTCCAAATCCTATTTCTACCACTTACTAGCTATGGATACTTGGGAAAAGTACTTAATCTTTTTAGGCCTCAGTTTTCTGACCTATATACAGAGATAAAAGAAGTACTTACATGGTGTTATAATGATTGAGTTATTGGAGAAGTATCTAGAGCCTGGCACATAGTAAAGCTAAAAAGATTTTTATTAAGCCAAATGGAGTTTTAAAACAGGGATCACGCTTACGAAATTAAGATTGAAGAGTCTTGGGCATATTTCTGACATGTAAGAGGAATTGAGAAAAAATTACTAAAAAAAGAAGATATGTGGAAAATACTGATGCAGGACATTTAACTAGATTAAACAATATAACAAAACAAAATTATAAAACACAGCAAAACCATTTACATTTTCTATCATTTCTGTATCTATATACATATGTCTTTATTTGTCAACAACAAGGTCCTATGAGTGGGTCTTAATTCAATATGACTTGTGTTCTTTTAGGAAGAGAGGGGGAGATACCAAGATGATCNGGGGGGGGGGGGGGAGAGGTCATTTCAAGACACGGCAAAAAGCAGTCATCTGCAAGCCAAAGATTGATAGAGACCTTAGGAGAAAAAAAAAGACTTTGTCCATCCTTTGATCTTGGACTTCCAGCTTCCAAAACTGAAAAAATACAATAGCCCCCCCTTATCTGTGCTTTTGCCTTCCATGGCTTCAGTTACTCATACTCAACTTTGGCCCAGAAGCAGAAGATCCTCATTGTGACATATCAGAAGGTCAGTAATAGTCTAACACTACTACACCAGGCCTACTTATTCACTTCACTCATGTCATCACATAAGCATTTTATCATCTCACACCATCACAAAAATGTGAGTACAGCACAATAAGATATTTTGAGAGACCACATTCACATAACTTACTACAGCATATGGTCCTAATTATTCAATTGTATTATTGTTGTTGTTAATCTCTTATTATGATTAATTTATAAATTAAACTTAATCATAGTTATGAATGTATGGGGGAAAAAAGTATAGGATTCAGTACTATCCCTGGTTTCAGGCACCTGTGGGAATCTTGGAATGGATTATGCACAGATAAGGAAGGGACTATTTTAACTGTTATTTAAACCATGCACTCTGTAGAATTGTTATGACAGCCCTAGTAAACTAATAAAGATGCTATTTGATTATATTAACAAGTGAATGAGTATGGATAGCAAGGAGGAAATGTACTCTTTATAGACATTTAGACATTTATTGGTAAGATGGAAAAAGAAGGTTGAGGGGGAATGGAAAATGGTATAGTAGAGAAAAAGAGGAAAGTAATGTCTATTAAGGAAATATATGCTATCCTTATGCTTTTATTTTAAAAATGGAGATAGGGGCACCTGGGTGGCTCAGTTGGTTAAGTGTCTGCCTTCAACTCAGGTCATGATTCTCCTGGAATCCAGTCCTGCATCGGGTTCCCTGCTCAGTGGAGAGTCTGCTTCTCCCTCTGCCCCTCCCCCTACTCATGCATGCTTGCTCCGCGCGCTCTCTCTCTCCACCCCCTCAATTAAATAAATAAAATCTAAAAAAAAAAAAAAAGAAAATGGAGATAAAAAATAACTGCCTATCTATGCTTTGGACACTATCATTTGTCTGGAGGGATGGAATAAAACCATCTTCCCCTCTCCTACTATTGAAGCAATTACCCTACTGTATTTTTCATTCATCTCTTGAGGAATTGACAATTATTTTTACATTCAAAGAAAAGAATTGGTCAGGAGAAGGTAGGCAAGATGGGCTTATAATAGATACCTAATTATTGCTCAATAGTATTTTTAGGAAGTAAAATATACAATTATTTACAGAAAAGATAATATTGACTGATCACGATCTCCTGATCTAATAAAATTCTATTTAGCTTCATGGCTATTAGATTGTAAGGAATCTTGAATGAGAAGGCTGAAGAAACTTAATGTGGATAATTACATACCTCACTTCTGTACTACATCACTGCTGAAAAACTGATTATAAAGTGACCTTCCGAACACATGTAAATATGTTGGAATATTCTATGTCATATTTTATGTACCTATTCTTTCATAGGTTTTGGTTTGTATTCTTTGAACTTCCCTCATCCACAATCTTTTCTAAAGTTTAATTTTGTTTAAGTTCAATTAATTAACACATAGTGTATTATTAGTTTCAAAGGTAGAGTTCAGTGATTGGTCAGGTGCCTAAGACAGACAGTGAATTACAACACATGCCCTCCTTAATGCCCAACACCTACCCAAGGCAAGGGAAACGAAAGCAAAAATGAACTATTGGGACTTCAAGATCAAAAGCTCTTGCACAGTGAAGGAAACAGTTGACAAAACCAAAAGACAACCTACAGAACAGGAGAAGATATTTACAAGTGTCTTTTCAAAAAAAGGGCTAGTATCCTCAACCACTATCTTGCTTGTTGCCTCTGATTTATGATTAAGGTGAACACTTGATAGAACATTTAATAAAATGACTCAATTTACAGAACTGGTTATTTTAGATATAGACTCCATCATAGGGTCAATTTAAAACTTATAATATCACAGGGCACCTGGGTGGCTCAGTCAAACATCTGCCTTCCGCTCAGCTCAGGATCCCAGGGTCCTGGGATGGAGCCCCACACTGGGCTCCCTGTTCAGCAGGGAGCCTGATTCTCCCTCTCCCTCAGCTGCTCCCTCTGCTTATGCTTTCTCTCTCTGTCAAATAAATAAGATCTTTAAAAATAAATCTTAGAAGACCAAATAAAATACAATAATGGTGAACAAAACTTCAAGCATCTATTGATTTATCTATATATGTATGCATGTACACATAGTAAGCATACATAGCATGTACTTCATATACTCTTCAGTTCATATTCCTTTTGAATTCTTTGTATGTGACAAATGGAAACACAGAAACATGTGTACTAGAGAACTATCTACAAACTTGAAAATTCTTGTTATTGGTTTTAGCTAAATGTTAGAGCAATTGATAGTGAAGTTTCAGATTGAATATTGAAAAAGTAATAATGATGTTTTATATTTATTTCTGTTTTATTTAAGTTCATAAAATATACACATATTTACTATTATATCGGTTCACTTTTCATATGTGTATACTAATACAATTCCTGAGTGTCAAAATAATGTCTGGTGCTATTCTTTTTTTTTTTTAAGATTTATTTATTTATTTTAGTGGGTGTAGGGGCAGAAGAAGAGGGTGAAAGAGAGAGAGAGAATCTCAAGCAGACTCCCCACAAGTACAGGCCAGAATGAAGGACTCAGTCCCACGACCCTGAGATCATGACCTGAGCAGAAATCAATAATCAGATGCTTAACTAACTGAGCCACCCAGGCACCTGTTTGGTGCTATTCTTAAGTGTGATTTTGCTTTTGGCTGTCAGAGTATCTTTACCCTTATATTCATTTATTTATTTTCTCTCTCTCTTCTTCTTTTCTCTCCCTCTCCCTCTGATGCTTTTCACACAATATTCTTTGTTCATATTTTTTTAATAACAAATCAATATTCCTCATGGGAAACTACCCATGTGAATCAGAAAGAGAATAACTTCTCCCACAATTTTTCCTTTGAAAGTAGAAGAACATGACACAAGTAGGCCAGTAAGAATATTCCATCCCTCTGACCATAGGGTTTGTTTTGAGGATATCCACATGCTTCAAGTAGGATAGAGTTTGTTCTAAAAATTTCTGGCAAACACAGGGAAAAAGATTGACCCTTTAACTAGGGAGACTAAATTGAAAATGACATGTATTAGGTTCCTATGGCTATTGTAACAAATTCCCCACCAATACAGGAACTTAAAACAGCACAAATTTGTCATCCCACAGTTTTGGAGTTTAGAAATCTAAAATCAATGAGGTTGTGTTCCTTCTGGAGATTTTAGGGGAGATAGTTTCCTTGCTTTTTTCAGCTGCTAAAGGTCACCTGCATTTCTTGCCTCCTGTCCCTCCACACTTTTGTTTCTGTTATCACATTTCCTTCTCTGACTCTGATCCTCCAGCCTCCCTCTTAGTAATACCCCTGTGATTATATCCAGCTTATCCAGATAAATCTCAATAACCTCTCCATCTCAGGA
Organism: Ailurus styani; assembly: GCA_002007465.1. NCBI lineage: Eukaryota > Metazoa > Chordata > Mammalia > Carnivora > Ailuridae > Ailurus > Ailurus styani. The sequence continues at coordinate 1,546,453 of LNAC01000169.1, read as the reverse complement.
TCCTTACCTTAATTACATCTACAAAGTCTGGTTTACCTGAGTGGCTCAGTCAGTTAAGCGACTTCCTTTAGCTCAGGTCATGATTCCAGAGTCCCAGGATCTAGTCCCACATCAGGCTCCCTGCTCAGCAGGGAGTCAGCTTCTCCCTCTGCCTCACCCCCTTCATGCCTGCTCTTTATCTCACCTTCAAATAAAATATTTTTTAAAAAATCTAAAAAAAAATCTTTAAAAAAATCTAAGAAAATCTAAAAATAAAAATCAAAGTCTGGTTTACCATTCTACAGATACAAAGGTAGGGAGTGGCAGTTTATAGGGAAGATATTACATAGCATACCTTATCAAAGGGATATTATGCCTTCTAGAAAAAGAGAACTCTTTTTTAAAAAAGATCTTGAGACAGAGAGAGAGAGGGAGAGCGAGAATGAGTGGGGGAGGGGAAGAGGGAAAGGGAGAAACAGGTTCCCTGCTCACCAAATGTGGGGTTCAATCCCAGGACCCCGAGATGATAACCAAAGGCAGATGTCAACCAACTGACCCACTCAGGAACTCTGGAAAAGAGAACTCTTGTCAGAGAATGACAGAATTTTAATATTGTTAGTTGAGTCACTGGATCACTCTTATGTGAAGTTAGCACCACAACTGGACTCTTAATTTTTCTCATCTTTTCCACCCAACACTGGTTGGAGTTTTCTGCACTTTAAATAAAAGTAATTTAAGGGGTGCCTGGGTGGCTCAGTGGGTTAAGCCTCTGCCTTCAGCTCAGGTCATGATCTCAGGGTCCTAGGATAAAGCCCTGCATCAGGCTCTCTGCTCAGCAGGGAGCCTGTTTCCTCCTCTCTCTCTGCCTGCCTTTCTGCCTACTTGTGATCTGTCAAATAAATAAAATCTTTTTAAGCAAATAAATAAAAAATAAATAAATAAAAGTAGTTTAAATAACACCCTGAATAATCATAGCCCTACCTATATCTTTAGCCTTAACTTCTGCTTCTGTTACTTCTGTTCTTCCTAATACACATTTGCCTTTCTCCTATTTCAACATTCCTCACTCTTTCACCTCAGGACCTTAAGACACATATTATTTTGTCTACCTGGGTTTTTCTCCCTCCCACCTTCTCCTAGACATTTCCTAGCTGTTCATCTTTTCCTTTAAATATCACTTCCATAGGAAAACTCTTCTTGAACACACAGACCAATTTGAATAAATACTTGCTTTTGGAGCATCTTAAGTTTCTTAACAATAGCACAACCGAAGTCAGCTAACATTGGATTTGTTTTTAACTACTAACTTTACTACTAAACTGAAAGTTCTATAAAGGCACATTTACCATGTCTATAATTTAACTGCTATATCCCCAACACCTGACACACAGACACTCAATAAATAGTTGAAAGCAAAAAGNGTCAGCTAACATTGGATTTGTTTTTAACTACTAACTTTACTACTAAACTGAAAGTTCTATAAGGGCACATTTACCATGTCTATAATTTAACTGCTATATCCCCAACACCTGACACACATAGACACTCAATAAATAGTTGAAAGCAAAAATAAATCACATCATGGTCAGAGCTCTGCTCTTAGGCTGAATGTATCGAACATCAACCAATTCAGAATTTCAGAGATAATTCTGATTTGCTAACTTAAAAAATGACTAAGATTGAAAATAGAGTGCCTGAGGTAATAATATTATTACTTGAGCACATTAACCTTTGGTGAACTAGACAATCCCAATGTATGTACAGTCAATGTTCCAGACCAATGGCTCTTTCTGAAATCAAGGCAAATCCTTAACAATCTTGTGAAATGCTACTGATATTTTTAAAACTGAAACAGAGCAGAATGAGTTGTAAAATTATAATTCAGCTCCTGTGTTAGCCAAGTAGATACACCGTCTCTCATTTCTTCTTTTTCATAGTTGATTTTCACGGTTGGGTTCCCTGATTTCTGAAAAGGGGGGAACACCAAAAATATCAACTAGAATTCTTATAACAGTAGGTTTTTTGATTGATATCCTACCGTTCCAAATCTGAGGGTTTGTAGAAAGTAATAATTATTGTAGATGTCAGGTGTCCCAGAGAGCAAATAAGTGAGAAAAATAGATGTGCTAAGATTTTTTTCATTCAGCAGAGAGAAGATTTCATTTTGGTGACAGGACCCAAACTAAGTCATTTGAGTTTCTCAGGTTTTTTTCATTCTTCAATTAAATCTTACCTTGACTATTAAATTACTCTCTATCTGGTTCTAGTTTTATCTACCAAAATGTTGTTAGACTTATCCCATCTACAATGCAGGTTTTAAATGGTAACATAAAGAACAAAATACAACATTTGCTGTAAATGACATGTTATAATACTGCCCAAAACTACTAGTGTCTGTGCTCTTGCCACACCAATAATGGATGTGTTTGCCTATCTCTTCAACTCTTTTTTTTTTTATCTCTTCGACTCTTAATAACTTTTTACCTTGAAATATAGAAATAGTGATTACAAGTTTTTTTTTTCTAAAGACTACGTGAATTTATTTTAGGTATATTCTCTGATGCTCCAACCTAAGGTAATAGTACAATCTTGTCTTGTATTTAATCCACTAGAATGTAAACATCATGAGTGGAAAGAAGGGATGTCTTATTCACAGTTTTACTTGTAATGTCTAGCACTGAGATTAGAATAGAGTTGGCCCTCAGTCACTATTTTGTTGGGTAAACAAATGCAAGAGTGAATGAATACTTGATTACTGAATTTTTTATTGTTAGTGTAAGAATGAAATCTTTTTAAAAAATTTTTATTTATTTGACAGAGAGAGAGATCACGAGTAGGCAGAGAGGCAGTCAGANGGGGGGGGGGGGGGGAGAAGCAGGCTTCCCCCTGAACAGAGAGCCAGATGTGGAGCTCGATCCCAGGATCAGACCTGAGCAGGGAAGGCAGAGGCTTAACCCACTGAGCCACCCAGGTGCCCAGAATGAAATCTTTAAAAATAACACCAAATCAAGTCAAACTAAGTTTTTGATTTGGACATAAAAAACTCAGTGCACTCTTGGAATAGGTTAAGTTCTTTGGCCAATTAATTTTATTAAGAACTGACTTATTAATATTAATGTATTTCTACTTTACAAATGCTGGTTTAAATATTCGAGAATACCACCATCCCAGTAAAATCTCTGTACTCATCATCTGGAAATTTTCCCTAAGACTACCTAAAAAAGTTTGAAAAATTGTGTAAAGTTGAAACCAGCAAAGATCAACTGGTGGATGGTTTTGTCAGGCATTTCCTACATATTAGAACATTGACAAATTATGGCAAAGATGACTTAGTGCCTGACAGGGGTATTTTTTTCCCAGTGTTTTGCCAAGGCTCTGGATGAAAGAAAAGTATGCTATCAATGGTCAAATGATATAAACCATAACCATTCCCTATTTTTTAACATTCATTCTTTGCTTCTGTGCCATCAACATCTCATTCTTCCTTAAATGCTGAGCCAACTTAAGGTTCAATGCTGAAATGCTCTTGCCATAACATTTCAGTTTTTACTGCCATAATTCAGAAGTAAATCTAAAATGTGTGTCTATTATATATGAGTAAGTTAATAACAAATGCATTCTTCTGGAATATTTTTAAGATAACGTAAAATGAAATAGAAAATATCTGTCTAATCAAAACAGATGTGCAATTCCCCAAACCACCCATTAGATTTTAATTCTTTTCTATAACATTAAAGCATCTGTTCCATATAATAACTATGGTAAAAACAGTTTTATTGGCACAGTGTTTACAATACAATTCTATAGACAACATCTCTATTTTAAAAGATGCCTTTAAACATATTACATTGGAATTTGAAAGGAAAACTTAACTTCCTGGGCATTTTTAAACTTAATAGATTATGTCTTAAAATGCATCAACAAAAGAAAAGGGTTAGGAAAGGAACAAAAGAAAAATGGATTTAAATCTTTTCCAAAACTTGAGGGGTTTTGCTTGTGTTTCTTTGTTTTGGGTAAGAGCACAGTTAGAGTCTACACACCAAAATATTTTAGTGTTCGTTATAAAATAATGGTTCACTATAAAATAAAAAAAACCTTCGTGATAGTTTCATTGCATTGTTTATGCAATAATTTTTGTATTCTATAAACTTTTTTTTTAAAGATTTTTATTTTTATTTATTTGACACACAGAGAGAGAGATTACAAGTAGGCAGAGAGGCAGGCAAAGAGACAGGGAGAGGAGGAAGCAGGCTCCCTGCTGAGCAGAGAGCCCGATGCGGGCCTAGATCCCAGGACCCTGAGATCATGACCTGAGCCGAAAGCAGAGGCTTTAACCCACTGAGCCACCCAGGCGCCCTATTCTATATACTTTTTGAAACACTTTTGTATTTTTTTCCAGATATTCTTTCTTACAAACCATAAAAGACTCCTAATATCACAAAACAAACTGAGGGTTACTGGGGGGCGGGAGGGTAGGGATAGGGTGGATGGGTTGTGGACATTGGGGAGGGTTTGTGCTTTGGTGAATGCTGTGAAAGATGTAAGCCTGATGATTCACAGACCTGTACCCCTGGGGCAAAGAATAAAAATAAAATTTAAATAAATAAATAAATAAAATAAATGTCAAAGCAAAAAAAAAAAACAACAGTATCACATGAAAAGAAAAAGAGATCCAATATAATATTTTAATACTCTACTCAATTAAACAGCAGTTATGATGAATAAATTGTTAGAATGTTCATGGAACAAAAATAGAGTGTTGCAGAAGTGTTTTAGGGCCCTGAGTAGAGAACATCATTAAGGTGGCAATCCTTTTTTTTCAACTAAGAATTGTTCTGAAAGACAAAACGATAATAGGCAAGCTAACAGAGAGACACAGTTTAATCCACTCACAATCATTTGCATTCATAAAGTATTTCTAATTCTGTTGTTTGGTTATTTGCTTTATTGGAAAAAAAGAAATGTTATTAGAATGCAACTCAAATCTACTGATTTGTAGTTCATAGGGATATATGTTATAGAAGAGGAATTAATTTTCTTTATTGTCTTTCTCTTTAAAATTAATGTTTGTTAGGGAATTGGATCTCCACTGAATTATTTATAGCATAAATTGTATACTTATTTTGAACTTTTATTGCTACAATTTTAACTCAATTTGTATTGCCCATACATTAGGTGAAAACAATCAAGAGAAAATTGTGTTCTTACTGTTAACTGTTTCTTTGTTATCTTGACAAGTTTAGTGATTGTCTGATTCCCAACCCAGGACATATGACTTAGGGGAGAAAAGTATTTTTCTCTTTTAGTTTGAGAAACCTGTAATTAAAACTTCATTGTGTGTATATCTGTTATTTCATGTTAGCAAATCTGTATCCAAATTAATAAAATTAGCAGCATTATATTTTAGCAGATATGCATTCTCTAAAAAAATGGGATTTTTTATTCATCTGATAAAATATACACGATCCAAAATATTGGATCGTGTATATTTTTTAGAATGACGCCACTTTTGAATTTGCATAACATTTATTATTTATGTTTACCTTAGTAACTAATAATCACGACATTGAAAACAGTAAGCTTTATAGATATTAAAGTGTATATTATGTAGGCTAAATAATATATTCACATTAAATATTTCTTTCATGCCTATTGTTAAGTATGAATAGAAATTTGAATATTTATTTATAATTCATATTCCGTTAAAATAGCATTTGTTAGAACTTTTCCCTGCTTAATTTTCACATTATAATTTTCCTTTTTTTTTTTTTTTTTTTTTTTTTTTTTTTTTTTTTTTAGAGAGAGAGAAAACATGCATGCATGGGGAGAGGGAGAGAAGCAGACACTGCTGAGTACAGAGCCTGAGGTAGAGCTTGATCTCACAACCCTGGGATCAGGACCTGAGTCTAAATCAACAGTCTGAGGCTTAACCGACTGAACCCCCAGGTGCTCCTCAAAATCCTTTAATATAAATATTGACCGTGTACTCAAAATATGCCTAAAAATAATTGAAATTATTTTGATACATTTAAGCATGCAATTTTATTTGACCAGATCTGATAACAATTAAGGTAAATAATCACAATGAAAAGTTATTTAGGTTCAGTCAACAAAACATTATAGCCACTCTGTAGCAAAGGGTTAAACTGAGACCACCTCACACAGATATGAATATTGTGTTTCTGTCTGTCACTCTCTTTTGATCGGTATGAAATCACGTAACATGGCACTGCTGGTGCAGGGACAGTAGCTCCTTGGTGGTGGTGTCCTGAGTTGGCAGTATCCTTCTGAGAACACTATCAATCTGTTGGCTGACTGGCTATATACAGAAGATCGAAAAAGTACGTACGTATTTCGGTAAAATAGCAGTCAGATTCTTCAATATTACAGAAAGGAATTACAAATACAAAAAGAGTAAGGTCAGAATAACCCATGTGGGATTAAACAGTATTTTGAAGTATAAATTTGAACCCAGTTAAGATCGGTAGTTAGGCAGATAGAAATAGTGGTTTGTATTGTGCCTGTATGTGTAATTTTGACCTCTAATAAGAGGGTCTAGAAACAATGTCAATGTCCAAATACAAATGAACATATCTAATTTTCATAAGTCAGATTTTAAATACCATTTTCTATAAAAAAGGTACCAAGGCTTATTGGATTTCTGGACTGTGACAGGATAAGGGCAAGATGATTCAGGAAATCTGAGCCAGAGCCTCTGGCATCCACTACTGTACTCTCTGCTTCTTTGAGTTTAACCATTTTTAATACTTCATGTAAGTGGAATGACGTGTTATTTGTCCTTCTGTGACTGGCTTATTGCATGAAATTCTTCAAGCTGCGGCATACATAGAATTTCCTTCTTTTTTAAGGCTAAAAATATTTCATTTTATGTATATAGCACATTTTCTTCAACTATTCATCTGTTAGTGGACATTTGTCCTGGTTCTGAATTTTGAGTATTATGAATAATTCTGTAATGAGCATGGGATACAAATATCTCTTCCTAGATCCTAATTTCAATTATTTTTGTGTACCAAGAAGTAGATTTCCTGGATCCTAAAGGCATTTCTATTTTTTAATTTTTTGAGAAACCACTATACTGTTTCCATAGCTGCTGTACCATTTTTATTTCCACCAACAGTGTCTAAGTGCTTTAATTTCTCCATAACCTCTCCAACACGTTTTACTGGTTTGATAATAGCCATTCTAATAGGCACTTGCCCGAGATATGCATGCTGATGTGTACCACGAGTGCTATGGAAGAATGACAATAGATTTAACATAAACCTAGAAATACCTCAAATTTCTGTCAACAGAAAAAACCACATGTAAATTATAACATTTCCTAAAATGGTTAATAAGTGCATGAATAAAAATGAGCAACTACTGCTACATACAAAAACATGGATGAATCCATGTCATAAAGTAAAAAGATCAAAGATAATAAATTGCATGCTACATGATTCCAGTAACAAATTTAGAAATAGGCAAAATAAATCTGAGTACAGAAGTGAGGATAATTACCTTTGTTGTAGGGACACTAATGACAGGGAGTAAGAAATGGGCAGGACTTTTGGAACACTGGTCACAACTAGGGTTTTAAGTAGTTAGGCAACATTTGGGGGGGTGGATAAATCTTTGGTGGAATCAATCAGATAAGAATTGCATATAAAATACTATAAAATGTAAGGCAGAGAGTGTAAAATAAAAATAAACCATAGAATTGTTATTAATAAAAACTATTAAAGAATAACACAGTAATTAATGAAAAGCTTTACAATTATTGCTATTTTAATCACTTATCTGTCATGTGTAATCTTAACTCAAAAGAATATCTTAAGCATAATTACATAATTAATATCCATGATATAGTGGAACATTATCCGTTGAATTATACAGCAAAATGTATTAAACAAAGACAAATATTCATGACAATTAGATAGCTAAATTAACCACAAAATTGGTTCTAAAATTATAACTTCTTTTTCTTTGAAAAAAATTTCCAAGTAAATTTTATTTTACTTTCCTAAAATCACTTGATATAGAGTTTTCTTTAATCATACATTTCTATCCTTGTATCCCTTACTGGAATGTTATTCTTTGATAGTAGGGTTTATATTTTATTTATTTTATGTACATTGCATTGAGTGCAACCAAGATTTAATTGGGCCTGGAATAAGTAAAATGACAATATATACAGCCAAAGAGGATGTTTTGTAGTACTTTTGCAAGCTGAGATAAAAAATATCTACTACTTATTGAGCAAATAATATGTGACAAAACAGTGCATATATTATTTCATTTTACTTCCACTTTTCTGAAAAGGAAGTGAATCTCAGTGAAGTTATGCCATCTGCTGAATGTCATAAAAGCTGATAAGAGAAAGGAGAATTTATACTCCTAACTGACTTAAAATTTCATATTTTAAATATTATTCCATATCTTCACAGTTTGGAAAATCTTGCTTGAAATCAAAAGTTGTGGTCAGTGAGCCTTTTCAAACTTGCTTCCAGACTCTAATCTACCTACATTTACAAACATAGAAAAAGCCCAAGTACCTCCATAAACAGCTGGAGAATCATTACAGAAGTTGAGAGGTTTACCTTTTATAGCTTTCACATTATTTAGAATACATTTCTGAGAAAGACATAATTTTAATTATGGATGTTAAACAACTATGGACTCACAGTCTCTTCAATTAGTTTATCAGCTTTGATAGAAACAATGGACTACTTTGCCATCTAAGCTTGGAATTTTGAATGGTATGAGAAAAAAATCGAAGCAGCCATATAACAATGAAATAAAAATGTTAATAAAAATGTTTAAAGACTTTATTGAAACTATTGTTTAATATATACTAGAGAAATAGAATAAGGTGGATGAATGTTGGCATATTTGATATCATTTCTTATTTTAACTGATATGTACTTATAATTGCATGTTAACCCTTTTGTAAAATATATAGAATTCAAAACAGATTGTAAAGTATTTTATAACACATTAATCAGATTATTGGAATAAATACTCATTCTCTAAATTAATTTTTAAATTATATATACCAGGTAACCCTATTTGGCAATCCATTCAAGATTCTGAGTCCTTGTGAGTTTAGATTACTTATGCAGAGTTTCTCACAAGCTAGTGGGTGTAAGAGTTACTCAGACTCATTATTAAAAATGTAATTTCTTCATCCTTAGAGTTAGGTCTTGTTTAGTTATTTTGTGGTAGTCAATTTGATGATGACAGTATGAGAAATACTGTTCTTCATTAGCTTCCCCTAGGATAAAGTGAGCTCACCTACTATGCTTACTGAAAAAAAAATTGTTCAGTAAGTTGAATGAACAAATTGTTCAAATAAGATTTGCCAATTTAATGAAAATAGCCACATTAAACTGACTTGACTAAACTTTAGTAAGCTTTTTTCCCCTCTTCAGACTCTCAGACTTAGACTCACCCAACCTCAACAGGCACTGGAATACAAACCACCTTTCCTACTATTCCTTCCAGGGAAAAACATTTCCTAATCAACTGTCTGATCACACCACCTGTTCTTTCCTTTTCTAGCCTCATTTACTTCTCCCTCTGTTCCTATGAAAGGAAAGCCTCTCTGCCAGACCTTTGAGACACTTACGTATCTGACTACTAGAGTCTTCTCCCTATTCCAATGGTCCTTTTCACCCAACTGCAATCTTTTGGAATAAAGTCTCTACTTCTTTGTTTTTTATTGAGATGTAAAGAACACATAACATAATGTTAGTTTCAGGTGTAATATATGCTCATTTGATTTTTGTATATATATCATGAATGACCACCACAATAAGTCTAGTTATCACCACACAGTTACAATTTTTTTCTGTGATGAGATCTACTTATGATTTTAAGATCTACTCCATTAGCAACTTTCAAATACACAATATTATTAACCATAGTCATTATGTTGTACTTTATATTTCCATTATTTTACAATTCAAAGTTTGGACTTTTTGATCACCTTCACTTATTTTGCTCATCTTCCAACCCCTGCCACTGCCAGTCTGTCAACCACCAATCTATTTGTATCTATGAGNTTGCTCATCTTCCAACCCCTGCCACTGCCAGTCTGTCAACCACCAATCTATTATTTGTATCTATGAGTTTTTTTTTTAATTCCATATATATGTGAGATCATATGGTATTTTTCTTTTTCTGACTTATTTTAGTTATAATAATGTCAAGGTCCATCCATGTTATGGCAAAGATCAATGGGACAGAATAGAGAGCTCAGAAATGAACCCACACACATATGGTTAATTAATTTGTCAGTAAGGAGCCAAGAATATACAATGGGAAAAGGATTGCCTCTTCAAGAAATGGTGCTAGGAAAACTGGATAGCCATAAGCGAAAGGAAACTGAACCCCCGTCTGATACCACACACAAAAATTGACTTGAAATGGTTTAAAGACTTAAACATAACACCTGAAATCAAAAACTCCTAGAAGAAAACATAGGAGGTAAGCTCCTTGACATCAGGTTTGGTGATGATTTCTTGTACTGGCACCAAAAGTAAAGGCAACAAAAGCAAAAAATAAACAGGTAAAATATCACACTAAAATGCTTCTGCACAGCAAAGGAAACCATCAACAAAATGAAAAGGCAACTTACTAAATGGGAGTAAACATTTGCAAATCATATATATGATAAAGGGTTAACATCCAAAATTTGTAAATAACTCCTACAAGTCAACTGCAAAAAAACTGAGTAAAAATGGGCAGAGGATTTGAATATACCTGTTTTTCTAAAAAAGACACACAGATGGCCATCAGGGACATGAAAAGATGCTTGACATCAGTACTCAGCAGGAAAATACAAGACAAAACCACAGTGACATATCACCTCACACATGTTAAAATGGCTATTTTCAAAATGACAAAGAATAAGTTGGCAAATATGTAAAGAAAAGTGAAAACTTGTACGATGTTGCTCAGAATATAAATTGGAACAGCCACTGTGAAAAACAGTATGGAGATGCCACAAAATATTAAAACTAAGAACCAGAACTACTATACGATCCAACAATTCCATTTCTGGGTATTTATCCAAAGAAAACTGAATCATTGACTTAAAAAGATATGTACACCCTCATGTTCACTGCAGCATTATTTCCAATAGCCAAGATATGGATGCAACCTAATCATCAAGTCTTCAAATGGTTTACTTGTAATCTGTACATATGTAAGCTATACCTATTAAGATTTTCAACAGGCAGTGGAACCTCTGCTTGTCAGAGCATAAGGTATACAGAGCATACTGTATAATGCAACACAATGGCACAATATCTGAGAAGACAAAACATCAGTTTCTGGCCAATCATTTAGAGATACATGTGCTTATGTTTAGACTACTAAATTGTTAAATAAAGGTTCTACACAGACACACCACATGAAATAAAAATGCAGATAGGAAGTGAAAGTTTCATCAATAAACTTTTTATTATGTTCAGTTAGCCGTGTGGAACATAAGGAATAAACTAACATTTTCTGATTATGAAGTTTCATTCTACAGTAAGTTGCATATATATATATATATATGCACACACACATACTATATATATATATGTCATTCTTTCTAGATTTTGAATTTCCCAATTTCTGGTTAAATATCCAAGTTATTCTCAATTCTTTAGAAAGTATTACACACATTTCTTTATTAACAAATTTCAAATGTTTGTCTTTAGTCTTGGAAAGTAACAAGAGATGTATGTTAGTTCATTTTCTTTCAGAAATAATTTCATTTAGAGTTGTCCAAGATGTCTTAAATGTAATACTTCAGTAGGGTTCAGGGACCATATCACTTTACTGAAATAATGGCAGTTACACCAGTGAAATGTTCCATAGTAAAAGAACTTGTTAGCTTTGACCCAGTGTAACACTTCGACAAGGAAAACACAAGCTCCTCTATATGAAAGGAGTCATTGATTATTCCTTCCCTTGTATGTTTTCTTATATACCTCTTAACTTTTTACTTATGTTTATAAAGTAAAATCAAGCATTACCCTTGGGATACTGATCTAGAAGATCTGAGAGGTATACTGCTTTCATAGACTAACACAAGCATTGTGGAGATAGATATAAAATCAATTCAGAGCAGGCGCAATCCTCAAAGGGAAGGTTCATTCAGTAAATATTTACTGAGTGGCTATTGTATGTCAGTAACTGTTCTAGGCTTTAGGGATTAAAAGACCAGAACTCAAAGAGTTCAGGGAAGAGGAGCAGAGAGAGAAAAGTAAACAGATAATTTCTGCTGATAGTAACATCATGGCAATTTTTTTCTGTTCCAAATACAAAACTTTTCCCTTCTTCCTTTTAAAATATCCTTGAGAATATAGAAAAATCAAAGTCTGGCAAGAACACTGAATGTTTGCTCTTGCCTGGAGAAGTTTTCCACTAAATGAATGATTGGAAAGACCGAATTTAGAATACAGTCTTGATTACTCATTGCATGCCATATGCTTAACCAGAACAGGGAGACAGTAGCAAAAGAAGTTTGATGTAATTGACTCCACCATTTATCTGTGCATAAATCCAGAGTGCACTGGCTGCAATGACAAAAACAAAAATATTTCCCTTCCAGAAATGTATAGAAAAGCAAAGCAACAGGTGGATTTGCCCCTAAATAATAGAAAAAAAAATTCTGAGCTGCTCAGAAACAGAATTGTTATCTCATTCCTTAGCAGCCCCTACTGTGGTTTAAATGTTCAAACAAAACTGTTCTCAATACACAAAACGTAAACGATAGAGAGCAAGAGGTTAAAAAATGGGAGGAAGCATCATAAATAATACATAATTCTTTAAGGATGGGTCTTGTAAATGAAGTATTTGCTCCTGGGCAGCAGGCCTCAATTTTGCAAGCCACAGAGAGCCAAAAAGTTAATAGAACTTCGATAACAGAGTAGTTTGTAGGAGAAGTGATAGTAATTGGTCTCTAAGAAGAATGGTAACAATGAATGGTTCGATCTATATAGACCTGGAGATTGTGAATTTCTGTCTAGACTGGGAGCAGCTTTCACTTTCATCTAGATTATTATGTCACCAAATAAGACTATGAACATATAATTGATACATATTCCAATTCTTCCACAGAATATGTGGATTTTTATGTGAAATATACCAATTTCAACAATGGCATTAAATACGGGTTTATAGCATTATGTGGAGCTAATAGTGTAGACTATTCAAAACCTATCTGCAAGCTGTATTTGGCTTATGGGACACAGTTTGGAACTTCTATTATAGAATACAGTCTTTTATATTATAAGGAGGCTATTAATTATAAGAATAACAACAATAGCTGAGAGATAAAAGACATTTTAGAAGTGCCACTATTCTAAAGACTTTATATTTAGTCCTCACAAAAACAGAATGAGAAACAGAGACACATAAATGTTAAGTAACTTTCCCAAAGTTACCCACATAGGAAGGATAGAAGATTTAGATCACATTTGACCTTAAATCCTAATGATAAATGCCTGGGCTGAGAATAGGCAAAGTCCCAAATAAGTCCAGTAGACCCTAACTAGATATCCACGTGTTAATTACTGGAATCTAAACTAAGGTCTATGTACAGTAATTAGCTTCAGTTTTAAATCTGAGTCAAAAATCCTGGTGACCAAGGGTACTTTACTTATTATCAAAGACTAGATCAGATAGACACACCCTTTGTCGTAGACAAATAAGAAAGAATTAGTGGCACTGAAATTTTTTTTAATGAATAACTCTTCTTTATTTANAGTCCAGTAGACCCTAACTAGATATCCACGTGTTAATTACTGGAATCTAAACTAAGGTCTATGTACAGTAATTAGCTTCAGTTTTAAATCTGAGTCAAAAATCCTGGTGACCAAGGGTACTTTACTTATTATCAAAGACTAGATCAGATAGACACACCCTTTGTCGTAGACAAATTAATAAGAAAGAATTAGTGGCACTGAAATTTTTTTTAATGAATAACTCTTCTTTAAATGCAGAAAAAATACNAGGACCCTGGGATCATGACCTGAGCCGAAGGCAGCGGCTTTAACCCACTGAGCCACCCAGGCGCCCATAACTCTTCTTTAAATGCAGAAAAAATACTTTATTAAAAATGCTCATTTGCAGCATGTCTGGGTGGCTCAGTGGGTTAAGCCTCTTCCTTCAGCTCAGGTCGCCATCTCAGGGTTCTGGGATCGAGCCCTGCATTGGGCTCTCCGCTCAACAGGGAGGGGCCCCCCCCTCTCTGCCTGCCTCTCTGCCAACTTGTGATGTCTCTCTCTGTGTCAAATAAATATTTTTAAAATGCTCTATGCTAAAAAGATACATAAATGAAAGCATACATAAATAAACCAGACTCAAAATACATTCATAGTGTGCAATCCCATTTATATGACATTATGGGAAAGGGAAAGCCATAGTAAGCAAAGAGAGATCAGAAGTTTCCAGAAGTTTGGCATGAATAGAGACATTGATCCAGATAAATTTTGGGGAATGAGGTAAGTGCTGTATATCTTCATTGTGACAACCATTCCACAGCAAGGCAGAGCAATTTTGTGTTTTAAATTAAAATAACTTTAGAAAAAATGTCTTCTGATCAATTCCTATAAATTATTACCAAGCCGTTTAAGGCATTCTATGGTTCAGTCTCTCCCTACATCCTCAACCTCATCCCTCATCTTTTGGTTTGGTCATTTTGCTATAGATACAGTATGTTCTTTCTGCTCCTTTGAAGTGATAACTACCTTAGGGCCAGGAACAAACTGCTGGCAACATTTCAAAGGGCTAAGTTTTCCTATCCAGTTCTTGGCATAAATGCCCTTCCTTCTTAGAGGCCAGGGGGTGAACATTTCCCCACCCAAAGAGTTATCTTAGTTCATCCTCTTTTAAATTCTTTGTTATTTAGTTAACTTGTTTAATTATATGTAAGAATATAAATTTCTCAAAATGCTTTTAGAGCTAACACAAAAATGTTTCACTTAAAGAAAATAACAAAAATAATAACTTGGTGAATTCTTGGCATATTTAATTTTTTTTCATTATATTCCATCTGTATCACAGAACAAGAATCTGAACTTTGTAGGAACAAAATCTTTATCTGTTATGGACACAATGATACACTGATATATTATACATTCTATGTTGTTAATCATATTTCTATGATATGCATTGTAGACCACTATGTTACACATTATGGATTATTTATTATATATCTTATACATTATATTATGTATTTTATGAACTAAATAAAATGTATTTTTATTTGCCAATTGTAAGCTACATGTTCTATAAGTCAGGGTAGAAATTAGCAAGCTATAGTCAAATCCAGGCCTGTCAAATGTTTTCATAAATGATTTTTATTAGAACACTCACACCCATTAATTTATATATTGGGCTGTCTTCATGCTACAAAGACAGTAATGATTAGTTGCAAAGGATCACATGACCCTTCCACCTAAAATATGTAGCATCCAGACCTTTACAGAAACAGTTTGTCAACCCCATCCTAGACTATTAGATCTTTATTTTCTCTCTTATCTATATATCTATCCACCCATAGGCATTTATAATTGCATTACAGGGATATAAAAATTAATACAAGTATGTTTCTTTAATTATGCCACTATTATTTCTCGAATGGGTTATTATAGAAAAACAAAAAACAAGTAAAAACACTCTCCTCTTTGACATCCCTAAGTCCACTTTACCTTCTAAATTCCAGGCTCCAAAGGTCTCACTTTTGATAGTTAATTTTATGCATCAACTTGACTGGGCTACAGGGTGCTCACTTATTTGGTTAAACATTCTGTGAGACTGCTTCTGGGTGAGATTAACATTTAAATCAGCGGACTTCATAATGGAGATTACCCTCCCCAGTGTAGATGGGTCCCATCCAATCCAATGAAGTTCTTACTATGACAAAAAGGCCAGGTAAGGGAGAATTCTATCTTACTGTCTTAGAGCTGGGATATAGGGCTTTTCCAGCCTGAGACTCAGAATAGGACCGACACTTACACCATGCTCTTGGTCCTCAGGGCCTTGGGTAGAACTACAGCATCAGGTCTCCTGGGTCTCTAGCTTGCCTGAGACTCATCAGAATCTTTAATTGTATAAGCCAATGCCTTTTAATAAATGAAAAAATATATAATCTTATTGGTCTGTCTCTCTGGAACACAGGACTAATGCATTATTAATGTGAATATCTGTCATAATAAGTTGATGCTTTAATGTCAGCAGTGTGGGTTTCTCTTAATCACAGCCCTTTTAATTTTCTCTTTACTTCTCTTACAGAAGTCCTTTACCTTCACATAACCATCCACTTTTAGCCTTTCATCTATGTTTTTTTCTTTATGATGCGCTATTGCTGTTATATACATGTAAAGACTTCTTATATTATACCAACTATTTCAGGATGGAAATTACTGCAAGATTTGCCTATATATAATGTCAAGTCAATCTTGTATGCTTACCTTTGGATTCTTTATGGGAATACTTCATTTGTATTGGAATGTATTTTATAATTTCCTGATTTTGTTTATATATCAGGTAAGCTTAAGTTATCTCTCTAGGCCCATCACTTATCAACAGGCAGTTTAACTATTCTAAGCACCCACAGTGATTTAATTGTAGTCCTTTCTGAAACAAAGAGAAGGGAAGGTACTTATTCATAATCCATGGCCTAGTTTCCAGAACTAATCAGAAATTAATTTGGCTTTAATGGATTATGTTAGTTTTCCCTACAACATCCCCACTGCAATCACAGCAAGAATAAGTATCCTGGAGTCAGTAATTTTTATATTTTAGGTAAACATAAAAAAATCTAATTCCTAGGATGACTGTTTTCCCCTTGGTGACTTCCTTTCCTGACCTTACCACATGATCTTTTACATATGAATTCCCCACTGGTCTATTTTGTCTGCGTTCATAGTTACTGAAAATGTAAAGAAATCCTTTACTTCAACAAACAGCAATTCTGGCAGAGTGGTATGTATGTATGGCTGAGCAGTCTCTACAGTACCAGATTTGGTCAGAACCTGAACAAATATAATTGCAAACAGGACTCAGATTTTTTTTTTAAACATTGTCATTTATAACCATTTATTTCAAATCAGTGTGCTAAGAAATGTTTCTCAAACTAGTAGAAAATTAACTTTTATTCGATTGAATTTTATTCAATTTCCATTGCTGTTGTAGAGTTTTGTCCATTGCTGGGGGCGGGGGGTGTTGAGTGGAGGCATGGGTTAAATGGGTGATGGGGATTAAGGAGTGCACTTGTTGTGATGAGCCCTGGGTATTGTATATAAGTGATGAACCACTAAATTCTACAGCTGAAACGAATAGTACACTGTATGTTAACTAACTGGAATTTAAATAAAAAACTTGAAAAAATAATAAAATAAGGAAAAACTCAGGCATAAATAGAAGTACTATCTAACCATGGCAAAATGTTGGAGTAAGTATAATTGACTTTTTAAGCATAATAAACTGAGAGTCAAAATGTTATTATAAGGGGGTCAAGGAAATTGACAGCATAGACTATTTTGATGCAGATTTTCAGTCTCCAAAGTAGGTGTTCTCAATTAAATCATACTATCTATAAGTTTCCTGTTGTTTTTTACATTTTAAGGAGCATTACGGTAAGTGAATATTTTAATTGATAGTAGAATGACTCATTAGATTCCTTCCATTAAATCCCATCATTCAGCAATGATGCAAAGTTCATCACATATAAACACAAAATGCATATTCTAACTTTATTTCTATATTTAGATACCTTAGATTTTTAAATTTGTATTATGTAATACAATAAAAATAAATATGTTATTGCTTTTTATAAAAATAAACCTTTTGTATTTTTTGTATTATGATTAGGGATCTCTCCTTCCATTTTTTTATATCTTTAATATACACTAAGATATAACTATAGCAATAGTCAATGAATGTTTCAGTTATAAATAGGATAAAATAACTTGCTTTTTGGACAATATATTACTTTTTATATTTATATACAAGTTCTTGCTTTTCTTCTTGGCTTTTCTTAATATCTCCTCTTATATCTCTCATAAGTATTTCCACATAGAGCTGCCTTTGATCTTTAATTTCTGGATTAAAACTTCAAGAGAGGATATATAAATGTGAATTAAAGCTGCTGCTCTCATTGAATACTGCATTAAGATTTTAGGGAGGGGGAAATGGTTTTCATGAAACACCGTAAAATACAATGAAACATACTATTTTGAATATTAAATTATGAAAATGCTTGCTGTAAAAATTATATAATAAAGGATAATCTTTTGAAAATTAAGTCATAAAATTAGTATATGATAAAATAAACTAGAGAAAACTTAGAACTAAAATAAGATTATTGTGCCGTAGGATTTGATTACAATCACATAAATGCACCTTCACCTATCTCAAAGAATGAGGGAAAAAAAAGTAAAAGTAAGGTTACTATTTATTAGCCAATAAATGATTTAAATATGAGGGTTATCAATTGAAAAGATGTTAAATATCCAGGATGCCTAGGAGGCTCAGTTGTTTAAGCGTTTGCCTTCAGCTAAGGTCATGATTTCAGGGTCCTGGGATCCAGTCCCACACAGGATTCTTTGCTCAGCATAGACCTGGCTTCTAACTCTGCCCCTCCCCCAACTCATGTGCTCATGTGTGTGTGTACATGTGCATGCCCGCTCTCTGACAAATAAGATCTTTTTAAAAAACATATAAAATACCCAACCAAACATTGTACATGCACAGGCCAAGATAACATTATAGACATAAAGTCTACATTATTGTGTAGACTTTACATAAACTTAGCATCTTGGTCCCTTGTCACTGAGTATTTATTAATACTTTTTTTTTTTATCCTATGTTCACAGAGAAAATAGATACAATTGTCTGCCTTTACATTGGTGTGGCATGAAAAAAAAAACAGACAAAAGCTGAAATGGAAGCAGTCAGTGAAAGACAAGCTAATAAACACAAATATGTTAAATTGTATGAACGTGTAGATGTGAGTATGGATGTGGATGTCTATATGTAATATAGTTTATCTTATAAGCAGTATCCAAGAAAATGTAAAATGCAGCTGGATATTAAAAATTTGCCTTGCTGTGAAAAGCATTCTTAATTTCATGACTAGTGTTTTTATCTAACATTTCAACTACTTTAATATTATAATGTACCATTCATAAGTCTCCTGTGAATCATTAAGGAAATACTTAACTTAGTGATTGAGATATTAGTAGAGGAAAATTATTTCCTGCAATAATAGCCCTGCATTGTTTTTGAATGACTTTGATAATATGATAAACTTTTCCTTAACTTTAGTTTGCCAACTGTGATAATGTTATATAGAAATTCCCAAAGTCTTTCAAAGTGAAAAACACAAATGTACCACCACCTTTACTGTGGACAGTAATATACCACTTCCTTAATCAGTTTTTTTTAACTGTGCCAAATTATATCCAAAATTTCAGGCTTAGAGGATCACTATCTCATTGGAGTTGACTGACTGTTCTGGCAAAGCAAATCCTGTAGAGCATCTTTAGAGAAATAGAATTGAAAACTCCATAAATATGGAATATTTAACTATTAGCAATAGAAGTATAATCTTCTATCCCATCTTCTACAACTTAGGAACACAGAATGAAAAGAGCATTGCAACTGACATTTCTGAATTTAAATAGTTCACCTTTAAAACAGTTCCAGAAAGCAAGTTGGATGTTGGGATATAAAACTAGGAAAAGGCAATTAAAAAAAGGCTGTTTCAGGTTTGTAGTTTATAGATATATACAAGGCAGTTTTTAGAAAAGCTCTCATGTATTTATCTCCCTCTTCTCATTTCTTTCACCAACTCTTCTAAAGGCATATAAAGCATGAGTAAGACACTAAGAAAGTCTTTTATCTCAAACTGATGCAAATGAGTGTAGAAGATAGGGAAAAAAATGAAGGGGAAAATGAAGAATCAGAAGCAACCTAAACATTCACTAAGATGGGATTGAATAAATTGTTATATACAGATCATCCTTGACTTATCAAGGAGTTATATCCTGATAAACCACCATAAGTGAAAATACCATAAGTTGCAAATGCATTTAATACACCTAACCTACTGAACACCACAGCTTAGCCTAGCCTACCTTAAATGTGCTCAGAACACTTCTATTAGCCTGCACTTGGGCAATACCATCTAACCCAAAGCCTGTTTTAAAATGAAGTGCTGAATACCTCATGCAATTTATAGAATACTGAAAGTGAAAAATAGAATGGGCATATAGGTATAAAATGACTGTTTAAGCATATCGGTTGTTTATTCTTAAGATAGTGTATTATAGCTGACTGGGAGCTGCAGCTCACTTTTACTGCCCAACATCACAAGAGAGTATTACACTGCATATCTCTAACCCAGAAAAAGATCAAAATTCAGAACTTAAAGAATAGTTTCTACTGAATATGTATCACTTTCACACCATCACAAAGCTGAAAAACCCTAAGGCAAACCATTGTAAGTCAGGAACTGTCTGTACTCATATAATAAAACAGAATACTGCATTAAAATAAGGATTACTATATTTATCTCATGGATAAATCTCAAAACTGAAAGACAAACTTTGAACAGCAAATTAAAGATGACATATATAACTTGGATACCATTTGTGTAAAAATCTGAAACATGCAAACAATATTAGGTATTATCTGTGGATATAATCCTAGTAGTAAAAGGAAGAAATCCTAATAAGTATCATAAACTACAAATTGAGATACTGGCTTTCTCTGGGGAAGGTAAAAAAAGGAATGCATTTAGGTATGGGTGCATAGGCAGTTTGAAGTGTTTTTATAATTTTGTATGTATTTGAAAGAAAATTTCAAAATTTGAAGCAAATAAAGTATAAATATTTGTTCGGTTTGAGGTGTGAGAGTTATGACATTGTACTATTTCCCTATTTGTTTGAAATAGTTCATAAAATTAAGAAAAATATTTTAAATTTACACAAATATATATGTTTACATGCATATTGATTTTTTAAAGATCCTTCTTTTTTTAAAGTTCTAGCATACTAACTAAAGTCTAAATGATAAATATGGTAGGGTTTGGTTCTTTACCCTAATATTATGTTAAGTTCATATATAATTTCATGTAACACCAAAAAAGCTAAAAACTAAGGTCTTTATAAAAAATGAATGGTGCAGCCTCTAGTTATAGAATGAAAAAAATTACAGGCATGACAAGTTCACCCTAGGGATTGTAGTTAATAGTATTATAATAGCGGTGAATGGTTACAGAAGGTAACTGCACTTGTGGTGAGCATAACACAGAGTTGCTGAATCACTATGTTATATACCTGAAACTAACATAGCATTCTATGTCAACTGTACTTCAAAAAATACAAATCTCAATTAAAAAAAGAATGAGTATATCCAGGGAAAACACAAATTGTTTGCTAAAGACATTTCTGGAAGTGCAGACATTAATAAATTAGAGTATTACTAACAAAACTAAAATGTCTTTCTTTGGACTCCAGTTAATTTGGTGAGAAAAGAGATATTAAAAACACAAAAAGCACATTTTCCTACCTCAAACTTATCACATAGAAGATTCATAAAAGAAAGCAAAAAGGGAATATAGAGAAAAAGGTTAATAGCAGAATAAAAAATAGAAAAAACATCTTTAAAGCATTTAAGTATGACAAATTCTATGAAATCTCGACTCCAAAGACAAGATTACAACATGTACATTAATATGGTAAGATTGTCTTACTGAAATTACAGTATAAAGTAAAACTATGGTAACATAGATTTTACAGTGTTCATCATATCCATGAGCTGTATAATCATACAGCATCTCCATCATTAACATTAAAATGGCTGGATATATTAGTTATCATACAGCCAGTCTAGATCTTTTTGTGGTACATCTTTTTATTAATCTGCAAAAACTATTCCATTTTGAGTTAATGAGGGAATGGAGCAATTTCAATTCTCAAAGTAGATATCACAATGCATAAGGATTTTATTTTCTCCATCCTGGCCAGCATAGGTTATCTCTTGTCTTTTTGATAACTGACATCCTAACAGATATGAAATGGTATCTCAAAACTATAATAATCAAAACAGTATGATATTGGCCTAAAAACAGATGTTTCGATAAAGAGAACAGAATAGAGAGCTTAGAAATAAACCCATGAATACATGCTTAATTTATGACAAAGGAGCCAAGAATATACAATGGGGAAAGTATAATCTCTTTAAGAAATGATTTTGGGAAAACAAGACAGCCACATGCAAAAGAATGAAGCTGGACCCCTATCTTATACCATATACAAAAATCAGCTCAAACTGGATTAAAATTTTGAATGTTAACACCTGAAACCATAAAACACCTAGAAGAAAACAACAGGTAAGCTCCTTGCCACTGGTCTTGGTGATGATTTTTTCAACATAACATGAAAAGCAAAAACAATGAAAAGCAAAAACAATAAAAAGCAAAATTAAACATGTGAGGCCATGTAAATTAAAAAACTTCTGAATAGCAAGGGAAACTGTCAGCAAAAGGAAAAGGCAAACTATTGAATGGGAAAAAATACTTATAAATCATTATCTAATAAAAGATTAATATCCAAAATATACAAAGAACCCATACAACACAATAAAAAAAAATAACCAAGTTAAAATAAGCAAAAGATCTGGAAAGACATTTTTCCAAAGAAGACATACAAGTGCCCAATAAATAAAAAGGTGTTCAACATCACTAATCAGAAAAATGAAAATCATTTATTTAAATATCTGTAGCATTATCAAAGCATGAGTACCAAAAAATATCCATATTTGTTCAACAGGAAAAAAATGCTATTCAATAATATGTTAAGTAAAAGACAATACACAAAAGCATATTATTAAAATATGCAAAATATACATTTAAATAAGGTAAGAAATCTCACAGGTCAAAAAAATATTCTCAATATGCTGTTGTTTTAAAGTTTATCATTTAGTATTTTTATTTATATTAGAATTTAGTAAAACTATAAATTACTCAAAGCAATCAGAAGAAAGTTTATGTGGGTGCTTTTCTACTAGCTTACCCAAACACTTGAAAAATCTTCCACTTTAAGGAGAGTTGAGCTCAGGTCTGTATGGAAGTTTCTCTCCCTTACTGCAGTAGTCTGAATAAAATATGTCCTGTCCTTTTATTACAAGTGTCTTTTGAAATTTTTCTTTGGCAGTATTTGATTTTATGCTTACTCACCTATGATATTATCCTTAAAACCTTTTAACAGCTCAGGGCAGTTAGGATACTGCATATAACATGCATATAACTGACCTAGATAAAATTTCATAAAGAAAAGTTTGGTGGATTGCTTCATGTCTTTGAGTTTATGGCTTTTTTAAAAAAATTTTTCTCCAAGATGCATTTTATGTTCACTGGTTTATTGTTATAAAAATAATCTAAGTCAATTTTGAAAGGGGAGAATAATTTTCTTCCTCTGAGTATTTTCTTGGCTGAAGCAAAGGGTATGTAAATTAGAAGACAGCAGAAATAGAAGTATAGAAACCCTCTTGTGAGGACATGGAATATCTTTGAAAAAAAGGTTTGAAAGGTATTGGAAATGATCACCTGTGATTGCTTTAAGACTCCAGTGGATGAAGAGTGAAAGAATTTATCATTGTCCACAAACTTGAATCTAATGCTTCATGATATTTAACAACGACCTTCATATGATGGTTGTGCCTGCTCTTAAATTCATGAATTATATTCCAACTCAAAAAGAAGGACATGTTATCTGAGTGGTAATAGGACACATACCTGTCGCTTGGCAGATGTTCCCAATGCTATAGATATATTCTTCATTGTTTATAAACATTTTCTGATTAGCTTATTTTATACTTTATGTATTTATATAAATAGAATATTTTTGTTTTGAAAGAAATTAAGTTCTTGACTAGAAAAGACAACTGTAACTTAATTACAAGAATTGTTATCCACATAATTTTATTTAAAGACTAGCATATACATATATGTGTGTGTGTATATATATATATATTAAAGCTACATAGATTTTTATTCCTTAATCACCTAGTCATTCATAAATTCAAATAATGAAAAATCAAGTTACTGGATAGAACTATAAATTATAGTTTTTATATTATTCACTATCCTGTCATTTGTGGTCAAAGGTACTGAAAGTAAAATGATAGAATTATGACATTTTCTTATGAGGACTAAATTTAAATAAGGAACAATGAAATGTTACCATCTGTCCTATTTCACAATGGCCTATGAACAATGAAGAAGTCTATTATTTTTGCTTCAATTATAATAGAGAGATTAAGACTATTACACAATGGTAAAATGATATAATTGGAGAATGTCAATAGTCCGCTACAAGTCTCGCAATATTCCATTCACTTTTGCATGCATTATCATCACACATATCCACAGAGAAGTCTATCTCCCTATGTTCTGCCCTCTGCTCCCCACCTTAGGGGGGATATCTGATATTTTCTCTGTTTTGGCTTTCAAATTAAATGAGTTTTGCCCATTGAGGTTATAATGAACCAAAGGTTTAAGTAGGCAAGCATTTAATCACTGATGAATTAAATCTGCCCATTCAAACAGTCCCATTCCCACTGAGCTGTAGATTCAGGTGATTATTCTCTGGTTTCTTCCCCTTCAGTTTTTCTCTCTTCCCCTATGATCCTCTGTGCTATTTCTTATATTCCACATAAGATCTCCAAAAAATATATACAAATGGCCAAATGAAAAAATACTCCGTATCACTAGTCACCAGGGAACTACAAATCAAAACCACAATGAGATACCACTTCCCAACAGTTAGAATGGCTAAAATTAACAAGACAAGGAAAATCAAACATTGGCAAGGATGGTACAGCCACTCTGGAAAACAGTACAGAAGTTCCTCAGGAAGTTAAAAATAGAGCTACTCTATGACCCAGCAATTCTACTAGTGGATTTTTACCCCAAAGATAGAGATGTAGTGAAAAGAAGGGGCACCTGCACCCCGATGTCCATAGCAGCAATATCCACAATAGCCAAACTGTGGAAGCAACCAAGATGTCCTTCAACAGATGAATGAATATAGAAGACGTGGTTCATACATATATACATCATTTTACTTTTAAGAGCTGTTTCTAGAGAATGCGTGGGTGTCGGGACTGCTTTATGCTGCTAGCTTCAAAGCAGTTTATGAGACAAGATCCTAAGGCTAACTACATAAGAGAGACCAAACACCTGATAACTGGACTGTGTATCATTAAATCAGCAAGACATGAACATTAACCCGTGATCTTGGCATAAAAGTGATGGACAGGCAAGCATAGGAAGACATAATATAGTCCTAGATAGGGCCGAAGAATAAAGTTCGAATAGAAGGAAAATTCAAAAGAATCCAGATTTAAATAAATTGGGAATAGAGATAAATACAGCAGTTGAGTAATTTTGCTTTTTTCCCTTAAAATCATTCATCTCTTTTACATATATTTTGATATATTCCTATAACCATAACATGCAATTTCCTATCTGACCCCTTGGGTACGAATGAATATGTACCTATCAACTAATCTTTAGAAAGTGTATGTGGAATGTAGAACTTTATAATCTGTTTATACTGATAAATGTTTGATCATCTCCTTTAATTAAAATGTCATTCTCACTTTTAAATATAAAGATATGCATATTTTTTACTTACAATTTCTAATATAACGTGAAGTAATATAACTTTATTATAACATTTTTATGTATAGCAGCTACCTCTCTTTACTTTTCCAAATCTAATTTTTTTCCTTCATGGGTACACTTTTAACAATTAACAAACTCCTCACATTTCCCCACACCCAGTTTAAATAAAGCTAATAATTTATTTATACCCATTTCAATGTAATAAAACATTAATTACATTTTCTAGAGGGTATTTGTTCTCCTTGTGTCTTTAAAAGTATCCTAGGAACTGATTAACTGCCTAAGGTGACTTTAAAACACAATCTAAAATGTAAAAACTAAGAAGAAAAAAGTAAATTTCCAAAAATAGTTGCTACAGCTAAATGTTAATTAAGTTGTTCAATTAACATATTCATTCTCAGTATTTCTTACTAATGCTTTTGCCTTGATATTTTTGAATTCTTAGGAATTAATTTTGTGACATTGATTTTAAAACCATAAGCATAACCTCTTCTCATAACTGAAAAAAACTGTAAAATATTTAAGAATATGGGCATATAGTATTAAAAACTCTAAGATTTTAGACTTACATCTAATAATTCACAAAAAAACTCATGTGAAATATAATTTTGAAACTTTAATAAAGTGAATTAGAATTTTTTTTGTCCCAAATGCATGGGAATATCTTCTATGTCCACCTGTACCTTAATAATACTTTTGGAATATCTGACTGGCACTGAGGAGGAAAGAGATTAGGTTTATCAAAAAAAGGAAAAAAAAAGTGAGAGTAGATCTTGCTGCTCAAGAAGGAACTATCTTCCCCTTAGAAGACGACTCTAGAAGTCAGAGGAAGAATGAACACTTCTAGAGAGCAAACTAACTCTGGTTTTTGGTTTGGCTATCACATAGAGATTGAGAAGGGAAAAAGTATGGGAGTTATCTGGAGAAGAGGACACAGTCTCAATTTAAATGAAAAGATAATCAAAAATATTATTAAACTTCAGTACAAATGAAGTTCTTCAAGAAACTTACTTTTAATATATTTTTTTAAGATTTTATTTATTTGACACAGAGAGATCACAAGTAGGCAGAGAGGCAGAGAGAGAGAGAGGAGGAAGCAGGCTCCCTGCTGAGCAGATAGTCTCATGCGGGGCTCAATCCCAGGACCCTGAGATCATGACATGAGCCGAAGGCAGAGGCTTTAACCCACTGAGCCACCGAGGTGCCCCACTTTTAATATTCTTTAAAATTTTAGCAAATATACAGTCTAATTATTATTCACAGTTCAAATCTGCATATTCAAGATCTGACAATTTTTCAAAACTTCTTTAAAAATTCCATTTAGTTATGATAGTTTTATTATTTATTTTATTTTATTTTATTTTTTTATTATTTGCCCCAGGGGTACAGGTCTGTGAATCATCAGGCTTACACCTTTCACAGCACTCACCATAGCACCAACCCTCTGCAATGTCAATAACCCATCCACCCTATCCCTACCCTCCCACCCCCCAGTAACCCTCAGTTTGTTTTGTGAGATTAGGAGTCTCTTATGGTTTGCTATGATAGTTTTAAAGAGGTGTTGACCTTTCCCATTGTAATTAAAGCTTTCCAATTAGTTTTGACACCTATAGTCATAGTTGAGAAGTCAAATATTTCTTTTCTTATAAATAGAACATTAACATTGAAGATACATTTCATTCTCAAGTGGCTTTTTTTCTTTACTCTTCTTTCATATTCACACCACTTTGTTTGCTTTTAAATAGTATATGTATTATCTTATTCCTAATCTATTACCTCTTTCATTATCACTTCCTCTCAATTCCTTTCCTTTCCCTACTCATCTATTAATTATGAAATTAATAAAGTAGACATGAAGTCTGCTCCTCAAAATAATTTAAACAAAGTCATTCCCTAAGTTAGCTCCCCTTGTTTTAAAATAATGAAGAAAAAGTACTGTAGTAAATCTGCCTCACCTTACTGCTAGTTTCATTTTTCTTGGCTTTCAAAATGGTAGCTTATGATAATAAAACAGCATAGCCCAGTCCCAAACACATTTAGCTTATAATCATCAAGCTAGGAAAATTCTCTGCAGAGGACGTATATAACATACGTAGAATTTACAACAAATGTAGGATTGCTGCTGAGTGTATCAGTGCTTTCTGAAACAAACAGAATCACAGGTGGCTTTCTAATGTTCCAAAATTACTCTAAAAAATGTGTTTTGGTTTCTTTTGTGTGTGGTTTGCTTTTTTTATTTTTTTTAACAGATATGACATTTGAGTGTAATAAAATGGGATTTTGTATTGCCAATCAAGGCAAATGTGAGACACATATCACTCTCAGTTATCCTGGGAAAGAATCAACGTGTTCCTGGATATAAATGCCTCACACTATAGGTTGTTGTACTCTGGTCTCCATTTCCATTAGGGAGGCACTCCTTTCAGAGTTACCTTTTGGCATCTCTCAGAACCCTTACTCCTAGCAGCAAAGAAAGAGTAACAAATTTTATGAGTGATTCTGGAAAAAGAATGGACAAACATTGTTCATCCCTTTTCTTCTTCCTACCTGCTTTAAGAATTGTTACCCACAAAAGTCCACATTCTGGTCTGCCTATTGAAATTTTACTGGAGTAGGCCCCTATAAATAAAATCATAAAGTTACCCAACATATTCTGGTCTGAGAAGATAAGTCTGGTCTAAGGCACAATATTATCAAGTCCCTTAGCTATTAGACTTAAAGCCACATTTTCAAACCCAACTTTTATAAATAAAGTACTGTTTTGGTCTTCAATATGCTGAAATTTTATGGTCTAAATATCTCAATTGTTCAGATCTTAGCCAAGAAAATAGGAATATTATTTATTGGTTAAATAAATAATAATAAATCCCCATTTCTGTTCATTTAGGCTAGGGATATTGAGAGATAGATATGGAGAGGAATGTGGGGATTATAACAATCCTTTATCAGGGCAGGAAAATTTGATATTATGCTCTTGTGATTGAAGCTGCTATAATTGAGCAGTTAGTTTCTGCTGCTGTGTAGCTGAAGCCTTTAGCCTGAGGCCAAGGGTATTTTGATCTTAGCTTGAGATTGAAGTTTATGGAAATGTCCTTTAGCAAATGTCTGGGCCACCCACATGTAAACACAGAACTTGGGTTCCTTATCCCTAAGGCAGGTGTGAGCAACTCAGCAGGCACCAGCTGCATGAGGCTTCATGGGAATCTCAAAACATCAAGGCTCTGCTTTCATTGCAAGTGGTAATGATTCAACTATTAGGGAAAGAAAACTTTTTCTGTATATAGTACAATTGGACATAAAAGGTCAGAGGAGGTGTGCTTGGGTGACTCAGTTGGTTAAGCATCTGCCTTTAGCTCAGGTCATGATCCTGGGATCCTGAGATCGAGTCCTGCATTGGACTCCCTGCTCAGTGAGGAGCCTGCTTCTCCCTCTCCCTCTCTGAACTCTCTTGCTTTCTCTGTCAAAAACATAAATAAAATCTTTTAAAAGGGGGGGGGAGCCAGAGAAATTAGTTTTGTTTTTAATCATTTTTCTATTTACATCTAAATTTTAAAATGCAGGTTAAGTTCCATGAGAGGTACAAGTATAAAGCTGTGACCTTATGACCTTTAAGTTATCTATACTCAGTCCAGATAGAGGAGATAGGGTCTCCATATTTTCCTTTGTTTCTGGTAATCAAAAAATTTGTCTGAAATATCCTGTCTTTAGAAATCAGGCTTTCTGGGAATCCAAGGAGGACATGGAATAGGTTGATAACACATGCAGTTATAGAACACTAGCAAAATTTTAAAGGGGAGACTAACCTAAAAGAAAAGATATTAAGGTTTCCTTGAGATTATATCCTAAAGGAGATGCTCCTTAGATATGAAGGGGAAAATGAGATCTAAAGATTATGAAAGACATATATAAAAGGAAAAATAAAATGCACCTGGATCTTACTGTTTTTTTTTAAGATTTGTTTATTTATATAGAGAGAGAGAATATGGGAAGAAGAGGCAGAGGGAGAGAGAAAGAATCTTAGGCAGACTTGTCACAGAGGGCAGAGCCCCATGTGGGGCTTTATCTCAAGACCCTTAGATCTTGACCTGAGCCAAAACCAAGTGTCTCATGCCTAGTTGACCGCTCCACCCAGGTGCCCTGGATCTTACTGTTTTTAAGAAGGCAATGAATAAAGGGAAATTACCTTAGATTAGACCAAAAACTGATGGGGGCCTAAGAAAATCAGACTGAACAAGAGGCTCACAGTGTCAGCTCACTGAAATGAGTCACTTATGGGAAACAGGAGGGGAGGGAAGTATGGAGTGATGATTTCTTAAAGCAAGACTGGACCATCTAGAGGAAAAGCATTAGGAGTACAACTACAAAATTAAAATAGGTGAAACCAGGGGTGTCTGGGTGGCTCAGTTGGTTAAGCATCTGCCTTAGGCTCAGGTCATGATCCTGGAGTCCTGGGATTGAGCCTCACATCAGCCTCCCTGCTCAGCTGGGAGTCTGCTTCTCCCTTTGCTCCTCCCCCACCCCTGCTCCTGCTTTCTCTTTCCCTCCCTCTTTCTGCTAAGTAAATAAAAATCTTTAATAAAATATGTGAAACCAACTTAGAGGAATTTCAGAGAAAAGATTGTGAATGTCAGCATTACCTACTCAAAGATTTCTTGATAAGCTTCAAAGTGGTACCTTTATGGTAGGGTGGGAGAGGTCACAGGGACTTTTTGTATCATGGAGAAGCATGGCCCAGAAATGTATGAAATTAAGACTCTAAGGGAAGGCTGAACAAAGACAGGGCATATATAGAGGACAATAATGGATCACTGGATTTTGGGATTAATGGGCTAATATATTTTGTGTATAATTGTTCAATTTATGAAAGTAAAAGTAAAAAACTTTTTCAGATTTTTTGGCATATCACAAGGATATTTTCTGTGGGAGTCTGAATACTTATTTAATACATGTAATTTACTGAATTTTTGTTATTTAATATTAACTAAATTAAATATTTATTACTACTTAATAGTTTTTACAAATTATACAGGCTAATCCTCAAAGCACATAACCGTCTTGTTTTATATTTAAGGTGATAATATGCTGTGAAGTAAAGAACATAATTAACTCAACCTTTTGCCTGTTGACTCTATGTATATATTATTGTTCAGAATTACTTTAAAATTTTTAATTTTAATTTAATTGTGAATAGAGAAAGCATTATCTTTAAAATGCTTTAGTTTAATCCTGGATAAAAATAGGTTTAAGTTAGAGGAGCAAGCAGCAGCATGTCCAAATATATTGCCAATGAGTACAGTTAATTGCTAAAGAATTTCAGTTGTTCTGAAAAGCTTACCTATACAAGTCCATAGAACACAGAGTCAAATACATTTATTAGATGAATGTTGAAAGTTTTATAAAGACCTAATTTCTTGCTGTATTTGAAACATATGCTGATGAACTTGTATATCACATTGGAACATAGATGTTCCCTGTTTTCAGTTCTTGCATATTATGATGAAAAGCACATCAATGGACAGATTCAATGGCAAGTTTATGTAGCAACAGGAATTTTGAAGTCTGTACCTAGTTTTATTATCTATTGCCCACGTGGTATGCTTTCCATTTCCAGAATTCTTGCAAGATAGCTGAATGGCTCCTACTAGTCATTAAGACACTTTGGGCACTTATTTATTCAACCAGCATTCTTTGAGCTTTTACCACATGGGAGGTACACATGATTAGATTTTAGGAAAATGAGACAGAAGAGCCTACTTGAGGGATTTTCAATGTTTTGAGGAGAAAAAACTAAGTGAAGAAACCCAAGCCATTAAGTATAACGAGTGCTGAAATCCATAATGTACTATAGGAACGAAGAGTAAGGATACCTAACCCAGTTTGGGGGGAGAGTCTAAGATCTAATGTTTTGGATTTTTTTTGTGCTTTTTTGAGGGGAGGGTTTCTTTTTTTCCCCAAGTGGAGGTGACATCAGAACCTGAAAAAATGATAGCCAAGTGAAGAAAGTGTGAAGAAAGCCAGTAATAAGAGATGATGGAAGTAATACACAATGGAGCTAGTCTTTGAATTGTTAAAGACTCTGTTAAACTCTAAAAAGAGAGAGAAAGTTAAAGTCATCTCAATGCTACAATAGAGGATATACAATAAAGTATGGGTTCCATCACCGGTACTGAAAGCATGAAAAATTCGTAAGCATCAAAAGATCCACTTTTGTATAATACCACATGTTAAAGTACATGCAGGTTCTTACTGGACCCCTAATGGTACGAGGACTGAAAAAAGCATTAATAGCATTTTTAGTTCAGTAATCTGTAGGATTATTTTCCAGCAGAGCAACATGAAAGAAAGGCAAAGACACCCAATAGACAGATCTTATGAATTGAAGAGATTCCTGATCGAAGTCTACGCTGGGCCTTAGGGTTAAAACAACTTCGGAGTTTTTCCTGTGGAAAGTGAAATACAGAGAGATCAGGAACAAAGAGAAGCAAACAGAAAAGTGATAATTAAAGATCTTTAAATACATATGAGCTTACATGAACCAAGAGGCACTCTGGGCAGATCTGAAGAGAAGTACCACTATTGTTCATCTCTAAATCAGCAAAACAGGAGTCCTTTTATTTTGCCCTCTGAGAGAGGGAATGGTATAAGCAGAATCTTCCTCAGAAAATGGACAGTCCAGTACCACAAATTCTTGTTAAGTGAATCCTCCCAAATAATTAAGGTTGGCAAATTGTCGACAACTCTAATACTGATTAAATTACCAATGAATGAAAAAGAGGGATGGCTCTAACAGCCAGTGAAAATGTCTTTTTTTAATTAAATGCTATATGAAAATTGGGATTGATACAATCATAGTCTTAAATTCCCCATTCCTTCTTTAATTATTTGTTAGAGTAGAATACATGAAATTTGTGGGAGTTGAAATCACTCTGGAGATGCTGAGGTAGCTTTGTTCCTGACTGATGAAACACTTCTGAAGCAGTTAAAGAAGATACATGATTCTTTATCTTCTGTAGCGACACACTCCTAGATTGACTATAGATTGGTCATCTGAGTCCTATAGGTTAAAACGGCTGAAAATCAGGGGAATAAGACCCCAATGTTTTCCCATCAGTGGCTCTCCAAAGGGAGACATTGTTTAGAATTCCAAGCACACGGTTCTAATAAAAGTAAATTTTATTCAGATTTATTTTGCTTTTAAGTTTTCTAAAGATAATATATCCCTTTATTGTCTCTACCCCTCAGCTGCCCCATTTTGATACACCACTGATTCCCTTCACTCACATTTTAATACTAGCCAATTTGCCCAGATGTTCTCTTTTTTTAACCTTCTATTTATTCTCCTCCAAATCTGTTTCTAATCTATTTGTTCAGAATGTCATATTCTTTGGGGAATATTTCATAAATGGGTAGGAGTTCCTGTATTAAAATGCATGCATGTAGTCCATACATTATTTTTCCATGACTATTTAGGTAAAGTTTAAGGCTAAGCTCTCTCAATTACCTAATTTGATTCATTCAGTTTAGGTTAATGGCCTTGTATAATCAATAACATCTTTCATGTCTTCAGTGATAATCTATAAAATCAGAAGCATAACTGGCTCACCCTGAACTCCTAATATCATTATAATATCCATTATAAATGGATTCTTTGATATCCATTTTTTTTAAAGATTTTATTTATTTATTTGACACAGAGAGAGATCACCAGTAGGCAGAGAGGCAGAGAGAGAGGAGGAAGCAGGCTCCCTGCTGAGCAGAGAGCCTGATGTGGGCCTCGATCCCAGGACCCTGAGATCATGACCTGAGCTGAAGGCAGAGGCTTTAACCCACTGAGCCACCCAGGCGCCCTCGATATCCATTTTTATTTCATTCTCCTTCCTACCAATCTCAAACTTCCTTATGGTTATCAGATTCATTTGGAGTTTCACCCTCAGGCCCACAGGTTAAGGTAATTTAAACCAAATACAATGAAATCGTTTGAGCAGAATAGACAAATATTGCAATAGTGGGCATGTGTTATAGACAGAATGTTTATGTCCTCCCCAAATTGGTATACTGAAATCTAATTCCCAGTACAACACTATTAGGAGGTGAAGACTTTGGGAAGTAATCAGATCGTTATGGTGGAGCCTTCATGAATTGGATTAGTGCCTCATGAGATGAGGACAGAGAGCTAGCCACGTGAGAATGAAGAGTCTGCAACCAGGAAGAGGTCCCTCACCAGAACTGGACCATGCTGGTAACCTGATCTCGAGCTTGGGAACTAGAAGAAAAAAATTTCTGTTATTTATAAGCCATCCAGTTGGAGGTACCTTATTATAGTGTCCAAAAGTTATTAAAAGCATGCAACATGAAATTAAGAATGAGTCAAAATTTGTGTAAGGAATGCAGAATCAAAGACTGTTTTTTCCTAAACAGGATCTTGAAAGTGTAAAAATGAGTTGCAAGTCATCTTGTGGTTAAAAAAAAAATGGAGCCTGTGTTAGAATGAAGACAACATAACTGAAGGCAGAATAATGAGATATAAATTAGACATTGATGATATCATTTAAACCTTGTAGTAAGTTTTACCTGAAATATGGGTATTTTCTACTTAAGAACTAACGCTATTTATTCTATTTAAATAGCAAACTTGCACTGAATGCTGTAAGCATTTTTTCGAATATCAAAAACATCAAATAAACATTTAAGATTTTATGATTATTATATCTATTTACAGATGAAGAAGCTTTCTGCAAATCCTATACCTAGTTAGTAAAAGAACTGGAATTCAAATCCCAACAACCTGACTCCAGGGTCTGAATCATTAACTGCTTTCTTAGAGCTGCCAGATCAATTCTATTACAGCAAGCATTCTTATGACTTGATCATTTTCATCTCTTACTTCAAAATGACTGCATCTTTTTCTTAAATTACATTATTCATCTGTTGGCATTCACCATTTACTTTTTGTTCCCTGCAGCAGTTGATCTTTTAAAAATGTGTATTTGAGGGATTTTTCCTTTATATTTTATGTTTATTTTTGTTTTCTTCCTCTCTTCTTCCACTCCATTTCTCATTTATAAAATATTGGATTCTTCATTTGGGAAAATGATCTTTTTGGAGCTATTTTCATTTTTGTTTATTCTTCCTATTTATCATTTGTTAAGTTAGGATGGTTACTTTCCTAAATAAACAACAATTTTAGAGCAGGTTTCTCAGAGCAGATCGATATGCATATGAGCACCACTGGATTTTTGCATTTAGGTATTCATCTCTAGGCTTGGATTATATGAAATCAACTTACATTTTGTGTTATTTGGAAACAGATGCTGAACAAAGAGAACTAGGAAAATCACTATTACTTTATGGAGGATATAACATGATAGGTATAGATCTATATCAGTTATTGGCCAAAAGAAATAGATCCCTATCTACCTACCTACCTACTTACCATTAAAATATCTAAACAAGGAGGGGCACCTGGGTGGCTCAGTGGGTTAAGTCTCTACCTTAGGCTCAGGTCATGATCTCAGGGTCGTGGGATCGAGCCCCAGGTCGGGCTCTCTGCTCAGCGGAGAGCATGCTTCCCCTGTCTCTGCCTACCTCTCTGTCTACTTGTGATCTCCCTGTCAAATAAATAAGTAAAATAAAAAAAAATTGAGGAAACTATAGACCAAGGTGGTTCTAATGCCTTGATAGCCTACATAAGCAAAGCAAAGTTTAAGCCAAAATCAATGCACTCAAATTTGAGAAAATGAAATTTAGGAACAACAAATCCCAGCTAACCAGGTTTTCCCAAATAAGGTAAACCACTTAAGCTATAATGAGTGAAAAAATTTCTTTGCATTGTTTCTATCATTTCCATATAAAACCTGCAAGCACCTTCTATTGGTGGAGTACTCTTAACCATTTTTGTTTTGGTACTACCCAATTCAAATCAATGCTTGTTAAATAAATAATCCTAAATTTTAATGTGCTTCAGTTTACCTTTTAAAACGATTTCTCTCTCTTTTTTTTTTTTTTTGGATCCCTTATTGCTTTTACTTAGCATACTGTTTAAGTATATTTTGTGTTCAAGAATATGCTCCTTTAAATTTAGATACATTTGTAATTGCAAATTGTGGAAGTTATACCGGAGAAGAGTCCTACCATATGCAGGGTTTATGGTATGCTATAAAAATATCCCTTTTATGAATGCCTGACAAATCTCTAAAATTTTGTGACCATCAGCTAAAAGTTATCTCTTCTATAGTACACTTGATTTTATTCTCTGCTCAATTTATGAGGGTGGGTTTCATCTACAATTCACCAAAATGTTTCCCTTTGGGTGATTTTACCCTGTATAAGATAGCCTATTCCAGATATGCAGTAGTCATCAATATTTCTCTTTCTTCTACTACATCTCCCCAGGGCTATGAATTTTGCAATTAAAATCAGTTTTGGCTCTCAAGCACTGAGAAATTAATCTGCCAGTTTTATGAATGCTGACAAAGTACACAAGATACCTTCATGAAAGAAAAGGTCTTTACAACTAACCTATGGCAATAAAAGTAGCTAGTGTTAGTGTTTTTACCAGTTCCTCAAGCCCAAATTCTCACAAGGCAACATTAAGTAATGCCTGCACATGTCGTGGGTGCATTATAGCAGAGGGACCCTGAACATAAGGAAACTGAATTTTTTATAGTAGGCAATAAATTGAATTGACAAGGCAGGAAACAACAAACATTGGCAACGATGTGGAGAAAGGGGAACCCTCTTACACTGCTGGTGGAAATGAAAGTTAGTGCAGCCACTTTGGAAAACAGTATGGAGGTTCCTCAAAAAGTTAAAAATAGAGCTACTCTATGACCCAGAAATTGCACTACTGGGTATTTACACCAAAGGTACAGATGTAGTGAAAAGAAGGGGCACATGCACCCCAATGTTCATAGCAGCAATGTCCATTATAGCCAAACTGTGGAAGGAGATGAGATGGCCTTCAACAGAAGAATGGATAAAGAAGATGTGGTCCATATATACAATGGAATATTACTCAGCCATCAGAAAGGATGAATACCCACTTTTTGAATAGACAAGCATGGAACTGGAAGGAATCATGCTAAGTAAAATACGTTAAGCAGAGAAATACAATTATCATATGGTTTGACTTATATGTGGAACATAAGGAATAGCATGGAGGACATTAGGAGAAGGAAGGGAAAAATGAAGGGGGGGGGTCAGAGGGGAGACTATGGACTGCAGGAAACAACCTGAGGGTTTCAGAGGGGAGGATGGTGGAGGGATGGGTTAACCTGGTGACGGGTAGAAAGGAGGTCATGTATTACATGGAGCCCTTGGTGTTAAATGCAAAAAATGAAACATGGAACACTACATCAAAAACTAATGAAGTACTGTAGGGTGACTAACAGATTAAGATATAATTAAAAAAAAGGGAGTCACTATCTTTATAATCCTAAACAGCACATGAACCTGCCCTTTTCTCTAAAAGGAGACAATATTTCTCTCTTCCAAGACTTAACTATAGAAAAATATTTGAAGAGACAGTTTACAACAAAGGTAATACCTCTACTTATAAGACACATACAAATTTAGGAGAATCACAGAAAATCATCTCACAATATGGGCTAGCTGTCCATTCTCTCTCATAGCCTGACATTCTCTTAATTCCATTATCCAAGTTTCTTCAGAAGCAGATCTGTGATTCAATCATGACACATTACAGTTGGGACTCATATCAGCAATATGGCAGAATTCACTGAGCATTCACTGTATAAACTTCAACTCTTCAAAATATTAACAATCTAAATTTAAAAATTGGAAAAGTGAAACAATTTCTGCGTATGTAAAATATCATAAAATTGGTTTCTAAAGTATTTTTCTATTTTGTTTTTGAAAATGAAAATCTCACTTAAAATTGAATGAGTCTTTGCAGGAATACTTTACTTAATAAAGACCCATTTTCTTTTTATTTTCTAGCAGCCTCTCAATTGCTGATGTATTTAGCAGTTGTCAGGATATTGGTACTGCTCCATTTTATCCTGAAGAGATTTTTTTAACTTACATTCTTATTAAATATTCAATTTTCATATGACTGAAAAATTTTTGCCATAATTAAATGGTTTGGATTTTTTTATGTTTCACTGATTACTGTACAAAGAAATATCTTACTTGCTTACAATGGTATTTATCATTTTTAAAAAGTAATTCTGTTCCATTAAGGCAAATTTTTTGTCCCCGCTCATTTAATGACTTTGTTGTTAATAGATGATTGTTATGTGTTTTGGGTTCTGGACCCAATTCCAATTGCGTGGGTGAATGGATTCCTCTCTTTAGAAATAGCATCAGAACCCACAGGTTAAGGGCTTAGTTCCACAAAACTGCCTTTCCCCCACCCCTGCATTTGAAATGCCAGTTATAAGCTAAGGTTGTCCCTTGTGCTTCTGACTGACTAGCAATTGATTAGAGGTTCCAGCAACTCCCTCCTTGAATTTGATTAATTTGCAAGGGCAACTCACAGAACTCAAGAAAATATTTTACTTACTAGGTTACCAGTTTCTTATAAAACCATATGACTCAGGAATAGCCAAGTATAAGAGATGCAAGGGGCAAGATTGGAGAAAAGGCCTCCATGCCCCCTCCAGGTGCACCACCATCAACTTTGAAGTTTTCAGAACCCATCCTTTGGAGTTCTTATGGAGGCTTTATTACATGGACATGATTAATTAAGTAGTTGGCTATTGGTGACTGATTTAACCTCACCCCTCTCCCCTTCCTGGAAATCAGGGAATGGACCTCTCTTTCACCCCTCTATTCATGATAGTTTCCCCTGATGATCAGCCCCTTTTGTTAGATGCTTTCCAAGTTACCTCGTTAACATAAATCCAGTTGTGGTGGAAAGAAGTTTGTTATGAATAAGTAAGCACCCATTTCACCTTAATGACTCTGCAACAATTTCAGTAACTGGAAATAGAAAACAATTATGACAAAAGTTGCTCCCATTGCTCTTATGCCTCAGAAAATCCCTTGAGTTTTGGGATCTTTGATCTAGGATGGTGGATGAAGATCAAATACATGTGTGACATATATTTTGGTTATCTGAATGGCCAAACATATACTTCTTATAAATCACAATATTGTACTATGATATTCTTTCATAATCCACATTCTCAAATATCCATATTTTCCTCAAGGTTGAAGTCATGCTACAACAGATGGTCAAAATCTGTCTTCAACAGCTGTCATATGGTCCTTCCTTTCTCTCCAGGTGCATTTATTTGTTGGCTTTCACCTGTGAGTTCTGGAAATCCCATTGGGCTGAATTAAACAAGTGTAACTGAGCTTATAAGGAAAGTCTAACTAAAAAAGAATGTGTCAACAAGGTTGTTAGACACTTATCTATTTTGAAATACTAGCTAGTCTATATTTTCATATTTGTGTTGTCATACCCACACCAACACTATGTCTTGCCATTATTGTTAATTCTTTGACACTGTTAGGCAAAACAAGTCTAGCTTTTTGCTAACATGTCCCAGAGTATTTATACTGAGAAAACACCCACTGCTCCAAATACATAGCAATGACTAAAAAGAAATGTGAAAAGAAGGAACCAGAAAAGAATAGCTGAGTTTAAACACAAGGGTACATTCTTACTAAAAGAAAAAAAATCACAAAACGTTGAGTGGTACTAACCTCTCGTTGATAAATAGGATGTGGCAGCAGACAATATGATTCCTCTGGGGAAAAGGCGAGTGACTGTCCACACAGATGAGGAAAAGAAAGGCAGTAGTGAATCTCTTCTTTTGATAAAAGAAAACTGCTGAAAAACAAAGGTTAGCAATATACTGACCTGGGGTAAGGCTTTGTCAAAAACCAGAGACTAAAAGAGATGGTGAAGACAGCAAGGAAACCAGTACCTGAGCTATGCTCTGTATTCTCCTCATGCTGAATCTATGGTATCACCAATATGCATAGAAGGTAATAACTTCTAAAAACTTGATTATAAGATCAGGTTCTGTATTACGGTCTACGGAGTGTGTGATGAGCAACTTCAGTTCTGCGAAGTAGGGGGAGCATGTACAAAAAATGAAAGGTAAGAGGGGCTGCAGGGAGGGAGGAAAAGTAATAAAGACGTGGAGACAGAGATGAAAGGAAAAATTCCCCAACAAAAATGAGTTTACAAGTAAAAATGTAAGTCATAGAAACACAAGGAGAGAAAGAAAACTAACATTACTAAA
The DNA here is from genome assembly GCA_002007465.1 of Ailurus styani. Classification (NCBI taxonomy): domain Eukaryota; kingdom Metazoa; phylum Chordata; class Mammalia; order Carnivora; family Ailuridae; genus Ailurus; species Ailurus styani. Next base: position 1,506,559 of record LNAC01000169.1, on the reverse strand, counting down.
TAGGAATTAATCTATAACGGAAATGGGATTTCCCTAGAGACACAAGTTATTATACATAAATACACTAAGAATTGTGATACTCAAAGGGAAAAAACAAAAAAGCCATGATTTTAAACAAATACAAATTTTGAAAAATAAAAATTTATAAACTGCAAAGACATATTTGTAAGAATAAATTATAAATTTGGGAAAAGAAATTAAAGGCATAAAGAAATATAGGTCAATAAATCCTGTGCTTGATACAAAGATTCAAGTAGAGAATTACAGTAGTAAAACTAAACTTTTGAAATTTTCTATGGCGACTTTATGATGAAATTTTTTTCATGAAATCAATCTGAGCACTCATGTTAACCAATGGGAACATTTATGTTAGCCAACTTGAACAGCTTGAAGACAGTTTGAACATTCCATCCTAATATATGTTAACCCTTTAATAGACAAAAAGACAAGGAAAATGAAGAAAAAAAAAGACCTTATGATTCAAAGTAAATCAAAAGGCCACATTATAGTCTGACTTTGCAACTATCTGTTGCCTTGTATTCAAGGATACCTGCTTTACTTCCTCTATGTCCCCTCCAAGCTGTAGCGTATAACATTTATGTTTATCTTGGCTTGGCTTGTCTGCTTTCTAGACTGAGGCAGATAGGATCTCTCATGAGGTCTAGGAGATAGTTTTTTGACAAGTGTCAGGACTGTTTTTCTTTTTTCCATTTGTGTTACAAAAGCAAGAGAAACTTTATTTTTCATTATTTCTAGATCATATGTGGAATGTTTGGTTTGCTTCTATTTGGGGTTTTGTGTGTCTACCTAATTGCACAAAATGTCCCATCCCTCCTGCAGTCAAGGTCTAGGGTTGGACCTTTCCAGTAGGAGATATGACTTCCTGAAAGAAAAAGGTATATTGAGGGCGCCTGGGTGGCTCAGTGGGTTAAAGCCGCTGCCTTCGGCTCAGGTCATGATCCCAGGGTCCTGGGATCGAGGCCCACATCGGGCTCTCTGCTCAGCAGGGAGCCTGCTTCCTCCTCTCTCCTCTCTCTCTGCCTTGTAATCTCTCTCTCTGTGTCAAAAGAAAAAAAAAAATCTTTAAAAAAAAAAAAAAAAAAAAAAAGAAAAAGGTATATTGAATAGACCACAACACCCAATTCTCATCACATGGCTAGTGGACACAGTTACTACAGGGGACTTTCCAGGTGCCAGAGATACGTTAGTGACCAAAACAAATTAAAACTATTGCCTGCTGGAACTTGCATTACAGTATGTCTATGTGTGTTGGCAGTGTGAAAATAAATGTAATAGACAAGTAAATTTAGCCCATTAAATTATGATAATGTGAAACTTCTGGGTAGCCTAAAATAATAATAGGAAATAACTTCATGACCATGAAATCTCTATGCAAAAATCACACCTTTAACAGTACCTTATGATCAAGAATATCAAAACTGGGTGACAAAGCTAAAATCCAAGTGTCAGCAGGCTGCATCCCTTTCTGGAAACCCTAGGGAAGAATGTTCCCTGCCTTTTCCAGCTTCCAGAGGCTGTCTCCTCCCTTACCTCAAGGGAACCCTTCCTTCCTCAAAGCTGGCAATTATCTCTCATGTCTTCCTCAGATCATATTTTGCTAACAACTGACTCTTCTCCCTTCTTCCGCATGTGAGGAACATTTGTGATTACATGAGGCTCACCAAGAGAAACCAGGATAATTTTCTCATCTTAAAATCAGTTGATTAGCAAACTAAACTCCATCATCAACCTTAACCCCCTTGCCATGTAACATAATATAGTTATGCGTTTCAGGGATTAGGACATGGACATCTTTGGGGGCTTATTATCCCTCTTATCATATAGTGCTTGTTAATGTTCTGCCTTATCAAAACACACACTTCTTGGGGCGCCTGGGTGGCTCAGTCATTAATCGTCTGCCTTAGGCTAAGGTCATGATCCCAGGGTCCTGGGATTGAGCCCCGCATCAGGCTCCCTGCTCAGAGGGAAGCCTGCTTCTCCCTCTCTCACTCCCCCTGCTTGTGTTCCCTCCCTCACTGTGTTTCTCAAATAAATCTCACTGTGTCTGTCAAATAAATAAATAAAATCTTAAAAAACAAAACAAAACAAAAAACAAACACGCACTTCAGGCCCGTGTTGCCCTTAAGGATCCCAAAATTTCTGACTACATGGCCATGTTGGAGACCTTGACAGATTAATAGATTATCCACTGCTTTAAACTTCTGTTCCATTTCTGTAGACTAAGATTTTTCACTGTTTTATAATTTTTTTTTCACTGTTTTATAATTTAACTATCATAAACTTAGGTCAAAATAACACTATTTAAAGTATAGCCACCACTTTAAAGTACTAGTAGTAAATTAGGTTCAGGTAGAACAATAGAAGATTGTGTGGAGCCATCAGGGAGCAGCTTAGGAAGCCCTGAATACTGCAGCAAAAATCAGGAAAGAATATTTAGAAGGGACACAGAGGTCTAGAACTTCCTCAGTATAAAAGATAAACTTTGCCTAAAAAACTGTGTTTTTAATGCACTAAGAGAATTTAATTCTATTTAAGATCACCACAACCTCAGAATTGTACCATCTGTTCTATTTGGTTGAACCATTTGGAATATATCACAAATAGAGAAATAAATACCATGGCTTATGTCCCTGTTAATATTTGTCACTCTGAATGTATTTCCTACTGCTTCCTACACCCAACCCTGATGGCTGACAGAAACAATTTGTCACTACATTTGAATGTTGGTTTATCTTTTCACCACATGTTTAAGAAAGAAGCTTGCTTTAAAAAAAGGAAAAAGTAAAATTTTCTTGATGTACAAGAACTGACTCTCTAGAGACTGATGGGAACCTACCTTCAAAATCATTATAGAAGTTCTGCTTCTATAATCTGATCAGGAATCAAGAATGGTTTTGAAACATGTAATTGAGAAACAAGCCATTAAAATGAGTATGAAATATTAATATCATTCGATAATTCTATTAACTTATTAAGAGCATGTAAAATGCCCTTCTAGTATTCTTCACTTTGTGTTGTAAGTGTACGTGTACATTTAAATCTCTCAAAAGTGGAAACATCTTGATCTCTTTTTGCCTCCTCAGTGAATATGGCACAGACTCACCTATACCATAGATATAGGTCTGTATGTGTGTGTGCGTGTGTATAATATTAATATTATATATAATATATATGTATAAAATATATAATATTTCTTAAATTGAAATGCAAAAATGAACAAATGAATACCTCTAAATTTATCTTTTTAGTAGTATCTGGCTTGAAAACTTGGTGGTGACCATGTTCACCAAAATTTTTCAGTTATTTCATTCTTTGCATATCATTTAGTATTGCTTGCGATAAGCAAAGAAGCAGAGAAAGAAACATAATCACCCATTCAATATAGAACAGAACCACTATGTTAATTCAATTTATAGTTTATTAAGGATAGCAGTATTGCCAAGGGACAGAACTACTTAAATTACTGTCTAGGTATCCGTAATAGTCCTGAATCACAAGCTTAAATGTCTTTATTCACTCTAATTCAGAGTTTTCCTCTTTCTTAAATTTTCTCTTTGTATATGTTGAGGAATATATATGTGTATACATATGTGTATTTTATATGTTGTCAAAATTTATTTATACAAAACAAATCCTATGATGTCTGGGATTTGGGATTTGATTCAAAATTATCTAGTGGGGTATAGGTGGTGATTATTAGGGCATAGAGACAAAAGTGTATAGGTCATGGCTGATAATTATTGAGCTGTTCATGCTGGAATGTAGGTTCTTTTTCCTATTTTCTCTGCTTTTTTATGTGTGAAATTTTTCATTTGATGTTAAAATATGTCAAGGCCTATAAATACTACAAACAAAACAGAACAAAAAAAACCCCACCTTTTTCATATCCTAATATTGCTTTCCTTGATATATTCAAATGCCTGGATGAAATTTTGATTATATTGTACTTTAGGCTCAGCTACTTTTCCTCTTATTTATCCTAGTTTCTGGGCATTTATTTGTCCTCAATGCTAGCAGGGACTGAGAAAGAACAGTGAAGACCCGGTTAATTTTCCATGCTTCAGTATGGTTAGATTCACGCACATGATTTTGTCTGGGCTTTGATGGAGAAAAGGAAGGATGTTGTTAGCAAAATAAGTGAGACTTTTAAAGATAACAGTACAACAAAGAGTATTTAGAGAACATGAGTTTGGGGCAAGTATAAAAGTAAAAAGAACACTGACAGTTACTGGACAGGCTTGGAAAATACCAATTTTACTGGAGGGAAATTTGCATTAAGAGAGGAGGAGAAAACTGACACTTGACCTTTAATTGGGAAAATAAATGTAAAGCATTACCTTTTTAAGTTGATATGTGCAGTCTCAGACTAAAGAAGTCAAAACATGTTATTCCTTTAAAACTACTTGATCTTTTTTTTTTTACTACTACAATTTAATAATGGAAATAAACCCTCTGTTAGAATTTAATTAAAAAAAAGAAATGGAGGAGTGTAATAAGAGGGAGTATCTATAAGGCTGAAAAATAATAAATCAATAGATTCTTAATTTACTAATATGGAACTTCACAATTTATGTGTTTACTTTAAATTTTAATTTTAAATCCCAATATCATGGCCATAGAAATAGAGATAAATAAATATGGGCAGCAAATTGGAAAGAGTAAAACAGGGGCACCTGGGTGACCCAGTCAGTTGAGCAGCCAACTCTTGGTTTTGGCTCAGGTCATGATCTCAGGGGTCCTGAGATCCAGCCCCACATTTGTTGGGTTCCCCACTCAGCAGGGAGTCTGTTTCCCCTCTTCCTACCCTTCTCCTCCTAACCTCCCATCCCTGCACTCCTCAGTCTCTTCTTAAAATAATCAATCTTTTAAAAAAAATTAGTAAAGCAGACTAAGAAATGAAGGAAAATAGAAGGGGGGGATGTGTGTTACTGGTTTTTGCAGAGGTTCCCTAAATATTAGATAAATGATCCTTGGTGCACTCTGCTTTTCTCTGGTTTATGAACTTCAGATAAGTATTATCATACAGCTTTTCAAACGCTAAAAAGCTATTTTCCTTAATAAAGATAATATGGCTTACTTTTTTCCATCCGGTTCCTAGCACAGTGTGCTTCACACGTAGTATGACTTAAGAAAATCTAAAACACATAATCATTTATAGCTAAAGTTGCTGTGTTTCTCCATACATTTCATAGAATGAAAATTCCATATTCAAATGCTAATATAAAGCAACAAAAATTGGAATTAAAACAAATATAAAACAAATGAAAATTAAAAGAAAGCACAAACTCTGAGAACATACAATTAGTGATTTTATAGCAGATATTCTGAATTTTGCTCCAGGAAATGAGATGGTAAATTGTTTACTATTTTCAATCTATACAATGGGAACTTACTTATATATTGAATATTCTTTGGCTGTTTCTTATCTTAGATATTTTTCAGAGGAAATAAAGGTCTTGTTTTCATGCAGCTCAAATCCCTATCTCGTGAGGAAAAACAGATGAACAGGTAAGTCACAACTCACTCTATGAGTTCAGGTAATTATTAGGTGTTGCAAACTTAGTGAGAACATATGGGAGGACAGAGAGAGAGAAAGAGAGTGGAGATAATTATAGGTTCAATGGACTTTAAATCAAAAACAGAAGAATATTGGCAATCTCGTGGTTCAACTTTGTATATTATATTGAGTGCTCAGATAACGCCTTTCTTATGTGGCAAAAGTTGAGTGGATATAGAACTGAGAGGAAAAGCAACATTCATTTCTTTAGAAGAGCATTTCAGATGGAAGGAACAAGTACAAAAGGCCTGGAGTCCAGAGCAGGCATGATATTTTTTTATAAGAGTCTAAGTGTGGCTTGAACGGAATGAGAAAGAAGAGTTGTGAGAAATGATGTCAAGGAGGTCACAAAGAAATTAGAGATTTCTCTGTGAGAAATTTGGATTGCTATTCTAACTGTAATGGAAAGCTTTTGAGAACTTTTAAGTGGAGATGTGAGATAAGTAGTTACATATTTTAAAATAGTAACCCTGGGTTTTATGTACAGAACAGACTGTATAATGTACAAGAATGGAAAAAGGATCAAGTTGTTAGATTATTTTAGTGGCCTATGTGAGAGGCAATGGTGGCTTAAATCGGAATGGTATTATAGGTAGAAGAGATAAGAACTGTAGGGAAGAAAGATGGATATTATATAAGTGGACAGAATTTATTGTTAAGTAGATTGTAAAACGTGAGGGAACATGAAGAGTTAAGTGACCCTAGGTTGAGAGGCCTGAGTTAATGAAGGTAACACTTCCTGAGCCGGGGAACATCATTTATGGAGCAAGTTTGGGAGGGAAATTGAGAAGCAGAATTTGCCCATGTTAAGTTTACATGAATCTTGAGATCATGGAGGAAGTTGGAAACGGAGAGAAAAATATAGGGAGAGTCACCTTTGTTTAGACAGAATTTGAAGTTAACAGCTTGACTGAGTGATCCCAGGAAGGGAGTCTTGATAGAGAAGAGGATTAGGCCTTATTTCAATACANAACAGCTTGACTGAGTGATCCCAGGAAGGGAGTCTTGATTAGGCCTTATTTCAATACAATACATAGAGACAGAAAGATAAGGGTTATGTTGTAAAGACTACTTGAGGGAAAAACCAGAGGAGGAGGAAGGCGAAGATGTGCTAACTTATTCAAAAGATAAACGTATGTAACATTTCATATTTTTCTCTGAACTCCTGAAAAACATTAGGTATCTATTTGTGTCAATATACAGATTTTTTCCTTGCCCATTTAAAAAGTAAGGGATCTTAAATTCTAGGGGAAAGTTGTGCAAATTTTGTAGTTATGTATTTAAATGCAACCCTATGCAGAAGTTATACAATAGGTATGTATATGTAATGTATAGGTTAATGTGGCACAAAAGAGTGAGACATTAGCCTGTTATGCTATACTTTAAATCAGTCTACTAACTGGATTCTTTTCATCCACATGATTTGTCCTCTTATTTCTTTCTAAGTCCCAACCGTAGTATCTAATAGGAAAAAATTATCTTTTTCTGAGCTTCCTCCCATCCCCTCTCTTTTCATACAAACTTAAAAGTAGTTTATTTAGAGGTCTTTTATCTCTACATTGTTGTCAGTTAACAAACACAATTAAAAGCAGATCTGGGGAACCTGGGCTTTTCTCTACACATCTGTGCGAATTCATAATATATTTCACCCTATGTGACTTCATATTCATGGCAGGCAATCACAAAAGAATTATTTAAAGGCTAGCATAGCAAAGCTGAAGTTGGAAGAAAGAATCAGGAACAAAATCCTGAGAAATGATTATTAATTACTTAGTTTGGATGGCAAGCACTTTTTGTGAACTCAGTCACTTTTATGTGATTTGTGTGATAGTAATGATGCCTCACATTTGTAATATCTTGTTTTGTTTTCAGAATGTTGTGATGAAATGGTACAAGGCAGAGAAGTTACATGGGAGACCTGAATAAGAAGCATTTTTTCCCCTTGTGCTAACTACGTGATCTTGTTTACCTGAGAAACATGGCTTAGCAGCTATAAGACTTAGTTTTCTCAACTACTGAAATGAGTAAAATTAAATAGGATTATATCTTCCCTTAAAATTTTATGTAAGGGTACATAAAAATATCCTGCAGACACTAAAATACAGCAAAAAATGTTTTTTATAGCATTTACTAAATGATTTTCCATTTCTGGCATAGGCTATGACCCATGCATATCTGATTTCATAAATATTGAGCTAAATCCCAGTATGGTTTTACTTCAATTTGATCAGAAAAAGCATGACTTCTTTCCTGTTAGGTACGCATTTCTTGGTAGTAGGTCATTGCTTACAGTAGCATTTGCAGATTCCATAAAGACAGGTCTTAGAGCCTTTCTCGAAACAGCTGCTTTTGTTTTTATGCTCTTAATTTATAAAGCATATGAATTACAGGTGAGTTCACTCCAATGTGTTTTGTTATTGAGAATATAATAGGCTTCTCTTCCACATATGAGGCTCTGAGAAAAGCCATTGAAGGGCTGTGTTAACTTTATGATAATGGAAGTAATCCATGAAGCAAAAGAAGAGAAATAGAAAAACCGCATTCATTTAAGTGATTCAAGTATATACTCCTGTTCCCTTGAGATATTGGACAAGTTTTCAATGAGTTGTTTTGGATTTATTTCCTGACACTAGAGAAATCTCCTCAAAATGTCAGACAATTGTTTTTCAAGGAAAAAGAAAATGGTAAATATGCAAAGATATACTGAAAATTAACTGAACAGTAACAATGCCTAAATACATAATTTGGTGCGGATGAAACAGCAAGTGTGAAAGTATAATTTAAAAGCAATGATTTGATTTTTCAGATTATACAGAAATGGGATGTTATGTAGGCTTACCACCAGTCTGGCTCTTTGCTGATAAAATATCTCTATCAAAACTACATTAGGTAAGGTAGAAAATAACTATGCAGAAAGATTAGATATATATACCAAATATATATGCCTTAATTATTTTTAAATGGAAATTTNGATTTTTCAGATTATACAGAAATGGGATGTTATGTAGGCTTACCACCAGTCTGGCTCTTTGCCAATAAAATATCTCTATCAAAACTACATTAGGTAAGGTAGAAAATAACTATGAAGATTAGATATATATACCAAATATATATGCCTTAATTATTTTTAAATGGAAATTAAAAAAAAAATTAAAGATTTATTTATTTATTTATTTGACACAGAGAGAGAGATTACATGTAGGCAGAGAGGCAGGCAGAGAGAGACAGGGAGAGGAGGAAGCAGGCTCCCCGCCAAGCAGAGAGCCTGATGCAGGCCTCGATCCCAGGATGCTGAGATCATGACCTGAGCCGAAAGCAGAGGCTTTAACCCACTAAGCCACTCAGGCGCCCTAAAATTTTTTAAATAGAAGGTACTTCTGAATTTTGGAGTTGACTGAAAAATTTCAGGTATATTTGTTACAACTGTAAAAAACAAATACCTAGTTCTCAAAGGGGAACTTTTACTTCTTTCAGGGAAACAAACAAAAAACTCATGGAGCAGTGATTTGTATTATTTTTATCTTACATCCTTAGAGGTAGAAAAATGACTGAGTTGGTACCTTGCTATGATTTATGTATGCATATATTTATAAATTGTTCATAGTCCTGTAGTAATACTGTATGCATATTCTAAGTAACACTCATAAAAAGGTAAAGATGAGAATAAAAAAAACTTGATAATTTTTATTCTTTTGTATTTTACTCTCTTAATCAGTTTTATTTGAGCAACATAATGTAATGATACATTATTTCTGAAAATCTGAATTTAACTTTTTGAGATAAATCAAAGTAATTCTAAGTTCAATTTATTTCAGTAGCTGATTTTGATGGTGATTAGAGCTAAAAAGGATACTTGCATAGGTGCCCAAATGCAAATGAAAAATGTGCATTTCTGACAACAGGAGAGTATTTTAAAAGACTCATTCTCAAAATGCTCTACCCATTTAACAATGGACTTGTTTTGAAAGGAGTCTGTTTTTAGTAAGTCTTAACTTAGAGGTACATATTGTTCATCATTAAAAAGTCTGCAAGGCAGCAACTACTGACAGTGAGTTATCATCACTAAAGATGTCAGCAAATTTGGAAATTATTTCTAGAAAAGAAAAATAACACCAGTTTAAGTTCAATATGAGATATCCAGTAAACTCATTGATAGAAAAACTTTTCAGGGACAATACTTAGTATATCACTAATATTTTATGTAATCTATTTTAATTTCTTATTTTTATAAGTATAACTATATTAATTATATAGATTACATTTAAAACATACTTCAAGTTGTCATGATGCATTGAGTAAGACCACCTCTACTCCTTACTGCAACTTTTGGTATTTCTTTACTGAAAGAAATGAAACATGGCAGTCAGACCTATGTCTCCATTAAGTGTGCTTTAGAGTAGAATATTAAATATATTTATTGAGTAGTTCTCATACTTCATTTGAAATAGTGAATGCAATTAGAAGCTCTAGTATTTTCATTCTACACCCCAATATAGTGTACATAGTACATAAATTCTGGGAAATATTTTGATTTCCTTGAGATAATTATTTTGATTTTCTATTTCAAAACAAAATTAAGTTGGACATCCATTTCCATACAATGAACCAGATTCACCCTCCTACCTGAAAAAACAGTAAAGGAAGATATATATCAAACACCAAACCTCAGACAGAAGACAGTAATCCCTAAGAGACAGACAAGAAAACTTAGAAAGCTCTACCCTTGCCTCAGCTTACTGCACAAATAGCATTTGCAGCCTGTGTGTTAAAGGGAAAAACAAGTGGAGTTCAGTGGATTCCTTCCACTGAACAGATGGAACTGAGTGTTTGAGGAGCCCAAAGCTATTTGAGCGCATATGACATAGTACAAGAGAAGAGAAAGTTACACAGAAAGAGAACTCTGGAATTAAATAGCAGGCATCTTTCACGTATTCAACAGAGTACTAGTGAGCAAATGTATGTGAAAAAACTACCCAAAGTCAAGGAAAGAACCAAATTTAAAAGTATTAGGTGGAACAGTACCTGGTGCTCACACAAAATTGAGAAGAGTTCCTATTCTTACCACCTGGGAAATCTCACAATTCATGCGTATTGGTTAGTTCACTTAGAATAGTATTCATGCTTGTGGAACTAATGACCAGTAGACTCATTATTTTCAACAAGGGACTATTTTGTTCCAAAGGATATTTGGCAATTTCTGAAGATGTCTGGATGTCACCAACAGGAGGCGGGTTCTACTGACATCCAGAGGAGAGGCTAGGAGTGCTAAATCATCTTCCTTGTACAGAAAGGCCACCCTTCTCCCCTCCATCAGCCAAATCATCATGACACCAACAAAGTTTCATCTGGCTCAAATGTCAGTGGTATTAAGGTCAGGAAATCCTGTCCTAGGCTAAACACTACTCAGGTCCTGCCAACCACATTTTCAAGAGATCTGAAGAAATCACACTATTTCTAAGTAAATCAACTATGTCCCAGAACATCAAAGGTATTTGTAAAAATTCAAAAATAGCCAGTATCCAACAAGGTAAAATCCATAACATATCACATACAATTAAAGAAATTATCAGCATATAAAGCAGAAAAATGGCTCATAATGGAGTGAATAAATTCAAACCAACCCACAACTGACAAACACATTAGAATTACCAGCAAGAATTCAAGCAATCATTATAACTGTGTTCATATATTCAAGGAATTAATACAGACATGTAAGTTAAAAAATAGCCATACTGATTTCTAGTATTAAAACTATATGAAAAATGTACTGAATGACAAAAATAGATTAGACCTTGAGAAAAGATCAAAGAAATTGCAATAGGAAGTATGCAAATTAGAACACAAAGAGGAAAAAAGAGGAATTAAAAAATGAATAGAAACTTAATGAAGTGTAGCACATTTTCAAGTAGTCCTATTTACACTGAAGTGGTATTCCCAAATGAGAGAAAGGACAAAATATTATATATATATATATATACATGTTTATATGTACATATGCATGTGTATATGTATATATATAGACATGTTATACATAAATAAAATTATATAAAGTATATAAAACATAAAAAATACTTAAAGTAATAATGGCTAAACTTTTTTTCAGATTCATAGAAAACTAAACCCTGAGATTCAGGGAGGTCAATAAATCCCAAGCCCAGAAACTATGACTAAAACTACCTCCAAGCACATCATAGTCCAATTGTTTAGAAACAAGTGATAAAGAGAAAATCTTAAAAGTAACCAGAAAGAAAAATTATATATGGAGAAATCAAGATAAATAAAGATGACAGCATCTTTTTCATGGGAAATTATGCACATGAGAAAATAGCAGTATGATAACTAAGTGCTGAATAAATGGTGAACCTAAAATTCTATATACAATTAAATATCTTTCAAAAATAAGGACCAAATACTTTTCCAGACATACGAAAGCTGATTTTGTCACCAATAGTCTATTTCCACAGCAAAATCCTATGAGTGATGTTTCAGATCTGACCATAAGCAATTATCCAGTGGGCTTATTGTAGAAAACTGTCCTGGCCACACAAGATTCATACTGAATTTAAAAAGTTAACTCAAAATAGATCATAAAACTAATGTGACACTTAAAACTATATGACTTCTAGGGAACATATAAGATAAAATCTGTGTAATCTTAAATTATATGAAAAAATTCATAGATACAATACCAAAAGTCTAGTTTATAAAGGCAAAATATTGATACACTGGTCATTATCAAATTCAAAGCTACTGGGGTTTTTTTGTTGTTTAATATTTGAGAGAGTGCATGCATGTGCATGAGTTGGGGGGAGGAGTAGAGGGAGAGAGAAAATCTCCAGCAGACTCCCCAGTAAGCATGGAGCCTGACATGGGATTTGATCCCACGACCCCATGATCATGACTTGAGCCAAAATCAAGAGCTGATTGCCCAACTGACTGAGCCATCCAGGCACACCTAAAGCTTCTGTTCTTTGAAATTATGAAAGTATCTTTCTAAGTCTTAAAAAACAATAACTACTTTCTTTCTCTCTATATATATGCATACACACTTGTATGTATCTATGTATGTATTATTGCATGTTGTTGTTGTTGTTGTACATTTTTCTTTCCAGAATTTACTTTGGATAACTTTGAGCTTCTGCTATATCCAAGATTGGCTGCCATGGACATTGGCTGTTGCTGTCCTGCATTTTTGCTTACCAACACACATTCAGGGTTACATATATCTGTCAGTTTTACAAAGCTGGAATTTGCCATTTTTTTGTTTTGTTTTGTTTTGTTTTCTATTTCTCATTGTTTGGGTTATTTCAAGGGGAGAAGGAGGAAATACCCACTTTCCCAATTATTTTGAGACAGGAGATCTCAAAAAAGACCTTAAAATTTAAGGACAATAGGCTTAAGATCAGTGGAACTTACGGCACAGAACAGTTAAGTTCAGGGATGCCAAAGAGAAGAAAAGAGTACTAAAGGGATATAGGATAGAGAATTGAAAGACATTAATTTCAGACTTTAAAAGACTATGATTTTTTTATCAGTAGCAAGAACATACATTTTCATATTTCAAATAACCTTATAAATATTTTGGTATTTCATAATCTTCTACACATTTATAAAATATATCCCTTCTTCTCTAAACTTTCAACCATTTACCTGGTTCAAAAGTTTTAGAAACTCATTTTTTCTAGCTTCACTTTTTCCTTCTTGAATACGTCCTCTGCAGTTGCAGTCAGAACATTTAAAATGTAATTTTGACTTTATAGGTCCTCTGTTAAAGACACTTCAGTAATTCCCCATTGTTTGTAGAATCCTTAAAATTATAATATACAATTCAAAACATCCACTAAACTATCTTCCTTAAGATCTCCTTCTACTGTTGTCTCACACTTACCTATCCCTACAGCACTATACCTGAAGATCCTGGTATATAATATCCTAATCTTTAATTATGCATTTCTTTCTGCCTAGAATCCGGTCAAATATTTTTGTCCCTTTACTTATCCTTCATAACTAATTTCAGGTTTCACTTTTCTTTGAGAATCTTGCTTAAAAGTTTTTTCTTTTTATTACTGCCTACCAAGGATGCCTCAAGATTAGTAAGGTACTGGTCAAAGTATCTGTCAATATTTACATCTTAATAGATACTACATTTTCTGAATTGGAGAAATGAACTTACAGTTTTTTCCCCCGTGCACCAGAAGTATAGTAAGCACTCAACATGTTTTTGATCTAAATTGTTATAATATTATTGGCAAGAAACTTTGTTAAATGATTGAACGTGTAGAAATAAGGTATAGGGCCATGTTGATTAGAAGACAAATTTACTACCAGAACAGCATAATTTTATCATATTATGTTGTGCAAATACAGTAAATTAAGTGTGATTCAGGAGGCTCATTTGGAGAAACATCTAAATGTGATGATTGTTACTGGAAATTTATTTTTTTTGTGATAGCAAAAGTAGGATAAGCCAAGATTAGTGCTGTCCTTCCACTAATTGAAACACTGATACTTTCATCTGTACAAGTTATAGGACATTCAAATGGGCAAGCATGATGCTGGCATATCATTAATTTGATTAATACCATAAAAGCAGTTTCTTTTGTGCTTTTCCAAATAAGATAAGTAGAGGGTTGTGTTCAGTTGTTATTAACTAAAGAAGGTATAATCACCTTGCAATTCTAGAAAAAGATTAATATAGGAGACATTTTTATATCAGAGAGGAGTTCTATTCACAGTAAAACTGTACGCTTGCAAGTGTACATCTTTATTCTATTATACTTGGTGGTCATTGTTAAATGTAAGGAAACCCATGAACGAGGATTGCTCAAGTGATTACTTTCTTTGATGAATAGCTTTAAAAAAAAAAAGATGGTTAAGGAACCAAGCTTGCTCTAGAGTTGACACCAACAATGAACCAATGAAAACTATTTAGATTAAAAAAGAAAGCCTCAACACAAACATATACCTTTGATAACAGAAGACAGCATTTTATTCAACTTTCTGTTTATGATCCATGAAGACATGTAGATGTTAACAACAGAATTTTTGCAGTAGGGGGATGTATTAAGCATTAAATTTTGATAGCAATCTCAGCTTAATGATAGCTCAATAACCACAAATTATCAACAATGAGCTAGAAAATAATAAATTCCTAATAAAATATAACAAACCAGCTTATTTTTATCATTTTTTCTATTAAGAGATGGAATGGTTTATTGGAAGCTATACTGAGTTTGGAATGATAGCTAGTTTCATAGCTGGAGTGATCACTGGGTCTGACACTTTAGTAAATGGAGGTTTTAGGGCAAGTTCATTAACTTCTCCAAAATATCATTTCCACTATTATACACTATGAATAATAATGTCTACCATACTTTTCCCAAAGTTTATATATGTTTATTATATATATGTAATGATATAATATACATATATAATATAAAGTGTTTTGTTTCTGTATTTATAGTCATTGTGCTGCAGTATTAAAGGCAAAGACTTTAAATTCATAACAGCTAAATTATTAATTACACACATGAAAAAATCAAGAATGTGAAACTGAAGATAAAGTACCTAAAATTATATATAGTTATTAAAATTAGGGCACAAGAACACAGAGAAATTGTCATGGTTCATGACCACATGTCTGACAATATAAGTCAAAATATAACTTAACTATCAACCTTTGGTCAGCTTATAATTCTCAAAATTCATTCTGACGTGGAATTTATAAATGTCGATAAACAATTTTTATTATTAGTTCTATTGTTTAAATTCAGGCTGGGTCATGGTGATCACAAGTTGTTGCCATCTGGCAGCTGTGTGATGGCCTGTGTGAAGTAAGTTTTTCATCAGATTCAAGTTCTAAGTGGACAGATGGCCACAGCGAAAAATGACCATGACGTTTGAAACTAATTGATATCCTTTCTGGGATGCTCAGCTGAGAAACTAAGGACTGAATGGATGCTGAGACAGAACAGTCTAGCCACCCAGAAGAAACTGGCTATACATGAGGAAGCTGTTTAGATATGTAACTCTGCAGAGAAGTGAGAAAGGCAGCTTCAGTGAGCAAGGTTTGTTTGACATACATACAAATATACCACATGTTCACTTATGCTACCTGTATAGTGGTGAGCAGTAATAATTTAAGAGGTAACAATAGTTTTCCATCTTTCTAAATGGTATATATTAATATAATTAAAATAAGTTAATTATAATCTGTTTTGTCAAATTGTATTTGGACTTCAGCATTACAAGTTCCTCAAATACTAAATTGTTGTAATTAAAGTTTCATTTTCTTCTCATTCTCTTAGCATCCTTGTAAATAAACAGCTAGTTCTGTTAGTTACCTTAGAATAATATTTTCAGCAGTTCCCAACAGACAATAAATCAAATTCAGTGCATAAGTCTCTGTCATCACAATTTTCTCTATAATCATTTATTCCAGAAAAAAAATCTTTGTCTGTTTTTCCATTTGGCATTAAGGGATTTTTAAGAAAACACTAGAAGCTGTTTACATATAACAAATGATTATGGAGCCAAATTTCACATGATGTTTCTGAAGAGTGGTATTTCTATACTCCTCAGGATAACCATTAGATTTAGAAAGCTGATTTTGGCTACTATAACATATAGCATATCTCTAACTTAAGGAAAATTATCCTTTAAAATGATACATCTAGATTTCTTATAACTCAAGTGGATTTAAAACAATGTAGGCATACTTATTAATTTATTTTAAATTCTCCATATATTACCCTATACATTGCTTCTTAAAAGGTGATCTTCTTACAAAAGCTGATCTTGATGAAATAATGGGTTATGATACATCTTTCATAAAGTTTTTCTGGATTCCCATATAATTGGAAAATTTTGGAAACAATATATGAATATTAAATGCCTTAATTCTGTTGAATAATCAAGAGTTCCAGTTTCATCACCCCCAAGAAACTTATGTCAAAAATGTATAAATATATGCTTATAAACCTATATAAAGTATGGGCATTCCAGTATTTCATTCAGTATTAATAATCTTGGTGCTCTATAATTAAGTGCAATTTTAATTGAGATCAGAATCTTTTCTACTATTATTAGGTCTAGTATTACATATTTGAACTTATATGTATACAGGTTACATTATAGTAGCTACCATGCCTCCAGTTTCTTCTGCAACATATGAAAGGCAAGAAAAATGAGATATAATGATGTTTCTTCATTAAGTATTTACTCTTTATCAGACATTATGCTGAATGTTTTACATTTTCATCGCTAATAAAAAAATCAAGATACATTTTACTATTACCATTAAAAATGATGGAGACATCAGGTAAACATCCAAAATCAGTGAGTAACAGGAGCTTTTTGTACTACAGACTATCCCTCACCTAGTTCTACATAATGATTCCTAAACTTCTACAAGTAGTCTACCAAAGAATTATTGACTGTTTTCAGTCATACCAAAGCCAAAAAAAAAAGACATTAAAAAATTATAGGAAAATTCTAAACCAATATCTCTCATAGATATAAATATAAAAACCCTCAACCAAATATTAGCAAATGTAAAATAGGATTATACATTACATG
Organism: Ailurus styani; assembly: GCA_002007465.1. Taxonomy (NCBI): domain Eukaryota; kingdom Metazoa; phylum Chordata; class Mammalia; order Carnivora; family Ailuridae; genus Ailurus; species Ailurus styani. Next base: position 1,489,404 of record LNAC01000169.1, on the reverse strand, counting down.
AAAGTTTATTCCTGGTAAGTAAGACTGGTTCAACTTTTAAAAAAATCAGTGTCATCCTCACATCAACAAACCAAAAATTCATATGATCTTATAAATTGGTTCAGAGAAAGCACTTGACAAAATACACTATTTCTAAAGAAAACGCTTAGCAAACTAAGTATATGGGGCATCCTCAACTTGCTAAAGAACATCTACAAAAACACTGTTAACTTCACACTTAATAGTGAGAAAATGGACACTTTCCCACCAAGATGTAGAAAGGTAGCATGGTCTCCCACCACTCCTTTTTTTACATCGCACTAGAACAGCCAAATCAATACTAAAGAAATACAATATTAGAAAACTGATACTACCTTTTTCAACACTTACTGTCAGGTTGTGCTCATTAAAACGGCCTGGTAAGGGTGAAAGAACCAATACATTGACCAAAAAAATAGAAACCAGGGGCTAGAAATAAGGAAGAGAAATATAAAAAGCTAATTTCTGATGAATGAACAAAGACAGTTCAATGAGAAAAGATACTCTTTCCAAGAAATCATGATGGGAAAATTGGACATCTATATACAAAAAGGACAATCTAGATATAGATCATATACCTCACATAAAAATTAACTCTAAACATATTTAGACTTTAATGATAATGCAAAACCATAAAATTTCAAGACAAAAACACAGGAAATCTACATGACAGTTTGAGGATACATTTTAAAATATAACATCCAATAAAGAAAAATTATAAATTAATTTCATTAAAATTTGAAACTGCTGTGAAAGACTATTAAGAGAATGAAAAGACAAACTTCATACTGGGAAAAGGAATTACAAAAATATACATCTGATGGAGGACTTTAATCCAAAATGAACAAAGATGATTTAAAACTCAACTGTAAGAAAGCAACTCAGCTTAAAATATGGGCAAAAAAGACTGAACTGATACCTCGACAAAAAGATATGAAAAATAAACATAGGAGAAGATGATCAATATCATTTTTGATTAGTGGACTGGAAATTACAGCACCAGTGAGGTACTACACACCCATTAGTATGGCCCAAATCCAAAGCTTAGTGATACTAACTGCTGGTCAGGATCCAGAGCAACAGGAAATCTTCTTTGTAGATGGTAACACAAAATGGTACAGCTATTTTATAAGATAATTCATAAGTTGTTTTGCAAAACTAAACATAGTCTTCCCACGTGATCCAGCAATCACACTCTTAGCTAAATTTTAAAACTTATACCCATACAAAAACCTGCACATGGATATTTACAAAAGTTTTATTCAGAATCAAACAAACCAAAATTAATTAAGATCTCTTTCAACAGTTAAATGAATGAACAAATTTGGTGCATACACGCAGTGGAATATTATTCAGTGATAAAAATAGTTTTCAGGTAACAAAAAGACGTGTATGAATCTTAAGTGTCTTTCTCTATGTGAAAAGAAACAATCTGAAGGAGCTACATACAGTATGGTTTCAATTAAATGACACTCTAAAAAATGATAAACTATAGAGATGGTGAACAGATCAGTAGTTGCCAAAGGTTTGGTGCAAGCTCATGTGGATTAAATAGATGAAACTCAGGAATTTGGAAGGATCTCAGGGTGGAAAGTGGAATGTGACAAAATATTCTAAATATACTGAATATGAGTGAAATGACCTCACTAAAGGGGATGGCCAAATAAACACTAATGTAACTAAATTTCAAAGTGTTCAAAGGCAAAAGGAATTGTACACAGGCATTGTACACTCACTGATAAAATTCCCATCCCCATTCTGAAACTACTATACATGTATAATGGAGCTGAATAATTAAGCAAATGAATGTAGCATTCATGAGGGGAAAAGCCTCAGTTAACCCATGGATAATGGATTAGAGCTGTAGAATCTGTATGAATTCATATTTAGCTTAATATTGATAAGGTGGTTACATATAGAAATATTAATAGATAGGTCTACAGGCAAAAACAAGTTAGAATACACACACATATCCTTGCTTTGTCAATTGAGGAACCCTGAACAAAACAACATTCTCGTAGCCTTAAACATGTCTATCACCCAGACAGATTTTTTTTTCCTAAAGATTTTATTTGACTCAGAGAGATCACAAGTAGGCAGAGAGGCAGGCAGAGAGAGAAGAGGAAGCAGGCTCTCCACTGAGCAGGGAGCCCGATGCGGACCTCCATCCCAGGACCCTGGGATCATGACCTGAGCCCAAGGCAGAGGCTTTAACCCACTGAGCCACCCAGGCGCCCTGGACAGATTTTTAATACCATTTTTCATTCGAAGACATGGATGATTCTAGGACTGGAGCAGTAAATACACAAAATGCATGTGGAGGATTTTGTAGTAACATAATTCACACAAAAAGCAAAACAAAATTCCCTCCTTTGATGGAGGTATGTTAAAGTGATACACAAGCAAACTGAGTCTCAAAGTCAAATTGGACATTGGATTATAAATCTAAGTATCATACCCATACTGATATAAATAGAATAAATAAATAATTGTGGGTGAAAGGCAAATATCACTTAAAGAAGAATTCCAAATATTTTATGTGGCTACTTCACTACTCAAAGATTACTCCTCACTCCTTAAGTGTGGACTGTGCAGAGTAACTTCCTTCTAAAGAGAACAGGATAGAAAAGGAATAGAAAGGAATACAATTTACAGTGAAGCCTGACAAACACTACCTATGCCAGGGGACTAAGGTTTACACGGATTTTTTTTTCCTCACCATAGCACATAGCCTCCCCAATGTCCATCACCCAGCTACTCCATCCCTTCCACTCCTCTCCCCTCCAGCAACCCTCAGTTTGTTTCCTGAGATTGAGTCTCTTATGGTTTGTCTCCCTCTCTGGTTTCATCTTATTTTTTTTCTCCCTTCCCCTGTGATCCTCTGACTTGTTTCTCAAATTTCTCCTATCAGTGAGATCATATGATAATTGTCTTTCTCTGATTGACTTATTTCACTTAGCATAATACCCTCTAGTTCAATCCACATCATTGAGTAATTTCCCTTGCTATAATGTGATGAGTATCACAATTTACACTATGATTATCCTCCCAAAATATGTTGCCCCAGCCTAGTCATGTGAAAAAAAAATCATACAAATCTTAATTGAGGGATATTCTAAAAATACCTATTCTTGAAAAATACCTCTCAAAACCCTCAAGGTCATCAAAAACAAGGAATGTCAAAGAAACTGCCAAGCCAAGAGGATCCTAAGAAGGCATGAATGCACCTAAGAAGTCACCTGGGTGGCTCAGTCATTAAGGATCTGCTTTTGGCTCTGGTCATGATCCCAGGGTCCTGAGAATCAAGCCCCATATTTGGTTCCCTGCCCAGTGGGAAGCCTGCTTCTCCCTCTCCCACTCTTCCTGCTTGTGTTCCCTCTCTATTTGTGTCTCTCTCTGTCAAATAAATAAATAAAATATTTTTAAAAGTCATGAATAATAAATATGTGTTATCCTCAATGGGATCTTGGAAGAGATAAAGACATTAGGGAAAAACTAAGAATCTAATGCATCAGATTTAACAAGAATTTTTTTTTTAAACTAGTTGTGACAAATGTATCAGGCCAAAATAAGATGTTAAAAATAAGGGAAACTAGATGTGGATATACAGGGACTCATCTTTACAATAACTATGTAATTCTAAAACTACTCTATTAAAAATATTAATAAATGTCAAAATATGTGTATGATGCTATTGTTAAAGTTACCAACATATAGATGGAGAATATGATTACTAAAGAAATAATATATTTAAAATTTTATTTAACAAAATATATTTCTAACGGATTATAGTGGTTTTTGTATACATCGACGTTAGAGGAAAAAAAAACGAAAAGTGGTATGTATTTAACCTCTGAAGTAGAATATAAAACATAACTAAGAATTAATTTGACTGCTCTGTTACATTAATAATTTTTCCAGGTTTCTATCAGTGCATTACCCACATTTGCTTTGTTATATACATGTATATTGCTTCTAATAATATAGGAGTTTCAACATCCGAGAAGGGTATATTTTCCAACTTTGTGTTCCAGCATCTAACATAATGCATGGTTTATTAGTCAACCAATATTTGTTGAAATAATGACCAAATGAATAAATAAGGACAGATTTTATAACCATATAGCACTAGGAATAATATCAAAACATTATCAGAGAGAGCTATAAAATAGTTTAAGTTGTTAGGAACCAAACACCCTTCATTGAAAATGTCAAAAATATATTTTATTATGGCTACTGCCTTGTAAAAATTATATAAGATGGTTTTTCAAATTAATACAATAAATAAGACCAACATAATTTTAAAATAGGAAATTAAAAAAATGTATTCAAAAAAAGTAACGGGTACATGCATCAAATTAGCAAATAAAATAGGATATTTATTTATTTATTTATTTATTTTTAAAGGTTTTATTTATTCATTTGACACAGAGAGAGAGATTACAAGTAGGCAGAGAGGCAGGCAGAGAGAGAGGAGAGAGGAGGAAGCAGGCTCCCTGCTGAGCGGAGAGTCCAATGTGGGCCTCGATCCCAGGACCCTGGGATCATGACCTGAGCCGAAGGCAGCGGCTTTAACCCACTGAGCCACCCAGGCGCCCAAAATAGGATATTTAAATGTATTTATAGCTTCCAAAAGTCATCTGTAAATATACACTCTAGATTTTTAATAGATGATTCAATTCAGAGACACGGTACTTTAAAAATCTGGAGTCAATTATGTAAAAAACAGCATTATCTAAAAATACATTATTTATAATGTAAAAACCAGTGAAAAACATCCTTATGCGTATTAGAGCAAGATACATATCGTGTATTAAATATATCTTTATATGTATCCTAGTAAATAACACAATGGCAACTTTCATAAGATAATTTGTATAGTGTTTTAACATTGCTTCAAAGTACAGTTCAGCCAAAGTAAACAAACTAGAAGTCAATAGGAATTAAAGTAAGCATTTACTTTACATGACTTGGAGGAATCTAACAATAGAATTTACAGTATCAGGAAATATTGTTGGATTTAACGTTTTACGTAGTCTTCTATAAATACTAGTTGTCTCAGCAGTACTTTTGAAAGGCACTGGGAGATAGTTCTTGACAACCTGAAATACAACTACTCTATGTCATTTCATGGAATAATCAGGTACTTTAACCATTAGCTGATATGAAACTACATAAGCTGATCATCTCTTTAAAAAGTAAGGAGTCTAAAAGACACGTTTAATTAGAAAAAGATAAATACTGTGAAGATTCAAATTTTCTCAAAAAATGTATCATGGGTTTACTTTAAAATTAAAACCTGTGGAATGCTAACAACCTTGATTTCTATGTCATAGAGCAAAGAGAAATGAATTTATCCTGGAAGTATAATAAAACAGGTGAATAAAACAATGAAATCAGACATTAAAATTTCTCACTAAAGTGTACACAAAACATGAGCCTGTGATCAATATAATTTCCACTGTAGTCTTTAAGAGAATTTGAAAATTATTCATCTAGGTAAGTAAATAGTTGGTTTTCTATATGATGTTATTAACTTTAACCTTGTTATATGTTGGAGATCTGCCAAAAAATGTGACATTAATTTTAGAATAGCATAGACTCTTTTGTGGATGCTGTTAAAGAAGAATGTTGGTAGTCCAGCAAGACAGTTTATGAAAAGAATATCATCTATATATAACTATTTCCATATGGAAGATCATATGATCAGTTCATCCTAAAGTGGCAGCAAGTGTTCAGGAATTAGTAACAAAGAATAGGAACTGAAATTTATTCATTTTAACTCTCCAGAAATTACTGATTTTAAAAAAATAAATACTACAAAGTGATTCTTGCGACCAGATCCTGTCTCTGTTACTGGGACACCATCATTCTTACGACTCAATCTATAACTCGGCACACTTGAATTACTGAAGGATAATATATACACACGCACACACATACACATCAATCAATTAAAGAAACAATGGGGGTGCCTGGGTGGCTCAGGTCATGATTTGAGAGTCCTGGGATTGAGCCCTGCATCTGGCTCTGCTCAGCCGGGAGCCTGCTTCCTCCTCTCTGCCTGTCTCTCTGCCTACTTGTGATCTCTCTCTGTCAAATAAAAAAAAAATCTAAAAAAAAAAAAAAAAAAAAAAGAAAAAGAAAAAAAAACACAAATGAGGATTTTATTGCCTTCCTATGGCATGCAATATAAAACTGTTCTTACACTTTTGTCCTTTACTGTTGTATTTTTGTACTTCGTACTGGAAGGGCCTCTTTAAAACATGAGACTATTTTCATTGCATTTCTTCTAGGCACTTGGCACTAAATCTGACAATTTTAAGTCCACAATACATGTTTCCTAAATTCAAAACAAATCCTTCTGTCCTATGAATTTCATTTAATACACTCAAAATCTCCACCCCCTCTCCACCCCAATTATTATAGTCTCCACTGTGATTCTACCTTTTCTGGTCTTACTTCTTTTCAATCTCTTCTCTGTTTTGCAACCAGAGTGATTTTCTAACCTGACTCTTTTATATTCTAATCCTATAGGTAAGAATCCTCAGTGGCTCCCTAATGCTTTTGGGATATAGTTAATTTTTTTTTCGGTCACAAACTACAAGTTTTCATCTAGCCACCTAGCTAACATTACCAGTTTAATCTTCTTATACCTATTATTGCACCTCTGTACTCCAGACATACCAAACTACTTTGATGTTCTTGAACATCTCATTCCATTTATTTACCTCTAAAAACTGCTATCTTTGTCTGAAACACCCTCCCCTTAAATTATACCTAGCTAACACCAGTCCATTCTCCATGTCTTGCGCTAGATACCTGTAAGATAAGAGAGGTACAAGTGCATAAAACTTTATAAAAACAAAAGTAGGGACTTCCAGTTTCCAGTTCCACCTGAGGGCTGCTTGGAAGTCATCCCTCTGTCTTAATAACATGTGAGAAGCTGAACAGACTGAAAATTCAACTCTTTCAGGATCTGTAAGAGAAGTGGAAAAGACAAGGAAAACTGCCTGCCCACGACTGGAGTGACAGGTAACAAAAAAAAAAATCAGATTTGGATGTGCTCCTTCCTCTATTTTCTCGAAGAACTGTGTAACATTCCCTAAATTGGTGTTAGAACTCACCAATGAAGTAATAGTATGGAGATTTCTTTATTTAAAATTTTCAGGGGGTGATCAAAAGGTACATCCTTCCAACTGGATTTAGTTTCCAAATGTTTTGATTTATAATTTGTTAAATTATTTTTATGATTTTATTCCTGTGAAATACATTGAATGTCCCAGCCTGCGACTTATCTAAGCAAATGACTTACCTAATCAAATGTCCCATGGGTATCTGAAAGAATATGTAGACTTCATTTGTTAAAGATTTTGTTCTGTAAATAGTTACTAGATCAATTCAGATGTCATGTAGATTTTCTATATTTTTTTCCCTAATTGTTCTTTTTCTGAGAAAGGGATGGTAAATTTTTAGTATATTTTTGGACTTGTCTATCCCTTTAGTTTTATGAGCTTTATCATGCATACTTTAACTTTACTAATAGGCACATATATATTTATAATTTCAATGTCTTTGTGAAGAATCAATTTCACCAATTTTAATTGTCATTTTATATCTCTGGTAATACTCTGTGTCTTGAAGTCTACTTGACCAAACATTAATATGCTTTTTTATGTTTAATTTGGTCATGGTATAGATTTTGCCACCTTCTTACTTTCAACTAGTCTCTCTTTATATTTACAGTGCATTTATGATTAATAGGATACAACTGGGCCGATAAAAAAAAATTCCAGGCTGACGATCTCTTTTGTGTAATCAGTGTTTAGTCTATTTACCTGTAATGTAATGTTTGATGAAGTTGGTTTTAAGTCTTTCATTTTGTTCTTTTTCACTTGTCCTGTCCTTTTGTGACTTCTGTTGAGATGATCAAAATTTTTAGTACTCCATGCTATCTCTTCCATTGGCTTTACGATTATGTATCTTTGTACATAACTGTCATTGCTCTAGACAGAATATGTATCCTTATCACAATATATCTTGAATTATCACTTTCATATGTGTAAGAAATCACATTATAATGTCGTTTACTCACCTTCCCACTTCCTACTTGCTTTATTATTTCCCCATTATTTTAATCAAGGAAAATGTATTCCTATGGCAGAAGTAAGAAGGAGGGGAATAAAAGCAATGTGGTCTCATATTAATGACATATTTAGGAAAGTGGCTCTATCTGCTGGACAAATGATATGATCAAAGAAGAGAACCATACTCAACCAAATGAAACAAAATCACTATCACAAATATATTTTAGAATATTGAGTTTTTTAGTGTGTTTATAGTCTAAATGAATAGAACCAGTAACGATGAAGGTTTTGAAGTATAGAAGAAATATTTCGGATCATCTCCAGTGTTAGTCCAGAGATGTCAGTAAGGAATGACATCCAGTTCACTGAGAAATTCTGATTTTGTCCAACCCCTCACTTCTGTGACTCGAAGTAGAGGACATCAGAATGTTATTTTACTTGTAAATTAGGGTGCGGAGAGAAAGAAAAATTAGGGAATTCTTACTTAGTACCTTCTACTTAGTAAATGAAAAGTCTAGTTTATTTACAGAGGCTGAGGTTAATTTGATAGAGGATTTAATGAAATAGATAAGGATCTGGAATAATTAATAAGGAGAAAAAGAAAAGTAAAATAGCAATTGACAATGAGTCAATTATAAGTCTGGCATTGCACTTTTAAATGACCTAATTTTTCTGGTACATTCTCTGGACCCATAGAATACGTTATTCCATATTCAGATTTTCGTTTTAACCTTTTCACACCCCTCTGTGTTTTCTTTCTATTGCCTGTTGTAGTCCCTACCTCCTCTTCTTGGACATTATGTGCTAATATTTCCCAGTATGAACTTCCTACTAAAAGTGTTTTAAGAAAAAAAGATAAAATTGAATTACTGTGGCCAATAAGCAATAGCAAGCTACATGTGTTTTTCCCCCAAGAATACAATTTACACATATCGTGGCCACTAGAATATCTACTGCCTGCTCACTTGTTTACTCTTCAATGTTGTTAGAGAGCAGGGAGCGTCCTGTCCTTTGAACCTGCCTCAAACTGGATAAAAAGTATTGTTACTGGCTGCTACCAAGTCTTACTATTTGCCTGCCAAGGAATGTAATAAAGTTCCTTCTAACGTCTCTTCTATTAAAAACAGTTGCTCCAAGTGTATCTGAAACATACTTAAGTCTCCCAGAATAGGTTGGGGAAGAATTTTTAAGAAGTGAAAATAAAAATAAATTCCATCAGCCTTAATAATTATTAATATTTTATTAATAATAATCTAGACAGAATAAATTATCAGGAAATATGTCCATTAATAAGTTTCCATATCCTAGTGTCCTGACTGCTATAAAGAGAAAAAATTAGTCCTAGCCCGTCTATGTTAGTCTTCTCTGATTTTGGTTAAGATTCTAAAATACTCACCACTCCCCTCCTTGTTTTACCTGTGTACCTTACTAATTTCTTTTTTTTTAAGATTTTATTTATTTACCTATGCACCTATGTACCTTACTAATTTCTTTTTTTTTAAAGATTTTATTTATTTATTTGACACAGAGAGAGATCAGATCACAAGTAGGCAGAGAGGTAGGCAGAGAGACAGAGGAGGAAGCAGGCTCCCTGCTGAGCAGGGAGCCTGATGCGGCCTCAATCGCAGGACGCTGAGATCATGACCTGAGCTGAAAGCAGAGGCTTTAACCCACTAAGCCACCCAGGAGCCCGTACCTTACTAATTTCAAAATAATCCTCTCAATTAAAAACAGAGCAGAACTAATTTTTCTGATTTTGACCTCATTGCTTCCACTGTGATGCAAATTCTATTTTCCATTTCTTGGTGGAAGGTGGCCAGCAATCTAACAGTGGGAAATTAAGTTATCATGGACTAGAGTTTTAGACCTTGAGTTAATAACTGGGGCAAATCCAAGTGATGTCTCAGGGCATGTTCAATTGTTTATAAAGGAGGAAGCACACAAAAAGGGAATTCCTTCTGTGATTATCTTCTCTAAAGAGAAGATGCTTTACCATCTGACCTTGTATATTCATTTATTCATTAATGCCACTAATATTTAAAGAGTAACTGCTATGAAGCTTTCTAAGCAATGAATAAGACATGCAAATTCCCTGATTTCATGAGTATGAGACAGAATATAGAAATAAGCAAATATACAATATCAGGTAGTGAAAACTGTTGTGAATTATAACAAAAATATATAATTTGTTACATATTGTTTTTAAAAATCAATTCACTCTAGATTTAAAGTCTGGTGACAATATATTAAATTAAATCTTTAAAAAAGCAAGACTTTTAGACAATTTGATCATCCAAATCAATTGATTGTAGGAATGCCATTGTAACTACCCAGAGCCAAGCTCCCTATTTTTGCATTCTAAATTCATTCCCAATGAAAATCATCAGTTAAAGATTTGGATAATCAGTTTTAGATAGATGTTTAGAACATTGTCATTCTATAGCATAACCCCCCAATTATAATGATGGGGATGCTTCTTGAAATTATATTACATTTAATTTGTTTTTAGCCACATTAACTTGGTTTTCTCTCGTGTAACACAGGTTATATATCAATGTTCTATTGATGATCAGTATATACTAGAATAGTCGTTTACCTTAATTTGACCAAGTAAATTATCTTGTGCCACTAAAAAATCATTTAGAAATTACATCATGCTCTTCTCTAATACTATGTTGATTGTCGGGCGCCTGGGTGGCTCAGTGGGTTAAAGCCTCTGCCTTTAGCTCAGTTCAGGATCTTGGGGTCCTGGGATTGAGGCCCACATCAGGTTCCATGCTCGGCGGGGAGCTTGCTTCCTCCTCTCTCTCTGCCTGTCTCTTAGCCTACTTGTGATCTCTCTCTGTCAAATCTTAAGGGCGCCTGGGTGGCTCAGTGGGTTAAAGCCGCTGCCTTCGGCTCAGGTCATGATCCCAGGGTCCTGGGATCGAGGCCCATATCGGGCTCTCTGCTCAGCAGGGAGCCTGCTTCCTCCTCTCTCCTCTCTCTGCCTACTTGTAATCTCTCTCTCTGTGTCAAATGAATAAATAAAATCTTAAAAAAAAAAATACTATGTTCATTGTCAACTAATAATGTCTACATACATTTAAGTAACTTTAACTTTCTAGGGTTCTTTTATTTTCTACATGAGATATTGCGAAGTTAGTTTTTCCAATCTTATGAATAACACAAAATACAAAGGATTACATAAACTTTTGAAAATTATTGCTAGTTTTAGACCCAGATTTCAAAATAATGAGATGTCTTTTATGCTTGTAACTGTTACAGTGAATGTTATCTATTTTGCTCTTTTGTTATTTAAATGATCAGTATCCCAATATATTGAGAAATATTAGTGATGACAAATTGAGAGTAACCTGAATTCTTTCATCAGAAGTCAACCTGAATTATGTCATTTAATAAATTATTGATTCATATCATCCTGGAAGTTATCACTGGGTATTCTGAACCCATACCTAGCTGCTAATTAGTATGAGGAATGGTATTAGACACAGTATGTGTATGACAGGGCGAACTCTACTATAATAAATCCTAGAGAGGCTATCTAAAGAAGCACCTATTAACAAAGTCCCAAAAAGCTAGGAGGAACCATTTCTGCTCTACGATAGTGGTCTGTGGATTTGTGATGGCAGCTGAGTACTGGGGACCCTGAGACGAGTTAAATACTTCATGATAATGTGGCAGGTATGGAATATAAGTAGTTTGTATTTCCAAGCCTTTGGAAGTATAGAGCTTTGCTAAATAGCAGCTAAATAATATAGAAAATGTTGAACATCTTTGACCATACACTCCCTTCCCTGATCATGGGCTGAGCACATGCTGACACCTGCCCATTATCACACATTCTCTGCCTGCTCTTTTGTATATACCCTCCCCACCACCACCCTTCACCAGCCAACCTCTCTCTATAAAACTGCTGGTGTCTATCCTAGGTGCAGAGAGGTCAGCTGTTAAGGCTTGAGCCTGCCTCCTCCCCCAGATACTGGCACCCAAAATAAATTTCCCCCTTTCTCTTTTCCAAACCCTTCTCTCTTCATTTATTCGCTTCTCTTGCAATGAGTTTATCCAAGTTTATTCAGCAACAGTGTTGTCCAACCCAGCCAGGAACTTTGCTTTCAATCTGTCCAACCCCCTCAGGACTCCCCAGGACAGAACAGTTGGTGTCCACAGTGCCAGGGCTTACATCTTCATTTCCTGACTTAGCGGCTATGCCAGGATCATTTGGAAACACTGTGTGTATATGTGTGTGTGTGTGTTTGTGTATAAAATGCTCATATATATGTATGTATGGTAAATGTATGCACACACACACACGTGCATGCGAGCCACCCTAATCTTTTTAGTCTGATTTTAAAGCATTATAAAATGTATTGTTACATTTTTTATATAAATACAGAATAAACTAATATAAATTTTCAATTTTGATGATTTCTCACCTCAAATCCTTTCTCCTTTCTGTTTAGAATTTCTAAACATACATGTTCTGATCCACTTTCAGTTGTAGACATTTATCACTGAAATAAAAACTATATTCCAAGAAACTAAGTCATTCAATTTTACTTAGTATTTAATACAAGTTACTCTTATCAGAAACTGGGCTAAAGACTGGGAATACAATGATGAATGAAGTATGTCCTTGAAGTTCACAAGTAAGCAGAGAAAGGTGAAGTGAACTGATGTGAGGATTTAGTGGTCCCAGGGACAAAATCTCTGAAACTTATAATCTTTTTTTTTTTTTTTAAAAGATTTTTTTTATTTATTCATTTGACACAGAGAGAGAGATTACAAGTAGGCAGAGAGGCAGGCAGAGAGAGAAGAGAGAGGAGGAAGCAGGCTCCCTGCTGAGCAGAGAGCCCGATGTGGGCCTCGATCCCAGGACCCTGGGATCATGACCTGAGCCGAAGGCAGCGGCTTTAACCCACTGAGCCACCCAGGCGCCCTGAAACTTATAATCTTGAGTAAATCTTTGCTAGCCACATTAAAATATTTTTCTTTCTACCTTCTTTGTATTACATAATACAGAAAAATAGAGTCCATTTAGTATGAATTTCTACTTCTTAAACTTCATTTTATACAATTTTTATAAATTTGCATATATAATTGCATGTTAAAATCATGACCCTAATAGCAAAAGAATTAAGTCTAACGTAATGTTTTAGATATTTTCAAAATATTTTGTAGTAAAACATATGGTAAACAACTAGATTCATCAAGCAATAACAAATTATATTGTGATTCCATGTTAAAGTTAAAGGAAAATTTTCATAGCAGTAGCATAGGAAGTAAAACACATCATCGTATTCTAAGTATAAAATTAGGAAATGCCAAATTCTTACTTCATTTTAAAGAAACCAATTTATAGGGCGCCTGGGTGGCTCAGTGGGTTAAAGCCTCTGCTTTCAGCTCAGGTCATGATCTCAGGGTCCTGGGATCGAGGCCCGCATCGGGCTCCCTGCTCGGCAGGGAGCCTGCTTCCCCCTCTCTCTCTGCCTGCCTCTCTGCCTCCTTGTGATCTCTCTCCCACTGTGAAATAAATAAATAAAATCTTTAAAAAAAAAAAAAAAAGAAACCAATTTATAGTAGAGGAAAATAAAGGATAAATTAAAAAATATATGTATAAAAATTACAAATCATTGTTTCAATCCAAATCCACTGAATATATGATCATTCTTGCTCTTTTTTTAATTATGAGTGCCAAGATATAGGTGTTGACAACAAATGTCATATTCCCACAAGGTCAAATCTGGGTACATTTCTAGAATTCCATTTACTTTCTTTATAACCACATTGTATAAAGAGAACAACTGATGAGGTTTTTAAATTTTTTTAAACTGAAACTTTCTCTATTTGACAAATCTTTGTTTTTCCTCTGCCACCACCTCCCCAAAACACAACTCTTTACATATTTTTCTGTGTAGTTATTCTTTGAAATAATTAGTTTTCTGCCTAATATGTGGCTGATAGCATGTCATAACATAGCTTGTCAAGTGCCAAATGACTTTCCAAGTTATCCAAGCATTAGAAGGAAATGAAATCATTCATCTAGATACAATTTTGCATAAGTCAAGCTCAAAAACTCACAGAATAAATTTACAGTGTTAATGAAGGCCATGTATAAAGGCAATACTAGTGGTATTTTTGTTATTCTATCAACATTAATAAAGATCAGCTATGTTAAGTTGGAACAAGTATTTAACAAGAGGGGAAAAAGGAATCTTGTATAAACACAAGATTTCAGCTTTTGTCATACACTTATATCCTTCATTATTCTGTCATTACTGTTATTATTAACCATTGATTTTTCCTCACTTAAGTAGTATTTTTTAGAGAAGCTTTAGTTTCATAACAAAATTGAGCAGAAAGTACAAAGACCATTTTTTTTCATGTGTCTGTTAGCCATCTATATGTCTTCTTTGAAAAAAGAAGTCTATTTGTGTCTTCTGCCCATATCTTAATCAGGTTGTTTTTTGGGGTGTTGAGTTTGATAATTTTGGATGCTTTATCAGATATGTCATTTGCAAATATCTTCTCCCATTGCCTTTTAGTTTTATTGTTTTTGTATTTTTTTTTTTTTAATCTTGAAGAAGTCCCAATAGTTCACTTTTGCTTTTGTTTCTCTTGCCTCTGGAGATGTGTCTAGTAAGAAGTTGCTGCTGCCAATGTCAAAGGTCAGGAAAGTACAAATCAAAACTACAATGAGATATCACCTAACACCAGTCAGAATGGCTACGATTAACAACACAGGAAACAACAGATGTTGGCGAGGATGCAGAGAAAGGGGAACCCTCTTATGCAGTTGGTGGGAATGCAAACTGGTACAGCCTCTCTGGAAAACAGCATGGAGGTTCCTCAGAAAGTTAAAAATAGAACTACTTTATGATACAGCAATTGCACTACTCGTTTTACCCAAAGGATAGAAATATACTGATCTGAAGGGGTATATATACCCCAATGTTTATAGCAGCATTATCAACAATAGCCAAACTATGAAAGAGCCCAAATAGTCATCAACTGATGAAAAGGTGGTGTGGTATATAATATTCCATTATATATATATGTGTGTGTGTGTGTGTGTGTGTGTGTGTGTATTCCATTATACATAAAGGAATATACATATATGTAGATGGAATAAATATATAATGGAATGGAAGGAATATATGTGTATGGGAATATTACTCAACCATCAAAAAGAATGAAATCTTGCCATTTGCAACAACATTAATAAAACTAGAGAGTATTATGCTAAGTGAAATAAGTCAGAGAAAGACAAATACCAAATGATTTTACTCATATGTGGAACTTAAAACATGAACATGGGGGAAACAAAAGAGAGAGGGAGGCAAACCACAAAACAGATTCTTAACAATAGAGAATAAACTGAGGGCTGCTGGAGAGGAGGTGGGGGTAGGCTAAATGGGTGATGGGTATTAAGGAGGGGACTTGTTGTGATGAGCACTGAGTGTTATATGTAAGTGATTAATCTCTAAATTTTACTCCTGAAACTAATGTTATACTATATGTTAACTAACTGGAATTAAAACTTGAAGAAAATAAAACAAAGAAAGTAGAGGGAGTTCCCATATACTACCCCCCACCCCATACATACAGATGCACAAACTCCCCTACTATGAACATTTGCACCACTCTGGTACTGGATGTTGATTTGGGGAAGAAGCTACATGTGGAGACAGAGGTAAATGGGAACTTGATTTTGATGCATTTTTTATACACAAACAAGCAATCTCTTATTTGCAAAAACTCCTATATGGATGTAGAATGAATAGAAACTTTAAATTTTAGTGTCACATGCAGTTTTATGTCAAAGTATAAAATTAACAATGCTCATACTGCATGTAATTTTTGTTCAAAAATGTATAAGAACTGCAACTTTCCAAAAAAAATTGTTATTTTCTCAAATACTTCTGAAAATCTGAAAAATAGGAAAGCAATCTTCAATTATTAAATATAAATATTTAGGATGACATTTTCTTCATAAATGAATATCCATTCATCTTTGAAGGTGCCCAAACATTTTAATTACATTAAAAAGAACTCGTACCTTATAAAGTGTAAATTTTTTTTTTTTGCAAAAGAGGTAGATAACATTCCTCTAATAAACATTTTAAGTTAAATTTTATTTTATAGTTTGTGATTTAGAGTTAAAATATGCTTTCCTTGGCCTATGGGGTTACCTATAAAATAGACAAATGAAATATCCAGTAAGCTTTGCTCTGTGTAGTAATATCTTTCACAACAGAACAAACTCAAGTATATTTTATCTTCTTGAAATTTCATAGTTTAGTATTTAGGTGATCCAAAGGATTTCTCTACCCTCTATTCTTTAATTTAGCAGCCAAAGTTATTACAATTTTCATATAATTTATACATCAAAACTCAATGCTTCAAAAAATATTCCCACTGAGTTTAGCACTGATAACACTTGTTTCTGTCAGAAAGCTTTTCCTGCTCAATTCTTTCATTTTACTTTTGACTTGAAGGCTTATCCACATTTGTCTTGGTATAAGGTAGTTAACATATTTGAACATTTTATTAAGACAAACAAAATTCTTATGTAAATGTTCATGTGAAAGAAATGTCTAACCCTCTAAGTGTTCAGAAATAATATGATTTTTTTTTAAGATTTTATTTATTTATTTGACAGAGAGAGAGATTACAAGTAGGCAGAGAGGCAGGCAGAGAGAGAGGAGGAAGCAGGCTCCCCACTAAGCAGGGAGACCAATGTGGGCCTCGATCCCAGGACCCTGAGATCATGACCTGAGCCGAAGGCAGAGGCTTTAACCCACTGAGCCACCCAGGAGCCCCAGAAATAATATGTGATTATCACAACCTGACTGACTTCAGATTTGTGTTGAGAAAGCTTGTGTAGGCAGCTATTTTTTTCTAAAAAGCACTGAACTTCAATTTTAATATGATGGTGTAGAAACCATCATTGCATAATTTTATTGGCTATTTTCATGTTCATGATTTGATGACAGTTCAGTCAAATCCATAAAGACTTTATTTTGCAAATATCTGATATATTTATTAAGATATTAAATATCCCAAATTTCCAAATACTTTACTTTTTACATTTTACAAATATTCATTTTCTCATTCAACAAATACTCAGTGAGCATCTGTTGTGTCGTCTATACTTTTCTAATTACTGGAGATTCAACAAGGACCAAAGGAAGGGGAAGCCCATGGATTCAGAAAGTCTGTTGTTTAGAGGGAGTTTCTGTAAAATAACCATCTACACAAAAAAGGACATAGAATGTTAGATGGTGAAACATCAAACAGACAAATCAGGGAAATGACAGACAGACATGAGCAAATGGGATATTTTGTGTCTCCCGTCCTCCAGTGGTTGAAGGGTCATGGTCATTTTTGTTAGGGGCATCCAGATTACATCACATGAGAAAGAGGTGATACTTGAGTAAAGACCTGAACAGATGGGTGAAAAGGTTTTGAATATCTGGGATAAATTTTTTAGTACAAGAAACTGAAGGTTTCATTCAAGAGACCTGAAATATGAACATGCATGCTACAATATTTAAGAAAAATGCAAAAAGGCCAATCTTGTGTTCCCCGGGAAATTATTAGAAAACTACATCTAAGAAAAAATTGGTTGGATATAAGAGGACAAAATAGGTCACTGTACATAGTTTGTATTTTACTACGAATGAAATGGAGCACATGGCATGAGTTTGGCAGAGGAGTAACATGATGTAACTTAAGTTACTAAGATTGCTTTGGTCGATGTGCTGAAAATTGGCATGTAGTGGGAATGAAAAAGTAAATGCAAGATGGAAGGTTAAGAGGATATTTCAAGAACTCTGGGAAGAAATGATGGTGGCTCAGACAGGCATAGTATGGGTTTGCTCAATGGGTAAGGAAAAAAATTCTGAGTATAAGTTAAGCAATATTCTAGAAGAAATCTATATGCATAATATTTTATACTAATATATATACACATATGTAAGAACTAAAATAACACATGGTCCTATAAATAATTGCAACTTTTACTTTTTGAATAAATCTGACAGTAGAATAGTGTCTTTTTTCATTTGGGGTAGTTATATTTTGTTGTTGATGCTATTTGTTTTTAAATATGGAATGCACAAATTTGCATGTCCTCCTTGTCTAGGGGCCACGCTAATCTTCTCTGTATCATTTCAATTTTAGTATGTGTGCTGCTGAAGGAAGCACATGGTGGTTATATTGCTAAAATTACAACTAGTCTTGTTCTGTCTCTGGGTCATTCCTATCCCATACTATGGGCTGTAATGATTCATATAAAACTCATTTCTAATTAAAATTTTAAGATGAGAGAAAATATGTGTGTATGTTGTATTTAACCAAGACCCATATAATTCAGTTTCTGCTTATGTAATTGTTAAAAGTCAAATACAAAAGAATTTTCATCAATTTTACTAAGCATTCTCTGCCAATATCCTATGCAGACCAGTCTTTTAAAAAAAAATCATTCTGGGCGCCTGGGTGGCTCAGTGGGTTAAAGCCACTGCCTTCGGCTCAGGTCATGATCTCAGGGTCCTGGGATCGAGGCCCACATCGGGCTCTCTGCTCAGCAGGGAGCCTGCTTCCTCCTCTCTCCTCTCTCTCTGCCTGCCTCTCTGCCTGCTTGTAATCTCTCTCTCTGTGTCAAATGAATAAATAAAAAAATCTTTAAAAAAAAAATCATTCTACCTATTGCTCTACCNTGCCTGCTTGTAATCTCTCTCTCTGTGTCAAATGAATAAATAAAAAAATCTTTAAAAAAAAATCATTCTACCTATTGCTCTACCAAAAAAACCACTTTTTAGCTAATTTATATAGACTTTGGAAAAGGATATGTAGTTTACATTATTTTAGAAGAGGGTAACTCCTCCCCCCTTTCTTCCCCAAATCATCATGATCCTCCTTTTAATAAAATATGTTAGATGACAAGTTGTCTGTCTGGCGCCACTATTCCCACCCAAGGCTGGTAAAATCGATTCTCATGATATGCCCCCCTATATTGTTCCAGGTGAGATTTGGTCATGAAAGGAAAGAGGTAAGACTTAGAAGACAGAAAAGAAGCAGAGATCATTACTCTTGGTAAATTGTGGTATATAGGCATGATGATAAATAGGGAAACTATGTGTTTCCTATTATTTTAGAGCTGACCCACAATAGCACAAAACCTCCTACTTAGAGCTATGAGAGTGACAGTTCCGTAAGAAGTAGTGGTTTTCACAGAGAAGCAGTTTTTAAAAGTGACTTCTTAAAGTTTTCTTGAAGATTCTAGATTTTGTAAGCTCTTCACAACCTCTCGTTGTTGTATTTCAGCTTCCAGGTATGCAAGGTTTCTCCGACTTTTCTTCAAATTCCAACTTGTCCATCACTGCTTATGCTCCAGAAAGCTAAGGTGGCCTTTACTCCAGTTCTCTGGCTGTCTCCCTCCGCCCCACTTCATTTCCAGAGGTGCACTTCCCAATTTCTCCTACATTTCAGGAAACTCCAATTTCTACACTAAATTTCTTGCTCTGACAATACTTCTACTGAGTGATATATGCAATGATACATCTCTCTGACTTAATCAACTGATGTGAGAAGTTTTCTTTTAACCATTTCATACTCCACCTGATGTAAACTATAGAAGTTTATGTCAAACTGACAACAGACATTAAAGATGTCAGTTATTGACCGGCCTATATAATAATACTCACTGGTAACATTTTCAGAATTGTAACTATGGATGAAGCATGGAATTAAAACTCAACACAAGCCATTATAGTGGATATAGTCAAAATTCTCACTCCAAGTAAAGAAATCAAGGCTTAAAGATGGTAAAGTCAAAAAGATGTTGCAAAATAGGAATTCAAGTAGAATTATTCTGAAATTGAGCTATGTTACAGACATATATGGTAAACTATTTCACAAGAAACAACAACATGTAACCTAGTGAGATATAACATCTGGTAGCTTCAAATCCTTCCGTTCACTATTTGTAGCTGAACAACTGGGCACTATTATCTCCTGGCTTAATATAATCTGTTTAAGTTGGCAAAGATTTGGAATGTAACAAAAAACCTGTGCTACATAGAGGACATGTTTATTTTAAAAGTCAAGACCACTCATATTTCTCAGACTTTGCCTGGAAAATGAACTGAAGTGAAAAATAGTGTTGTCATATATAGAGAATCAACCTTAAGGTGAGTGCAGATTTCCCTTTCCCCATAGATTGAACCTGAAATACATGGGTGAAAAGGGAAACCAAGTAAGTACATCCTTTTTCTGGGTTATTAACCAAAAGTCGTAGATTTCCCTTAAAAAGGAGTTCACCTTTCCCAAAAGATTCTCTCATTCTTGTGTCCAGATTATTGCTTAAAGTGATAAACTGTAGAATTTAGTGACTCTGAAAGAGCTATAAACTTCTGAATATGCCCAATTTGTAGAATGAAATTATCACTGGCAGTAAGAGAATCTGTCTCATTTACTAAATCATATAAATATAAAATCACTAATTATTGGCACTCAAGTAAAATGGTCTGTCATATTTATTGGTTAATTATAGATTAAATGAGAAATTACCATCATCAAGCATTTTTACACTTATTAAGGAAGTGTCATTGTGCTAATTCCACAAAGTATAATATTTATAGGTCTATAGATAAATATAGTGGGATTATAACTGCATAATATAACCTGTATTTATGTCTAACCTGTAAAAGAATACTTTTAAAATTGAAGATGTGAAGTCATTTTGATAGATTCATTTGATAATTAGCCTACAGAGCTATAAAAAGACATATGAATAATGACTTAGACAATTAATTTCCTTTCTTCAGGAAATAAAATATAGTATTAATATGTATCTGTTTAAGTCATTTTCCAATACAATAATCTGCTAATAAAATAAACCCAGATTAAATAGATAATATGAGCATACTTTTAAAATAAATTGTGAATAATGGCACCTATGCAAAAAAAAGCATTTTAAAATAAATTTAAGACAAAGTTACTTACTGTGTCCTATCATGACCATAAATTTCATCCCATACATGTATCAGGTCTGTGCTGTATTTTTTCTGTAGTACACCTCTGAGTGATACCTGGGCTAATCCCTTGGTCATGCAGGCCAGTTCTAGGTCAAAATAATTGGAACTGTAATGAAGTCCTTACTTCCACCTGAGAAACCATGGCACTTCTCCTTCATCTACCTGCTCTCCCAATTTACTTATTAGTTACTCCAAATCTTTGTCATTCTCCTCACACTATCCATCCATTCAGCCCTCTTCATTACCATGCCATTAGATGACTGTATCTCCTGTCCATCAAGTGTAAACTATTTCCAAGTACTTATCCTTTCAACGTAGTTCTTTACACATTTTACTATCATCATCTCTTTAGTCTCAGATGTGCTGGCTACTCCTTATAAGACAGGAAGCACCTATTCCTGAGTTCTAATGCCTATCTACTGCCATCAGTACCAGAAACAACTTGAACAATTATCATCTCTCTCTCTTCAACTTCTCTTTGTCTGGCAACCCTTTTTTATTATATCTTACAAGCATACAGAAATATCTTCCAATCCATATGTTTTCCCCATAGTTTGGTTCTCATTTCCATACCCTCTTTCACCGCCACTCTGACTATGCTTACCTATTTCAAAAAGAAATGCACCAAGAGAAAATATTTTCAAAGAAAATCATACACACAAAAAATTAAAAAAATATAGCATATGTATTTTTAGTAAGAATATTTAAGGAAAAAAAATCAATGCAATTGAAGATAATAAGTACTACAAACTAGGAATAAAAAAAAATCATTCTTGAGGTACCTGGGTGGCTCAGTTGGTTAAGTGTCTGACTCTTGCTTTCAGTTCAGGGTCATGATCTCAAGGTTATGGGACTGGGTTCCATGTCAGGCTCCAGACTCAGGGAGGAGTCTGCTTGGGCTTCTCTCGCTCCTTCTCCCCCTTCCCCACCTCCCTGGCCCCATGCTCATACATGCATGTTCTTCCTCTCTCTCTAATAAACAAATCTTAGGGAGGAAAAAAAAATCATCCCCGAAATAAAAGATTCCAGAAAATACACATTGAAAGAGTATCCTATTATTGGAGAAAATTGACCCAGAAAGCCAACAATGAGAACTGATTGTAAATATCAGTGAATTTTAAAGAGAAAGTAAATTTTCTTTGGCCTCCAGACAAAAATATCAAGTCAAATACCTGATAGAGATAGTCAAATACTTGATGGAGAGAAAATCAAATCACTGTCATAATTTTTGACAGCATCCTTTCATGCCAGAAGATAATAGTGTAACTTTTAAAAGATATTCAGAGACAAGAAAGGTAAGTCAATGATTTTATATTTATCCACAATATAAAAGCTGCAGACAAACTTTTATGAAGACACTTGAATATTCTAAATATTCTAGATGTCAGGGAATAATGAGCTTTTCTGAAAAGATTAAAGTGAAATTTGTTTTAAATAATCAGAAAGACTGAAGATATATCAACATAAACCTGCGAGTAAAAAGACCTGTATCTTTACTTACAGAAATAGCAGAAAAAATCTTGCATGGTGTTTAAAATAGACTTAACTCTAGGGATATTCTCAGTTATATAACTAAATGATAGACACCAAGATATTTACCATTACTGCTACCTTCTGGAAAAACAAAACAAAGATCATAGTTGGGAAAAAGTACAAGTCTTTTATTCAGAAAGATACAACTTTGGTTAATTGAGTCCATATTTTAGAATGATCTAAAATCTCTGGTAGTTTATGCTCATTCTCCATTCAACTATTCACTTTAAATTTTTTATGTCCAAAAATTTTTATACTACCACAAATTTATAAGGCAAATTTTAATACTTTCTTCTAACAAAATATTAAATAAAATCTATGATATGATATTTACTCTCTGAACAACAGATCTGGTGAAGGGTGGCAAAATAGATGTTAAAATTCTGCATATTTCTATTCTCCTCCTTCATTGTTTCTAGATTGCTTCAATTTTAATCAGCAACCATGATGTTTATGGCAGTAAGAAATAGTGCTTTACTCCTTAATGGAGTCGTTATCTATTAAGGTAATCGTAGGCTATTTAAACAACAATTATAAATCCTATCACACCAAATAAACGAAAATGTGGGCTTTTAAAAGATTTTATTTATTTAAGAGATAGAGGGTGATAGAGCATGAGCAGTGTGGAGGGACACAAGAGGGGGAAAAGCAGACGCCCCCACTGAGCAGGGAGCCCCACACAGGGTTTGATCCCAGGACCCTGGGATCAGGACCTGAGCCAAACGGCAGACACTTAACTGACTGAGCCACCCAGGTGCTCCACAAGAGGTATTTTTAACTATTATTTTCCTCTTCAGAATCTTTCTTGGAAATTTTTTATTTAATTTCAAATTACAGTTTAAGGATTCTTAAGTTATTATTTAAAAAATATAGTTCTGTGAAATGTAATCGACTGAATATTATAGTTTTATAGACCCTACATACACACAATGAGTGCATGAAAAACTTTTTAAATCTTAGTCATGCCTATGCCCCAGTTAATTGTACTGTGCCAATATCAATTTTTTGGTTTGGTTACTCTAATTAAGTTAAGATACTACCTTTATTGGAAGGTTGGTAAAAGCTATACATGGTACCTCTCTCTATTTTTGCAACTTCTTATGAGCTTATAATTATTTCAAATTTAGCAGTTAAAAAGTAAAAAAAAAGTTTGAAAACAAATTATATTATACCTTGTAAGTTATAACAAAAAAATTAAAAATTCAATGTTCCCTTTAAAGGCAAATTGATTCACTCATTCTTTGTGTCTATCCATTAAAAAAATAAGAAAAAAAAATTCTTGGAGTGGGGCAGTATTTTCATTCAAGAGAAACCATATTGAATTTATTACTCTTTTCATGTTAAGTTGACTTGACATGAGCAAGTCCAGCAGTTTGAAGGTTTTTGCAGCAAGTACAGGCGAATTTGGGGTAGCTGCTCGCTTTGACCCTTGAGACTCTGCATATCAGAGAAAAGTCCCTTGTTGACTAATAAACCCATCCCATGATCTGCAGGCAAAGCTTGAGGCTCCACAGAGTGAGGCTATCTATGGAAGTACACAACCTTTCTCTCTTGCCCCTTCCATCTGTCTTAATTTTTAAATGACAAAGATTGGGATCTTATTTTGCTGACGTGATCCCGAACCATTACTTTTCATGTCTAGGAAGAAAACTTGGGCGGACTGAGTATTGTGACAGCCTCTTAGGAAATGGTTATGGGCTCAGCGCCCTGGTGGTGCCATCTTGTGTAATGTCCTGTGCAAACATGTGGGCTTCCTCAGGGGAGCACCTTCGGCAGAAAACTGCCACTCTCATACATACTTAGGACTAGTCAGTGAGGTCAGAGCAGTGCCTTGCATATGGTGACATACAGGGGAAGAGGGCACTTTTCCAGTATTGGCAGCTGTGGGGGACTCCAGCCAGCCTTGCCTTAGTTTGTCCACCTACACCCACCTAGTGCACCAGTCCGAAGAGCCTGGGTTCCTAAGCTCCTGACAGCACCCTGAGGACAGTACAGCACAGGCCTCCCCACCCTTACTCAATTTTTAAAGAATTCTTCTGTGAAAATATAAATAAAAAATTTAACTATTTTAATGATTTTACACGAAACAATATCCTATAAAAAGATGAAATTGACATTTTAACAATATTTCATGTGTCTTGTCCCATTTAATTAAGACAGTTTTGTTTGCCTATCTAAATTTAAGAAAAATGTAGTGCAAATAAAATGAGAAAAGTAATTGAATTCTTAATACATAATTTCAAGTATAACTTAACTTTTCTGTCCTATTTTGTAATTTTTTAAGTTTATACTACATGTCAGATATAGCTTGTTTTACTATTTTTCCACTGATCCAATAACTAAACTAGAACAGTTTTCAAAAGACTAGACACGCCAGTTCAGCTTAACCCTGGTAACTGGGGGCTCATGAAATGCATCCAGGTGGCAAAAAAAGTGCTTCCAAACTGCAATTTGTTTTAAAGCTTTCTATTTTTGCTTTTATCTTCAGTTTAAGAAAAACACCTTACTTTGTGTAACAAAGTTGTAAGTAGAGGATATAAAACTGAAAACATTTTATATATATATATTTTTTTGCTTAAATATATTCACCGTCTTCTATAAAGTGATCTATTGGGAGAGAAATCTTATAATATTTTCTGATTATGATGATGTAATAGTTTTTGATTCTCTTAGTAGCAGTATTATTCATGAACTCTTTCAGTATATCACTTCCTTAAGTAGATTTATAATTATGATAAGATGTGTATAGAAACATATGTATAGGGCGCCTGGGTGGCTCAGTGGGTTAAAGCCTCTGCTTTCGGCTCAGCGTCCTGGGATCGAGGCCCGCATCTGGCTCTCTGCTCAGCAGGGAGCCTGCTTCCTCCTCTCCCTGTCTCTCTGCCTGCCTCTCTGCCTACTTGTAATCTCTCTGTATCAAATAAATAAATAAATCTTAAAAAAAAGAAACATGTATATAGAAACATGAATAAAAAGTAAAGTATTTGTTTTATAATTTTAATGTCCATTTCAATAGCACGGTTCAATTTCCATTAAGATTTCATGTGGTGTTAGTGTAATCAGTGTGTTTTGTTTCCATTAACAATTAACTTTTCAATTCAAAAGTTATATAAGATTCAATATTACCATATTCATTTTATAATATGATCCCTATACTTTTAATAGAGTGAATAATGCAATGTAAATCTATTTATAATATAATAAATAATGCAATGTAAATCTCTGCACAATATACACAAGCCACTCCATGTTTATGGGGAAAAGTTTAAACTTGTAATGATTTCTAATTTCTTATGAGTGATAGGAGTTAAGCATTTATACTTCAATCACATAACCTTCATGTTTTCTCATTTAGAAAAAGTAGAGCTAGTAGCTCCTATCCTGTCTAGCTCACAAAGATTATGTAAGGATCAAATGCGATGACATCAGAAACAAATTTGGAAAACCTTTTATTTTAATTAAATTCATGTGGGAAAGTCTGGTAGAGTATGTGAGAATTTAGGAAAAAGCAAATTATAAAGGAACAACCAATTACTTTATAACTTCTAGATGCAAACCACCTAGGCAGGCATGTTAGAAGATGAAAATATTACATCAATTTGTTTCTGAAAAGCCTACACTGTAGAATGTGTAATACAATTAGAACTCTTTCCTTAAATGACTTCATTCACAAAGTCTTCTTTAATTATTCTTTAGTGACTTGATTGCTATTTACAAGGCTTATTGATAAATGTATATTTTTACATTAATTGAACAAAAATAGGTTAGAACTCTGCTTATATTTCCCATTCTCAGTCTCATTCCAAAGCTTTCAATTTTTAACAAGTGAATTTACAGTTATTTATCCCTTCTAGTATTTATACCTCTAAACTCTATTTGAAATACCCTTAACTTTTCTAATTTTAAAATACCAAACAGTGAATCCCATAACAGCAAAAAAAAGATAGTCTTAAAAACATATAAAATATCAGATACTAAGTTGTCAATAAAGGTTATATTAGATCATCAGAACTACCAATAAACAGGCATAATATCTACTGAGAGTTTGCTCTAAATTCTCCCATGCACTTTTATATGTGTGTCTATTGAAAATATTTTTTACATAAATAAAAATCTTGGGCGCCTGGGTGGCTCAGTGGGTTAAAGCCTCTGCTTTCGGCTCAGGTCATGATCTCATGGTCCTGGGATTGAGGCCCATATCGGGCTCTCTGCTCGGCAGGGAGCCTGCTTCCCCCTCTCTCTCTGCCTCTCTGCCTACTTGTGATCTCTGTGTCAAAGAAATAAAATCTTTAAAAATAAATAAATAAATAAATATCTTAGTTCTAACTTGTTTTTGTGACTATATGCATTGTGCAAAAAAAGTACAGATGCAAAATTAAGACATGAAATTACTTTTATTATCATTTTGACCTATTTTTTAAGATCTTATTTTTAAGTAATCTCTACATCCAATAGGAAGCTCAAACTCACAACCCTGAGATCAAGAGTAGCACACTCTTCTAAGCCAGCCAGGCACCCCCGACTTAATATTTTAATGTTTGAAAATATAGACAAAATTTACATATTTTTATTAGAAATATTGTTTCCTAGCCTAGTTTTAATCATAAAATTGTTATCTACCCCAAGCACTATATATAATTTCCCAAAAGGATCAGAATAACCACATACTAGCCTATCGTATAAATGTGCCATGTTTAATCCAACCGAACACCAAATAAAACAAGTAAACATTTACAAGACTTATTTAGCCTCAATAAAAAGTACAGTTAGGACTTAAAATGCTTCTAATATGCTTCTGCTACCTTTGATAAAAATATGCAGTTTTTAATTTTTAAGTGAGTGTTTCCTTTATTTATGTCCTTTATTTTTTGGTTGACCTTTATAGATACTGTATGTTTAATTTGATTTCTCTAACTTCTTGGAAATTCAGAAGATCGGTCTCAAAACAATAATTGATGACAACATGTGATAAACTACAGTGACAATGATCTGCTGTATTTCTCAGTCTACAAAGTGTCTTAATATACACTATGGTATTTCATTACTCATGTCTTGCTAAGAGTTATTGTTATCTACAAAGTGGTGTAATGTTTAGGAAGACTGTATGGTTTTCATTCAGTAATACTTGGTGCTCTGGGATCACTATAGAAAAACCAACAACTTACTGGCCTCTAAAATCTATAATTTAACCTCTATAGTAACACAGAGTTTGCCCAAAATAAAAACAAATATACACATTAAATAAAATGACCTTAATAAGGAAAGGTAAGGGCAATGTGTCATAGGGTAAAAAAAATATTTTCATATTTTTACATTTATTTTATTATATATTAAAGCCATAAAAAGAAGTCTATGTTTAATATCACCTGAGAAGGAACAAGAAAAAAATTTTTGACCCATATTTCAAATAGATATAAGAATTTGGAGAATTAGGGCATCTGGGTGGCTCAGTGGGTTAAAGCCAAGGGAAAAAAGAAGATGTGGGGTGTGTATGTGTGTACATAAGTATGTGTATGTACATATATATACATACGCTATAGAATATTTCTCAGCCACAAATGGATGAGATCTTGCCATTTGTGACAGCATGAATGGGCCTAGAAAGTATGCTAAGTGAAAAAGTCAGATGGAGAAAAACAAATACATGATATCATTTATATGTGGAATTTAAAAAATAAAACACACAAAAAAGCAGAATCAGACCTATAAACACAGAGAAGAGCCTCCGTTGCCAGAGGGCAGGAGGATGGGCAAAATGGGTGAAATAGAGAGAGAGGATTCCAGTTACAGAAATGAGTAAATCAGGAGAATAAAAGGTACAGCAGGGGGCAGGGGGTAGCGGGGGAAGACGTTTGACAAAGATGGAGGAATCAACACTACAGTGCAATACCAAATGTGCGAAGACTGAGAGGTAGGCCATCCAGGGACAGATGAAGGGGAGACGGAAAAATTTTAGTCCTTTGATTCAGTGCAACGTTACTATACAGAATTATGCCTTGCAATATAATATTGTATATGTTAGCCAGAAAAGATAAAGACACCTATGAATATTTGTATTTTCAGGCCTTGACCCATATTCATCTATGTGTGATGGGCTTAGTTGCCTTTTCTGTTATTTGCACAGAGGCATTGAAAGGGATTATTGTCCTTCCATACTGAGAAGCTCTGAAATGACTTGTACCCGAGCAGAAGGAGCATTATCTCCCCCAGCACTGGGGACTATCATTAGTCTCAATAGTTTTAAAGGACTTTTTTTCTTTTCTTCACCATTTCAACAAATGTCAAAAAAAGGTGTTTCAGCTTTTACCCATCAAGTAAGTACTCAACACATTGTCAGAACAACTGGTGAAACTGAATACCTGAAGAACAAAGCTGAATACAAATAACATCTAATGATTCACATTTATTAAAATGATTCCATCAGCCTTTTCTTTATTTTACCCAAGAACTCTTTCTACTGTTCAGGAAAAAAAAAATCTGACAGGATAGATAATAGCACTCACATGTCAGTGTTCTAGAAAGCCACTTCTTTTCGCTTCTTAAGGGAAAACCTGCCATTCCAAGAAACAAAACTGCTGTTGTGGTGTGAGGTGTTTGAAAGGTATGTGTGTCATGTGATTTGGACCTCAGGAGCAGTTTAGAGTTGATCTCAAGAGAAGGAGTTGAGAGGTGCTGGAACCATGTGTGACTGGGTTCGTCCATGCTTGTGTGCTTTTTATCTCACTGATTTTCACAATCAGCCCCAGGATTAGTCTGACTTGTAAAAGTCCTGAACTAAAAAGTTCCTTTTGAAATAACAATGTCTTTATGGGCTTTTTTCTTTTTTTTTCCCCTTCTCATTTTAAAGACTAGATTATTCCCAACTACCATTCATTAATGATTAGTGAGTAATAATTAATTATTAATTACTGGGAGGAAAGATTACATGAATTTGCCTTGGGCTTGACAAGCTGTCAAGGATTTCTGCCAAAGCTGCCAGGCTTAGCAAGTTCCAGAGAAGGTGTGACACTGAACACTAAAAGTTAAGGGACATTTCTTAGAACTGGAGAAAAAGCATGTGGACAACAAATTTCCCTTAAGTTTGTCTTTGTCTCTTGCATGTGAAAAGGAAAAGAATGATTTGTTATTATTTTTTCCTGTTAAAAAGACGATTAACTGCATACCATGTAAAAATTCCATGCAATGGTGCCCTCAAGGAAATGATTTCTAAGAGCAATAACTGGAAAAGGATCATTAATTATTTTTAAATATTTTCTATTAAATGAAAATAAATGTTTCTGCAAATACATTTAAAGCTATATTTAGATATGAAAAATCTCAAGCACGCTGATGATAAGTGTGTCTAAGATGCAGGCAGACTGGGGCCCTAGTGCATTAGTCACACTTTAAAATTTAATCTCTGTATTCAAGATATGCTCAACTGAATAGAAAATGAGGTATTTTGTTATTCTGAGTAGGAGGAGTTCTCCTTATCATTTAAGATTTTTAATGTCTATCTTCGATTATGAAAAATACATTTTTGAACTATATTTTATATAATTGTGAGGAAATTGGTGCCAATCACAGCAAAACATTCTAGTTCATCTTGCTTTTATCTCTTTAGCAAGAGATGCTTTATTAGGAGTTGTAAATTTTTACCAAATTCACAAGTCAGTATTTCTAGAATAAGTCTATTCCTGTTTACCTAAATCGACCATATAGTTAGCATACTATCTCTTTTTTTATTCTTAAATAAAGACAGGAATAGATTAACACTTGAGTTTTCTAGAGAAAGGAAATATACACAGGAAATATAGACACAGGAAATATAACGAAATGTTTTAACATATTACAAGTATTAATGTTTTATACTAATGGGCCATTTGTATTATAATTAATGGGAAATAACAAAGTCCCAGAAAGACCAGTCATAAGCAATCATGAATTTTAATTATATAGTGCTATATTTAAATGGTATCTGTGTAGCATGTAATTTTTATTGAGATGGGCAAAGTATAAGCATAATTTNTTACAAGTCGGCAGAGAGGCAGGCAGAGAGAGGAGAGAGAAGGAAGCAGGCTCCCTGGCTGAGCAGAGAGCCCGACGCGGGCCTCGATCCCAGGACCCTGGGATCATGACCTGAGCCGAAGGCAGCGGCTTTAACCCACTGAGCCACCCAGGCGCCCTGTAGCATGTAATTTTTATTGAGATGGGCAAAGTATAAGCATAATTTAAGAAAAAATTTCATAAAAACTAATAAAAAATACACTAATTTCTTGCCACCTCCATCAATTTCCAGAACTCCTAAACTTATGCTTATCATTATCTCCCATTAAATCTGCAAATATAAACTCTGTTCCTACAACCCTCGAGTTTTTTTTTTTTTGGCCTGTGAATATTTCCTACTGTTTCCATTATCTTCATATTTCAAGACTCATCATGCCCTTTATTTTTGCTACATCATTACCCCATATATAATGAATGTGGTTAAACCTAATAATGAGTTAGTATAAAAGATTTCATCTTCTGGGATCCTTAAGTAGTGTATTCTTTGTAGATCCCAAAAGGCTGTATAGTCCTTTAGCCAGCTAATCTGATTATATGCAGTAATGTCCTTGCTCTATGTGATGCAGGGTTGTTGAGTCCAATAATCAAGAAAGAAACTAAGATGTTTTATGGTGCAAAAACGTGTTTTTATTATAGCGTAGGTACAGGATCCATGAGCAGAAAGAGCTGTACTTGTGATTGTGAGGAGCGACTGATTATATTATTAAGTCTGTGGAGGTAAGGATGAGGGTAGAGAAAACCTATGCTTCTAAGGAATTTCTGTATGCTGAAAGTAGGGTCAACAGGACCTTGGAGGTCTGGCTATTGCTAGGGCTGCTTTTCGTCTCTACTGAAACATCAGCACCATTAAGGCAGCTGTAAGTTCCTTGAGGAATATCACACTCTGCCTATCTCAGGTATTTATCAGAGGGTTGTAAGGAGATTCAATTTTAGCTACATTTCTCTTGTCTTTGTTCTCCTCATCATAGGGGCTTGCCCAACTGTGACCCACTTTAACAGCAAAACCTTGAGGTCTTTTGGCTTACCTTGACCTTCCTGTTCTGGAATTTCTAAAATCAAATGTTAAATTATTGTCAAGACACACAAATATGGGTTCGCCTTCGAAATCTCCTATATCAACTCTGAAGACCATTCTTCTGTCTGATGTGGTTAAGGCTTCTTTTGTGTTTCAAAAGTCAAGAATTGAGAAACCTATTTCTTAATGTACATTCCACTTGGGAACTGATAATATCTGGGTGTTGTCTTTAAGAGTGAGAATCTGAGCACTGTCATCAGTCTTTCAACTAGTTACTAGACACCTGGTAGGAGGTCCTTGGATGTGAAAAAAACAGGTTTCCTGTCTGAACATCTGAGAGTTTGAAAATAAAGAACAGCAGGATTTCTTAATCTCAGCACTATTGATTTTTGGGGCTGGATAATTCCTTGTTTGGGGGGCTGCCTTGTGCAATTTAAAATATTTAGCAGAATCCCCAGTCTCTATCCACCAGATTCTAGCAGTAATCCCCATCTCTCCAGTCTGCTATTATGCTAGTTATGGCAACCTAACACAACTTCGGACCCTGCCGAATGTCCCCGGGAGGAGGATTCTGGAAACGCTGTAGCAGAGTAATAGGTCCGTACTTTTATCACCGTGTTTACGGTTAGCTTGTTTGAAGAATTCCCAGATCTGAGCACTGCAAAATCCCAGAGTGAATGAGAGACAAAGTCCAAGAAATCTACAACCTATTTCTGGCAAATATGAAGAATTAAGGAAATTCATAAAAAAACGAGGCCACTATCCATTATTTCTGTTTTCTTACAGCTGTTGTACACATATTTTTAAGATTTTGTTAGAGAGAGAGACAGAGCACATGCACATGGGTTAAGGGTGGGGGGAGAAGGGGCAGAGGAAGAAGGAGAGAGAATCTCAAGCAGACTCTGCACTGAGTGTGGAGCCTGATGCCAGACTCAGTCCCACGACCCATGAGATCCTGACCTAAACTGAATCCAAGAGTCGGACGCTAACCAACTGTGCCATCCAGGAGCCCCAATACAAATGCATGCAATAACCTTAAGCAAGGTTACTGAATAAGACTCGATTGAAAAATTTGTTTAAAAGGAGCTAAATATCTTTTTTCTTGAATATATCAGGGTATAAAATACAATACTATATACATTTAATTTTATATGAGGCATGGAGATTACTTCTTAGGGAAAAAACTCAGTTTTAAATTCCTGTAGTTTTCTACATTAGCCTCATGGGTCAGAGAAATTATCAGTATTTTCACAAAACATTTAAAGTTATGAGAATGGACGCACACGTTTACAAGTAAATTGACTTACCCCCCCAAAAAATCAAACTTATTGCTTCTAGTTAACTAGCTACTTCAAGAGCTGTGTTAAATGTTTTATAGGTATGCCAATAACAAACATATATAAGAATTGTGTTGCCTTAAAAAATATAAATATAATTTCCTAGATCCTTTAATCACTTTAAGATCTTGAGTTAATATCTGGAGTTAGTTAAAAAGTGGCCTTTGGTTTGGTAAAAAATATTTAAGAAACTTAGAATCATAGAAAAAGAAAAAATAGGTCACTGAGCAGTGCCTTTACTTACTTCTATAGATCATATATATATTGAAGTGAATGCCTTTCCTCATACCATAAATATAAGGTTAATTGTATTTTGTAATTAAGCTTGGGAGATTTAAAGAACATTGCCCTCTAACTATATATATATATATATATATATATATATATATATATATATGTATGTATATATGTGTGTATATATATATGAATATGCATGTAGATACGCACTATGTGTATGCACTTATGTATGTGTGATCAAAATATTAATGTAAAAGCTTATTAAAGTTTTTACATTTTATCTGTAATAGAAGAAGATGGGTGGTTCAAACTTGGCTTTAGAATATTTAATCTGTTGTTAATAAGTGGTAGTAAAACGTTAGTACTACCTCATTGAAATAACACCTCACACCAATTAGGATAGCTATGTCCTATTGGAAGGGAAAGTAAAATGGTACAAGTGCAATGGAAAACAGTATAGTCATGCCTCAAAAGTTTTTAAAGAGGATTACCATATGATTCAACGATTTCATTTCTGGGTATGTAACAAAAAGAATTGAAAGCAAGATCTTGAAAAAAATATTTGTGCACTTATGATCATAACAGCATTATTCACAATAACCAAAAATTGAAAGCAACCTAAGAGTCTATCAACAGATGAATAAACACAATGTGATACATTCATACAATAGAATATTATTCAGCCTTAAAAGGGAGGAAACTGACACACACTAGTAACATAGATGACCTAGCAGACTTTAGGCAAGGTGAAATAAGCTATTCACAAAAACACAAATGCTATATGAGTCCACTTATATGCAGTACCTAAAATAGGGAATGTTGGTTGCCAAGGGTTTCCATAGCTGAGAACGTGTAGCTGTTATTTAATGGGTACAGAGTTTAAGATTTACAAGATGAAGAAGTTCTAGAAATCTGTTTTACACTTATATGAATACACATTATTGAACTATGTACTTAAAAACAGGATGGTAAATTTTATGCTATGTTAATTTACCACAATCTTTAAAAAGTTTTTATCTTCTGTGTAATCTTCCCAGAGAGTAGAGGCTTTTCTCATTAAATCTTATTTTGAAAGCCATTGACTTTAAGTTGATATTTATCATGCTTTTAAATTACTTTTGAAAAATTTGAACAGAAGTTTCTCACATCTGCAGAAGCTGACGTTGCTTTTAATGAGGCTACTATGCCAAACCCCACCCCAACATTTTTGGCTTTTTTTCACCTTAACCTACATTCAGAAAAATAAAACTGCTGGTGTATTAACACCAAAAGTAATTATTGTTTTCCTAAATGGCCAAAACATGAATGGCTTATTTCTTCAACTTTTAAACCCTAGCTTGGCACTCAAAAGTAAGAGGGAAAATAGAAAGATTTGGGTATATTTCCTAATTCTTAGTTAGCCACACTATTTAATCCAAAATGGGATAAAATGTATCAGTGAAAAAGAAAAGGTCATCCTGTGAATCAATTTATAAAAGAAAAAAATTAAAATTAAACTAATAGGCCCTGGAGATTTGGTAAGGACCTCGCTGTATCTATTTACTAAAGATGTTAAAAAAATAGTTATTAATGTTGACAACATGGGCATCTACTCTTCTCTGAACTGATATTAAGGGTTGATCTGGAAAAAAAAGTCATTCCACTTTTTTTGTTCTCCCCCTCCACCCTGCCACCCCAAAAACAGGTAGTTTCTGTTCTCTTCTCATCTATTGTCACTTTACCTTCTCTCATGGGTTTTCTTCAGGGAAAATATCTAAAGGCAGTATCTCAGAGGAAAGGACAATAGAAAGTACCTTTGTATCAATATTGCAAAGAATATCTATTATTGGTGTAAGCTAATGTTACCACCATGAGCAATAACCATATTACTGAAGCAAGACACTGAGTCAAGACCTCCAGAACTTTCTTCCAAAAACAGATGACTTTGTGAAAACAGAATGAAAAGATCCAGTGGATTTGGATTAATCACAGGAATGAATTAAACTAACCAGGGAAAATTATTTGTGATCATTTATTTTGAAATGAATTTTGAAAATATTTTTGCAATACAGTATAATTTCCATTTTATTTTTTTCCAGAGACTAGTTTTTCTTCAGATTTTAAGGAATCCACCTCTTACTTTCACAGAGTTGTGGGGCAGCATCTGAAAGTCTAAAACAGGAGGGTGTGGTTTCCGATGACAATGCTGTCAATAACACAACTCATGAAGTAAAGTGTTTTCACAGACAGATTGCGGAGCATAGAAGCATCAATGACACTCATTTTGGAGTGTTCCTGAAAGCTGTGGCCTCTACTATCTGTCGAATGATGAAATTCTTAGTGGTTTTTCCTGGGGCAGGCAGAGGCCCTTTCTGCCATGACCACTGTACTTTCCTTTGTCATCTTGGAAGCAATGACCCAAGAAAAAGTGAGGTTTTTTTTAATACTCTATTTTCTCATGGTCATTTGGGAAAGAACATTTATTTCTTATCTATCTCCCACCTCAATATAGAGATACTGTCTGTGAAAACTGGCCCTCTCTGGATGGCATCCAGTTTTAACAAATTCCTTAGGATTCATAAAATATGCTTGCAGGAAACCTTAATGTAGTTTACAAAATGAGAAAACTTTTAGGGAATGTAATGAAATGACTCTGTAGAAAATAGCATTAATTGACTGACTTTCCTCAGAACAATAACCAATATTAAAAACAAAGCTTTTAATCAGACCCTTTGTTTTCATAATATGGTTATTTACCTATGTTCAAAAAAATATATCTTCATTTCCTCTACCATGCTCTATGATTGTAGGTCCCCAGCCTTAGATCTGGTAAAAAATATTAACCTCTGCCTTTTAAAGTCCCAGGATAGAAGTTAACTTTGGATCCTCAATATCCTATGACTTTATACTTACTAAAAATATAACAAGGTATGTTAATTGACACAACTTGTTACATCTATGTAAATGAACTGGTCAAACATAACAGACACAGTATATTGTCATAAATTTAGACTACCTTAAATAGCCATTGCTGAATTAATGTAATACCACCAGGTACACAAATATGGGTTGCAATTTTGATTTTACATGTATGCTATTCATCAAATCCATGTCTAATTTCCATTACTTATAAAAATGCAGTGAAAAGAGGGTAAATAAGCCAGAAATCCTTTAAATGATTTTATCACAAAAAAGTGAACCCTATTTGTGATCAGAAATGTTTAGATATTATTTAAGGTCTCAGGTTTCACTGTTGAAGAGAAAAAAAACATCTTGGAGGGAAAAGGCAAACATGTGAATGTGTGACCTTTTCATCATGCTGTAGCATTTTCTATCAAGTTCAGCAAAGGATCATCTGATTCTCAAGAAATCTAACTTTTTTCCAATATTTATTATAGGGCATGTGTTTTAAACTACTGAGAGATCAAGATTAACTTAAGGCTTAAAAATCTTTACTCTTTTCCTAATACAAAAGATAACCAAGATTTGAGATTTTTGTTGTCCATAACCTATTATCCAGGTTTATAGCTAAATTAGCTTTTGGAGACTATTATCTATCCAGTCTTTCCCATTTCTATACATTTTGAGAGGAAGACCACTTTTGTACCAGACTACCTTCCCAGGGATTTGTATAGTAAACTGACTTGGAAGACAGAGAGAGTATTCCCCTCTGGAGTAGTTTGAGGGGTGGGTAGAAGCCTAACTTAGAGAAGCACCAATTACAAACACAGGTGGCCATATCACATTGACCACTTCCAACTAACATTCAGCAGTACTTTCCCCCTAACTCAACACAGCACTCAAAATCTTATACTCTGATTTTTCTGTGACTAATTAACTGTTCTCTTGGCCTTTAACCAAGGAATGTCATGTGTTCACCTACTGTGGCAAAACCAAGTTGTTAGCTTGCAAGTAGGATAGCAATTCTTGAGACTCTTCACAGTTCTTAAAACTAGCAATCATATTTCAGCATTTCTGTCCACAATGACTATATGAGTCCCAGTTCCTCATATACAATTTTAATAAGCTCTTCCATCCTGCTGGTTCTCTCATTAATGAGTTAAATATGACACTGACACATGCTCATTATCTATTTGTATGACAGTGAGGATTCTAACGATTTGAGAACTGTGCTCTTATAGTGTTAATATGCAAATGTCCACCTATCATTTTCAATGACCTAGTTCACATAATGGACATTTTTCAAAAGTGTTAGCTGTTTAGGTGCCATACCATATGGTGAAAAATCAGCTCCAGAGTTGTTTCAGCCTTTTCATTTGTAGGAGGCAAATTGGTATAAAATATTTCACCATGACTCATCTGTATGCAAGTAGTCATCTCCTACAGCTTTCATTAAGAATTAAGAGCCATGAATTTATCCCTTTAACCTAAGTGATTTACTTGATTTTCAGATCTTGAAACATTTTACTAAATGTCTTTTATTTTGTATGTTCCATGACAAGGCAATGACGAGTTACTGTGGGCCTACTATGTATTGGGCTACTTATTAAGGATATAGTAATGAACAAGAAAAGCCAATGTTAACGGAATTTAAAAATATGTAAATGTTTTCATTTGGTAAAAAGTCAATAAATACATTTAAAAATGTAATTAACAGACAAAATAATCCTAAACTTTTTCCTTAATGCCCTTGAGTTCATCTAGTAGGGATTCCAGGTAGTCAACTTTGCTATAGAAAAGAATATAGTCAGGATAGAAACATAAATCCTTGTTTTGTTCAAAAGGCATAGAAAAATAAGTGATACCAATTCTTCACTATCTCTTCAAGAAAATACAAGGAAAAAATTCTTAAAACATTCTATGATCCAGTATTACACTAATATCAAAACCAGATAAAAACAAGAAAATCTACAAACCAGTATCTCTCATTATCTCACATGCAAAAACAAAACAAAAAAAAAACCTATCTCAACAAAATATTAGGAAACTGTATTTAACAATGTGTAAACTAAATCACATACCATGATAAAGTAGAATTTATTCAAGTATGCAAGTCTGGTTACACATTGAAAAAATGATCACTGTAACCCACCCCACAAACAGGATCAAGAAGAAAACTCATGGTCACACTGTTTCAGGAAAAGCATTTGGCAAAATGCATCATCCATTTATAAGAATGCTCAGTAAACTATGAACAGAGAACTTCAGCTTGATAAAGAACACCTACAAAAATCCAGCAGCTAACACAGTTAATGGTAAGAAGCAACACTTCCCCCTCAGATCATGAAGGAACAAGGCAAGGAAGTTCTCTGTTGCCACTCCGAACACACAGCGAACTCTTAAACTCAACAATTAGGGAAAAATATTAAAAATGGGCTAAATATATGAACAGATGAAAAGTAAGCATATGGGAAGATGCTCAACATTATTCATGATTGGGCAATTGCAAATTAAAACAGCAATAAAATACTCCTATACACCTATTACATTGGCTAGATTAAAAAAAAAAGCTAGTAGTACCAATTGTTGGTGAGGATATGGAGTGATAGGAATTTTCATTCATTACTGGTGGGAATGTAAAATGATTCCAATTTAGAAGATGGTTTGGGAATTTCTTACAAAGTTAACTTGACTTACTATATAATTCAGCATTCACACTCCTAGGGATTAACACAACTGATTTGAAAATTTATGTCCACACAAAACCTGCTCAGCAATGTTTATAGCAACTTTACTTACAATTTCCAAAATTGAACACAAACAATATATCTACAATCACTGAATGAACTGGTTTATACCATATGCTACCATATCATTTCCTAACAAAATAAATGAACTATCAATTCACAAAAAGATACAAGAGAATAATAGATGCATATTGCCAAGTGAAAGAAGTTAGCCTCAATTCTTCATACTGTATGATTCCATTATATGATATTCTGGGAAAGGCAAAGTATAGAAACAATAAAAAGACCAGAGATTTCCAGGAATGTGGAAGGAGGGGAGAGGAAAGAAACAGTGAAGCACAGGAGACATTGACAGTGGTAAAAATATTCTCCACAAGATACACAGTATTATGTTTTTTTCAAAAATAATAAAACTTCACACCAAAAAGAATATATTTCTGCCAGTTTACCAAAAAAAAAGAAGAATTGCAAGGAATGCAAACTGTAACAAGAGAATGAACTGTATTGCAAATGCATGAAACCACCATAGAAAGGGCAGTGTCAGGGGGAAGGTGCTCCTCCAGGTAATTTTGGAAATAAGCTGCACCTATAAGACTGAAGGCAAAAGAAAATGCATATTAGCCTTGTAAAATAATTGAAAAATTGCTTCCTTTATGTGTACAGGTCAATAGCTCTGATACTGCTATACATGCATATGGGAATTGAACATTTAAATGCATGTCAGGTGGTAGGAGGTACTTTCCTCAGTTTTGGAGTGGGACCTTACATATCCTCAAGGGGAGGATGCTGGAATAAACTATTTTTAAAATAGATTAGGAGTGAAAACATCAGGGAAATAAAATTTTACTTAATACATTTACGGATAGTTATATATAGAAACATTTATACATGTTTGCTTATATACTGGTTAGTATACACATACATACTTTTCAGATGACATGGTCTAAAGTGAACCATCAACATCAGCAAGCAGATCTAGAATCCAGATGTTGGTTTCCAATACTAATCTCCAATAAAAGGAACCAGGGTCTCTAAGAGAAATCCCTGATTCTAAGACTGAGGTAGAAAAAGTTTCTCCCTTACATGGGTGGAACTAAAGGAGTAGAATTGTGTGCATACATTTATATATACATATATAAATATATAAAGATATTATATATTCACCAAAACCCAGGTATTAGAATGATTTAAAATGGAACAAACTTAAAACTATCCAAGTACCCATCAGTATAAAAATGAGTGGTATATTCACATCATGGGATACTATAGGGCAATGGGAATGAATTAGCTCAAAGATGAATGAACTTCACGAAGTTAACGATGAGTGAAAGCAGCCAGACATAAAAGTATATGCATTGTATGGTTCCACTCTGTATAAAGCATTTTTTTAAATAATATGGAACTCATGTATTTTGGTTTCCCTTTGTGGGAAAAAAATAGAGTTCTGGTTAAGAAAGTGAGTGAACTCTAATGACTTGAGGATTTTTCTGTGTATATATATATTAAACCTCAGCAAAAAGTTAATAAATTTGAAAGATATTGATACTTTCTTTAACAGTACTGTCAAGGGCTATCCCTGAAACCCAGAGCATTAGTGAGTAATAATGGGATCAACGGGGAACCCATGCAGAAAAATGAGGGTGGCAACAGCAAAACGAAGAGAGGGTAATTTTGACAGTGTTAGGTATTACGAAACACAAATTGCCAACAACTACCCTCAAAATAAGAGCACCATTCTGAGTGAAATCCTCTACAAACAAGTATTTGATAATAGCTTTGGTAGAGTATAAAAATATACTGAGAAACTCACAAAACAATGCTGGAAGATCATAGTGAATTATGATAACTTAAGACCTCAAAGCCACAGATATATCCCACAAACATCCCTTCTAGAATGACAGATGCAAATCCAGAAGATAAAAGAAAGGAACAGGATCTCTGAATCTCAGATTAGAAAAAAAAAAAAAGACAAGGAAAAAAGCAAAATTTACTATTGGGACCACTGAGGAAATCTGAATGTGGATTGTACCGTAGATTGCAATATTATATCAATGTTAAATTGTCTGATAGCGATAAATATATGGTAGTTATTATGTAAATAGAATTCCATTTTCCATAGGAGATATAGTCCAATATCAAGAGTTATATCTACTACAAATTCTCAAAAACTGTGTGTATGGAGAGGTACTGAGTCAAAACTATTTATGAATCTAGATGAAGCATGTGTTTTATTATTCTATACAATCCCTGCAACATTTCGCAAGCTTAAAATATTCAAAATAAAAAGTGAGAGGAAAATAAAAATCAAAACTGCTAGTAGACCCTTTCACATGATTCAGAACTCAAATTTTTATTAGAGAAAAAAATTGTTTTAAGGAAAATTACTATTAACCCTTTTTTTCTGTTAAGAAAACACAGGAAATGTAAATCTTATGTGAGCTTTACTTCAGTAAAATTAGATGATATATTTAATTAGCTAAAGTATAGATCTATACATCCGTGAAAAATAATTTCTGACAGTTAAATTCTTATATTTTTCGAGAGTTGTATTAGTGAATAATGTTGATGGGCTTCTGAAATAAACCGTTGGATATTTTTAAGTGCTCTTTTAGACAGAAACTAGTATACAACATTTTGTTGTAAATATTTTTAAACAAAAATAAAATGTTTTAAGTTCAGTATCATTTTCATATAATTCAGTAAGGTCAACTTTTGACCAAGATTTCAATAAAAACAAGAGAGCAACATGCCCCAATTCAAGTTAATATAACCAAAAAAAACCTATATTTTAAAGTTCACATAACTCTTTCGTATACATCATCAAAGTGAATTTTAACAGTATTTCTTTAGGGATGTAAAGCATATAAGACTTTCCATATTTTAAATGTGAAGAAAATAGGGATCAAAAAGTTAATTTTTCTAAAGCTGTAGAGCTAGAAATAGAACCTGCCCATCTTTTGAAACAGTATCACTATGTAAACAACCTCCCCTGTGTCACAAATACATACTTAATGACCAATATTTTCCCTTTAAAAGGTAAACGTTTCCCACATATTTCATATTTTTGCAAACCTTGTGAGCAGACATACTGATAGATTTTGTTTCTACACCATCTTTTTAACGATGTTTGTAGAGCAAATAGCTCTGAAGGAGAAGGATAACATCTTCATCTGGAGCAGAGCACAGATTTGTTTGCTATACAGTGCAATAAAGACAATGTCGTCCTCTGGGGCAAAGGTTGAGCATGTTTGTTTGAAGTCCTTTATAAGATCGGGGTTTATTAAGCTCAGGATTTTTAAGCTCTGTAACAAAAACACTACATGTCTAGCATCTACCTGGACCTACATCTGCATGATCCCCATAGGATTTGAAAGACATGAGTGACTGATGGGAATCTGAAATACAGACACCAGCTGTGCTATGAGTAACAGTCGTTGTCTCTGATCCTGTTCTGTGTCTCCTGCCAGCATGCTTGAAACTATGGAAGACACTTTCAG
Organism: Ailurus styani; assembly: GCA_002007465.1. Taxonomy (NCBI): domain Eukaryota; kingdom Metazoa; phylum Chordata; class Mammalia; order Carnivora; family Ailuridae; genus Ailurus; species Ailurus styani. The sequence goes on along the minus strand of LNAC01000169.1, from coordinate 1,446,967 downwards.
TTCTTGATAGATCTAAAGCAGTTGTTATATTCAGAGGAAGAGTAAGGACAGCTTAAGAATCTATTTCAAAAAGCTGGTGCTACTTTCACTAATTTGTAACCTCATCTTCTTCCCTTCTCCCCGCCACCCCCCTTCTTTGTTTCTTATTTGCTGAAGGTATCTAAGCACTGTCAGTTGAAATTTACCATCTTAGCTTCAGGGGAAAAGGACAAAAAAAACTTTTTATCAAATGACAGTGTTAAAACAGAAAATAAAATATGATCATTAACTTTTTTGTGGGAGAGAGAAGCATGCACAGCTTGGTTGCATCTTTACTTGTAACTTCTTAAGGACAGAATTACCAGTAATAAAGTAGAGAAAGCCTCTGTTTTGAATACCAGCAACATTTCTCAGTCTGAAATTATCTGAATAAAGTCACTTCAAGAATTTTCAATCAAATTTTTCCAAATGTTGTTTGCATTACATGTCAGATTTGTGTTCAACTTACTGACACAGTAATGATTTTAATGAACTAATTAGTCTGTAGCCATTTAAAATTTTATATAATTGTGATAACAATTTTAACTAGACTTTTACCTTTATCTTCCTTTTCCTCCACAGAAAATGAGCCTGAGCATTAATGTGAATTAGGAACTTCCATGAATAGCCCATATTAATACATTATAATTTGTAAACCATTGCTTCATTTAATTTTATGGGTATTGAAGTTGATGGAAAAATTAGCCTTTAAAAATATAAAAAATGCTGACAAAAATCCATCATAGTGCTGCAGAAGTCAACTTAAATGCTAATACTTAGGAAAGTTTTTGTTAATGTAAAGTCATAAAGACAAAAAGCACAGAAATAGGACATATCATTCCTAGAATTTGATATATTAGAATAATTTCATTATGTGTTAAAGTTTATAAATTTTTCACTGAACATTTTCAAATTTTCATATTTAAATTATAAAATAATTAGTTTAAAAATAAAAAATGTAGGAATTCCCTAAGAAAAGTATTATGAGAAACAAGGAATTTTATGTTATTAAATCTAGGTGTAGCTTTCATATATTTCATGTATTATATGCCACTCACATGTTAAAAGATTCTCACTCTATAATCAAAGTAAGGTTTCAAATGATCCCTAGAATCATTAAGTGAAAATCAATGTTTCTAGGAGGCAGGGACCAGACTTGTATTACCTTTCTACTTCCTGGAGAGCTATAGGCAATCAACAGTATTTGTTCATTAAAAAACTTTTTAGAAATGAATCAGTGGCAGGGTCAAATTACATGAAAAAAAGATGAGTTAAAATATATAGCATATGACCAAATAATATGTCAAAAGTAAAAAAGAACCCAACCTTCTGATTTTTAATTCAAGGCAAAACTGTAATCATAATAAATCAAAATGCCTCACTTATATTTTTGTTATGGAAAAAACACAGGACTGTCAGGCATGACAGATTATTCTGGTCCATTCCCCCTGTCCCACATTAATCCACCAACCCTGTCCTGTTTTTCACATGTGTACAGATTTGTTTTACATCATCTCCACAGTCCTATGTCAACCCGCATCTTCTCTTAATTAGAGTGCTGCCAGAGACTCCTAAATCCCATCCATGTTCATGCTTTGAATGTAGTAGAGCACATGGCAGGTAATTTATACAATATAAATCAGACTCTCTTCTCCCTGTTTAAAACTCTTCAATGACTTCACATTTCAAATAAATTTAAATCTACTGTAGTCTTCAAAGCCCACAGTCATCTGGCCCTGACAATGTCCATTTTTATATTGGTCATGCTTCACTTTTCACATTACTCCCTACAAACTGTGGATTTCTTTCCCTCTTTTTAACTTAACTTGTTCCCCCTCTTCTTCTAACTTAGCAGTTAGTCTTCAAAGAGATAGTCTTGACCCTGACAACCATACATAAGATTCTTTCTCCCACACTCTCTCAGAAGCCTTCCATTTTTTAAAGAGATTAAGATACATAATTGCAGCTATTTAATATAAAATATTCAGTGAAAATAATAGAAAAGAGGGTAATGGACACTATGCTTTCTACCACAAAGCTTTGCCAAAGTCACAAATCTTACCATCATTACTTTGGCCATTTTCCTTTCTAAAATGTTTTATTGCAACCTACTATACACAGAAATTTCAATGTAACCATATCATTTTTACTGTTGTTGTCAGACTATGGACATATTATAGCATGTAAACTCTGTATCACTTTCCTGCTGCCGCCATGCACTTTACCATAGTCTTGATGGCTTAAAACAACAAAGAGTTGTTCTTTTACAGTTCCCAAGGTCAGACATCTAGAATCAAGACAATGTCAAAATTACATCCCTTCTGAAGGCTTCAGGAGAGAATCCAGTTCCCATCTTTTCTGGCTTCTAGTGGTTATCTCCATTCTAGGCCCTTACTTACACCTCTCCTACCCCTTGAGTCTGTCATCACCTCTCTTATTACTCACTCGAAACTCCTGTCTCCCCATTACCAAGAAAAATATGACATTCTCTCATTAAAAGAGAAAGACACAATAGTAGAAATAACCGATAACTTTGGAAACTCTAACCAATATTACCTACATCCCATGAGTCAAAACCAGTCACATGGCTAAACCTGATCTCTATGGGTTAGGAAGAATTCTATGCCCACTAAGAGACACTGGAAGTCACATGGCAAAAGGCAGTTACACATCTTTCTTGCTGGTAGGGCATCAGATAATTTGGAACAACAAGCAACCAATTTATTACAATATACTAAAGTTTTCCTTTGTTTCAGATGACAAGTAGGTCATTTTCTCTTCTTGTTCAACAATTTTATCCCTGGATCATTATCATTCTTCATAGTACTTCTTCATAATTGTTGGCAATTTTTAATATCTGACAGATATTTCAAAACCCCTAGCTTTTCTGCTTCTCCTTTGTTTTTTCCCTTCTCCTTTTCCTCTTTCTCCTCCCCTCCTCCTTTTCATCCTTTCCTCAAATGATGTTTTCTTACCCTCTGCTTCATTGGCTCACTCCCATGATCATACCTGAGGACCTGCTATTAGCAGCAACTGAAATCCCTGTATGACCTCGATTTCAGGCCTTGTTCTCTCCAACCTCCATTTATCTTTCCTACTCATGCCCTTTAATGTCACAACTCATCATTTATTCAACCTCACATATACATGTAGTCCTTTGATACCACCACCATCTTTTCCCTTCACCTTTTTTACATTCTTATTTAATTCTTACCTAGAATTTAGTTTGTGGTGATCAAGGGGTCTCCTAAATGTGGCCCACAACAAACAAAACTACATGTGGAAGTCCTTATTGGGATGCTTATGATCTCTCACTCCTAAATTATATGATCTTCTCTGGGTACAGAAAATGCCCCGTTTTTCCTTTTCCATTAAGTTCCTTCCATTCTACTGATATAGACACCTCCCAAAACCTAGATATTTCCACAGCTCCAGTGTCATTCTGAATAAAGTGAGTAGAGGGGGATGCTGCTTTATATTACATCCTATTGGAAGTCAGAATGAATCTTGTAATTCTCAAATTTGCCACTACTACTTGAGAAACTAGTACCATTCACATAATAAAGAGAAAAGGCATTATGACTGCAAAATGCAAGTGCTCAAGATTCCTTTTCATGTATGATTATAGTTTGTGTTTTGGTAACTTATTTCAGTTATTTTTACCCTCTATTGTATTCTCGCTACATCAAAACTTAGCTCTTTGCAGTATTAAATATTAAGCTGGATAGAAGATTCAGGGAAATGTTGGGGTAACTTGGTTATCATCACAAATATTATCTACCTTAAATCCTTTCTTAGTTCTTTGTGAAATGTGTATAATTATAAATACTATTTCTATTTTGAAGGTTAGAATATTGATATTCTGGGCTTTGTGTAGCTTTGTGTAGCTAGTAAAAAGCAGAAGAGTGTGTGTGAATTTTGGATTTCTTAGATTTCAGACTTAGAGTATCTTTTTGGCAATGAAACCCTTCTGGTAAGACATAAGGTAGAAAATATTGCTGATTTCAAGATAATTTGACCGAAATTGGTATGTCACCTAAAGATTTAAAAATGCATTGTTTATTAGTGTTGATAGAAACAAAAAGTTTCTATTAATCTGATTGAATCTACTGCAGATAATTGCTAAATATATTAAAATATTATAGAATTATATAAGTAACTTATATAATTGAATTATATAAGTAACTTATATAATTGAATTATATAAGTAACTTATATAATTGAATTATAATCTACTGATTGAATAAAGTGGCATAAATATGCAAATATAGACATATATATGTGCTCAAATATAATCATCCTGGGTTCTAGTCTATTTCAATTCTAATAAATTAGTCTGCATGATACGCTGCATATATAAGGATTTGATGGGGAGTATATTAGTCAACCTGGGCTGCCATATAAGATTGCTATACACTGGATGACTTAAATAACAAATTTATTTTCTCACAGGTCTGGAGGAGAGAAGTTGGACATGTGAGTGCTAGCATGGTCAAGTTCTTGTAAGATCCTTCGGCGGGCTTTCAGATGGCCATTTTCTTATCAATGTTCTCACAGGGCAAGGAAAAGGCAAAGGGCAGTCTTTTCATTCTTACATGGTCGTTAATCTAGTCACGAGGGCCCTAGTGTCATAACCCAATCTAACTCTGATTATCACCCAAAGGTCCCATCTCTAAATACCATCATCACCTCAGGACTTCAATGTATTAATTTACTGGGGGAGGTGGGAGCCTGAAACACTCATTTTATAATAAGGTGATTTTTCTTAGTTGGCATTTATAGCACCCCAACAAAAATCCAACAAGAACAGAATATACGTGCATGTAACTAATTCACCAAGGTAGACTAGCTGCTGGTCCATTAACAAAACACAACAAACAAAAAACTCAGTACATTTAAGAGGATTTAAATAATGCAAAGTATATTCTTTGACCACAATAGAACCAAATGGTTAGAAAATCAGGGCAATTATTTTCAGCATCCAGGTATCTCAATTTTTCCAAGCAAGGCACAAAAATTTGAACACTCCTAGGTTAAGTTTCTAACTTTTGATTAAAAATGTTAATTGAAGTTAGAATTCCTGTTATTATTTTTTTATTTTTTATACTTCTATTTTAGCAGGGTCTTTATATATATTTCATTAGCTGCCAGCAAATGTACAAAATTCATATCATCCTCTCAAGTGATCAGAAATAGGAGGATGAATTTGTTTTCGGACATATGTTCCATTTCACTGACTATCAGTTGTTTTCGGTACATTTCTTGTCATTTTGACATCCACCATTGCCATTTGATAGATTTTAGAATGTGCCTTTGGAGTGCTGTTTATCTGTTCTAGCAAGAATGAGTCTAGGTCTGCACACTAGAAGATATCCCGGGTCCTAAATTTATTATCCAGGGTACCGTTCTTGACACAGAATAATTTTCTAAGAAGAGATATGCCCAATAAATTTATCCGGAGGCATTTAAGGAAAGATCTTCATGAATTTTAGGGTATTTTAAGACAAAATTAAAGGAAAATATTCACAGAATTAAACTAGTGGCATACACAATATACTTAGATCCATGTCATTCTGTATACATATGCATTGTAGAGAAAATAATTAAATGCTTTCATATGGAATACTTGATATGCATGTTAGTTTAGGAATGAAGGCACAGGAGAAAAGAGGACATGTAAAAAGGTGTATTTAAAGAATATATTTTCCCAAGTTTTTTAAATAAGATTGTTATATGCTGTGTTGACCTGTTTTAGTAGATAAGGGCTAGACTATTATGCAGAAGTAACTTATAGTCAATAGTAGCACTTTTGATGTTAATACAATCTACATATTTTAAAATTCATGTTCTATGAATTCCTATCTATATGACCCTCCATGAATTATGTGTCTCACTTTCTTGATCTGTAAAATGTAGATGGGAATAATTGCTTCACAGAATTCTTGTGAAAATATGATGTGTTAATATATAGAAATTGCTTAGAATAGTGTTTGGCACATATAGTTAATACTTAATACATGTTGTGTGCTATTATTCAAACATAACTCATTAAGCAGAAGTGAGGAAATGAATAGTTTACAACAGTTGATTAAGGTAGATGACATGAATAAAAACACAAATAAGAATCATGAGTGGTTTGTTAAAACAGTATAGGAAGAGTTTGCTATAGAATATGACACCTTTGCATATCACAGGAATGGATTGTGTTAGTGGAAGGAAAGAAAAATGACACGATTTCTTATCTGTCTGAATGAGCTGGCTCATGGGATTACATGGCTGAAGATGTTGACTATCATCTAAACTTACACATATGGCCCAATTATGAGTTCTTGGAGTATGTTTTTTTAAAGGAGTTCTACTTGGTGTATTTTTTAAAGAAATCCTGAGATTTAATCCAACCAGAGCTAAGATCATTACATACCCGAAGCAAAGTCAATTCTCTTCTTTTTTAACACAAGGTGTGTATGTATACGGACACATATACGTATATTTTTTTGAACTTGAGTTCATGTAAAGTAAATAAATTACTGTTTGTGATTAAGGAACTAGAAAGCTAAAGGACTATTGCTAAAGTGCTCACAAAACCCATTGCAACTTTTGCCTCATAAATGATTAACTGAATTGGTTGTATTCACATACTAATCTGGACAAAATGTCTGACTTGACCAAACTTTAGGTAAACTTCTCTCCTACCCCAGGCCCCAGAATTTTGGCCCATCCTTAAGCACTAGAAGCTATAACAGCTTCTACTTTTAAAAACTCTCCTGAAAATCAGCTGACCTCAATGTAAGACATTTCCTGCTCAACTGTCCAATAAAGACACAGCCTTGTTCTTTAAAAAAAAAAAGAAAAGAAAAAGAAAGGGGGGGGTGGGGAGCCCTTTTCTACCTAACCTTTGAGATGTTTGCAGATTTTATGGTTGGAATATTTACTCTATTGTAATAGCCTCTTCACCTTCCCTTATGGCAACAATCTTTTTGGCTAAAGTCTTTCCTTACTTAACTCTGGATTTGTTTTATTTGATGTGCTACAAATGGAATTTGCTACCACCTCTCATATTTTTTCATTTTATAAATGCACTACATAAAGTATCAATTACCTGGTCTAATATGATGTTTGTTACCATCATGCTTACTATGTTCTGGTTTACTGGATACAAGTTACTGGATACTAGGTTTTAATACGTTAAAATATTTTTTCAATATATTTTCCATTCTTTGCACTATCACTGGCAGTTGGTAAAATAGTAGACCTACATTTCAGACACAATGCATCCCTACTTATTAAAACAGCTGTATTTCATTAATATATAACATGACACTGATTAAAATAGTAAAATATTTACATATGGGGATAAATATGCATTTTGAGTGCTAAACTAAGGCTACACGCACACACACACACAACCATTTTCTAATCCAAATGTTTTAGATTATGTTGTATAGGAAGCCAACTCAAACACAGAATTTAATGCAAAACTTGCAGAGACTGATGACTGAAGCCTTCTTCCAATGAGGCTCCCAGTATCTGAGACAACCATTCTTCATTAACTAATGAATTAAATGAATATATGACAAGCATCACTAGCCTTGTATTCTTTAGATACTTATGAGTAATTCTCATTTCTGCATCTTCTCCATTCCAAGGAAGTATTGTTTTGGTTTCCTACCTTGGCATTCATAGGCAGGGCAATTTTAGAAGTTTCTATTTTATTTTCCTCACTATGATACCCCTTACCACATAAACCAAAGACTCAGTATGGGTGTTGTATCAACTACCAAGTGTTTCTATCCCGGTTATATATTCAAGGTCCAAAAAGTGACAAGATGTGTCCCTTCCTGGACACATTAACTGAACTGGTGGTTGGACAGGACTTCATTATCTAGTCCCCACATACCATCATTCTAACCTGGTGCCAAGATAATGTTAGATTTCTGAGTATTTTTGTCGCCATGTAACCTTTTTCAAACAGTCCTTGACAGGATTAGATGTTTCCTTTTCCCCAGTGTACAGATTAAGGAAAGGGCTATAGGTTCCTCTGGGGAAGGTCCAGATGAAGCATCCCATGTATAATTATATTGATGTTGCGGGGTTGTTTTTCTTGGGGATTTGGCCTCTCATTCAATCCAGGCATTCTGGATCCTAACACTGGAAACTGGGCAAGGAACTGTGACTTTTTAGTAGAGTGCCCTCTTCTGTTCGTCCAAACTCGACTTCTGATTATATTCACTTGTGTAAATGCCTGACAATTAGCTTTTTTTTAATTGTAAGCCTCTAATGCTAAGCTTTTGACTGCTGAAGCCCCCACTTCAAAGATATCCATTAAAAACAAACACATTGCCAGCTACAGGACTAGATAAATAGCCAGGCCATCCCACCCATGAAGTTCTGTTTTTATTTTTAAGAAAGCTCTGTTTTATCTGTTTTATTTTTCCCTTCCAGTGCTTTAATTCCTGTTCTTTCGTTTTAAACTCACCAATAAAGAGTAAAACTGTGAAACCCTAGGCACCCCGCTCCTCCCCGCCCCCCACAACCCCAATAAAGGCAGAATCCCAGCTCTCTCTACTTGCAACCTCACGGTGTAGCTCTGGGCTTGCTATGTACCTTCTAAGACTTATAAGTAGTAAACTTTGTTTTTTCGAGGTTCACTGATGGCTGTTGCTGAGGCGCATCTTTAATCATAAGGCCCACAAGCACCAGCCAAGCCATAACAGTACCTCCAATCAGGAAAATGCCTGTGGAGTAGCTACCAGAAGTAGTGTGGGCCCAGATGAGTTCCTCAGGCATTTCTAGCCTTTAGTATTACTATCAGTAAGGTGAGACTGGCACAGAACCACATCGAGTAGTATCTTTGTTGTACTTGCATGTACCTAGTTTTTAGTATTAAGCACCACTACCTGGCTGTTCTTTTTGGAGGTTTTATCATCTCAATTTCTGCCAGTATAGTTCTGTCATACTCTCTTCTCAACATTAGCCTTTGCCAACAGAGGAAAGCCGCCAGTGTGTTCCTTTGTGATACCGGTATTTTCCTATTAGGACATGCCTAATGGCCCTCCTTAATTTGTACACCTTCCAGGCCTGTCTGTAGAAAAAAACATCTGATGGATTTTTCTGGTGTTATGCTGAATATCTGCTCCAATATGTATATGCCCTTGAGTTTTTTGTTCCCTTTATTCACAGACTACCATGATAATTCTAACAGTAGATTTCATTCAACTCAATCCATTGCTTTTCACGTGTATCTAGAAGTCAACTAATACTCCTATCACCTGGGAATCCTTGCCACATTCTTAACTCCAGTATCTCAGGAAAGTGATTTTACATCAATAACTTCTCCCTGATCTATTCTTGTGTCTGCATCCATTGATCAAGTACACTGAGAGTCTGGTTCCACATGCGTACTGAATTCATGAGATGTAAGTCAATCCTGGAAAACACATCTTGGATCAGATAAATGAAATCTTAAAAAAAAAGTTATTTGATCGAGAGAGAGAGAGAGAGAGAGAGAGAGAGAGATTACAAGTAGGCAGAGAGGCAGGCAGAGAGAGAGAGGAGGAAGCAGGTTCCCTGCTGAGCAGAGAGCCCGATGCAATGTGGGGCTCAATCCCAGGACCCTGAGATCATGACCTGAGCCGAAGGCAGAGGCTTTAACCCACTGAGCCACCCAGGTGCCCCAAGATAACTCTTTTCAACCAAGGAAAATTCTGAAAGGGCTGACTGCTGAAGGCTATTTGCTTATAGCATTCCCAGACACTAAGGCAATAAATCTGTATCAAAGTGTTCACACAAAAAAATAGGCACTACTTACTCTATCAAACCTAAATAACATTTTAGAGACTTTACTTCATTCCCAAGATATTAACTAACCAATATTTGTTATGGTAAATGTTACCTTTGTCTTCCCATCTATTCTTTTAGATGTTGTTTGAATTCTTAATATATAACTTTCCAATTTATTCTCATTTTACTGAAATTTGGTGTTTTATACACAATTATTTGAAAGTATTTAAACTAGTTTCCATTACTTGCCTAAATTAAAAGAACTGACCAAAGACCTTAATAGACACCAAAGAAGATATAAAGTCGGCAAGAGTATGAAAAGATGCTCCCCATATCATATGTCATCAAGAAAATGGAAATTAGAATAACAATGAGGTATCATTACATAACTATTTGAACAGTCAAAATCCAGAATACTAACATCAATCGCTAACAAGGCTGTGGAGCAACAGGAACTCTCCATTATTACTAGAAATACAAAATGTCACAGCCACTTTGGAAGACAGATTGGCAGCTTCTTACAAAATGATACTTACCATATGCAAGGCAATTGTGCTCCTTGATATTTACCCAAAGCAGCTACAAACTTATGACCCTACAAAAATGTGAATGTAAATGTCTATATAATCTTTATTACTAATTAATAAAATTGGAGGCAATCAAGATGCTTTCCAGTAGGTGAATGGATAAACTGATTTACCTAGACAATGAACTATTATTCAGTACAAAAAAATAAACTCAAAAGCCGTAAGACGTGAAAAAAACTTAAATGCATATTACTTAGTGAAAGAAGTCAATCTGTAAAGCCTATTTACTGTAAGATTCCCACTAAATGACATTCAGGAAAGTCAAAACCATGGGGAGAGAAAGAAAGATAAGTGGTTCCTAAGGGTTGCAGAAGAGGAAAGCAAAATAAGTGGAAAGCAAAGAGATTTTAGGGCACTGAAATACTCTGATACTAATTAAACATTTTCTTATTTTAAATCCTTTATGTCTTAACATGTATTTCTATATTTATTGCCTATTAAAACATGTTATAGGTTCTAGAATTTTCTGCCTTGATGGCTGTTTCATAGTACAGTCCGTGTGGATTATCTATTCTTAAAGGTTTATAAAGTTTTTCCATTCTTTCCATTAGTATGCATCTTAAGTAATAACTTGCAGTATGTTCAATCTTCCTTATTGTGGCCATTTTATTACCACCTACTGAATTTAATTCCCCAGTCAAAATCTTCACCGATAATGATTCTTATAGTAAATGACAAAAAGGTACACCATAAACAGATAGTGTTGCCATGATTTTCTAATCCTAATCCCACTGCAGTTTCTATGAAACTAAAAACAGATTAAAAACATTTAGATCCCTCGGATATGAGCTGTACATTAGATGTAAACTAGTCCAGGGATAAAACTTTATAGATGATTTTGCTTATATAAATGGAACAGGAATGCAGACATAAGATGCCTGATGCTCTTTGCCCTGCCTTAAGTGAAACTGAAATTTGTTAAACTAGCATAGTCTTTGGAATTTTTGTTACATAAACTTCATATGCACCATTTCATGGACAACTACATTGTGAGTTGGATTATAACAAGGAACCCATTTGACATTTGGCCCCCATTTATCCTCATCCTAATAAAGCGATAAAGACGGTTTTGCATCCCACGGTATCAGTGTCAAATTGAATTGTTTTCAGAGTTCTCAAATATGTTTGAATATTTTCCTTAGGGCACAGTTAACTGACTAGATGTCCATGTGTCCCTTTGGAAAAATAACTGGTAAGTCATCATGTATACTTTCCAATGTGCCCTAGTTATTTATTCTTATAGGGACTCGTCCTCTTCTTCAGTCAACAGTTTCCAGGACTGAAAAGTCCAAACTGGAAGCTGGAAAGGAAATTTAACTGCAATCCTCAGCATCCTGGTCATCTATCCAGGAAGCCTTTGGCCATAAAATTAAACAATTTCCTTATTGAAAGCCTGTGTATCTTACCCCTGGAAAGCTAGGTTTTAGTAATTATCTCTATAGTTCTCCATGGATTAGGATTCCTGAATCTCAATCTTTACAAGCGTTTCTACCATAATTTTGAAAGTTAAATATGTCTGACATCTAATGTTTCAGAACCACACCATGTTCTCAGTCATCACCGAGACCTATTTTTTTTTTTGAGACCTATTTTATAATGGCATCTCCTACCTTTAGCTCTGACCAACAGAACGGTGACAATTGAGCTTAATGATGCTAATGAACTTCTTACCAGTACATTCTTTACTATTTTGATATACAGAGAGTGAACTTTGAGGCCCCACCCCAAATTTGTCAACTTGTAAGTTTTCTGGCCTTGTGTAGTATTTCCAAATTAGTGCACCTACCTCTCGAATACTTTTTGTCCCTCCCTTCACTTTTTCCAAGATTCCGAGAGTCCAACTGCCAATCTAGTAATCTATTTTCTCTATTTCTCAGAGTATTTACCAGAATTTTAAATTCTAGGTTATTATAGAACACAAAGTATATTTCCAATTGAATAATGTAAGAAATATGTTTTTGTCCTATGTTTTTTCCCCCCCTTTCTCATTCTGGAGAAATCAATTTTATGTTTTTTGTTGTTGTTGTCTTTTACTTTAGGAAAAAAATTACTTTTTCCTTAATAAAAACATATCTCCATACCTCATACCTTTTCCTACCAAAAACACACCCTACTTTCCTTATGGAGATGTTTCCCTTATTTCTAGTAGGTTTAATTACACACATTAGAATTCCTAATCCTTAGAATTCTTAATTTCTACTGAAAACTAAGTAGTGAGCTATTGTGAACTGTGTTACACTTGCATTCTGTGGATTGGAAAGTTTATAAATGCATTTCACAATTTCTAGAACTGTATTCTTGCTCATAAGTTTTTCAATGTGCCACAAAACATGTTTACTAATACACCAAAATTTCTTCAGTCCTTGTTATTTCAGTCCTATAAATCTATTGTGGTGTCTAAGGGGGTATCTCTGGATCAGATGGGGAACCCCAAAGGTGGGGTGCTGGTTGAGTGAAAGCTAGTGGTGGGAAGTGAAAGCATTCACCTGAGGCTGAAGGAGAAATTTATTGAATATACAGCAAAGGAGTGTCAGTCAGGAGAGCAGAGGAGAGGCTGTCTACCACAAGGTGGTGGGTGGGCTATTTTTAAAGGGGGAAAATGAGGCAATATGGCAACATATGGAATCTTCTCTTTTTTGGTAACTGTGCCTGGTTGAAAGTGGCCCATTGGTCAGTTACGGCCTATGGATATTTTCAGGTACTTCAACTGATGGGCCCATTTGTATTCAGCCAGGGGGTTCCATGGCCCTTTCTGCATTCCATAGCTCAAGCCTATTTGCCTAAATGTGGCCTCTACACCTATTTTAGTAATTAATGCTTCAGTATTTTATTTAATTTGGGGGTATGATTTAGATAGTCAATGAATATCCATCAATTGTATCTGTATAACTTTAAGAAGTTATTTCTAAAAGATTTTGGAAACTGCTTTTAAGTAGGTATACCATAGTATAATTATTGATATAAAGTTCACTTATAAACTTTTATATTTACATCTATTTGTTCTTAAAAATGTTTAGATTATTCATGAAAGTTTCATGAGACATTCGACAGTTAATCATCTTAAGTTATCTTTCTTGCTGTCAAATGTTGTAACAGAGACACTATGAGCTTATTTGACTTTTAGTGAACCCAGGCAGAATGAAGTTGTATGTCTACATTATATTAAATTTTGGCAATACCATCCTGAGGTGTTAAAAAATTATGTTTATAACATATACATGTAGATGTAAATAAACATACAGACTAAAACTAATCTTTTAGCTTTTGTTTTAAAATTTTAGTCGTGAGACAAATAAGATAATGCAAAACTCACAAGTTTATAAAAGAACACTTGGATCCAATTTGTTTCTGGTAGATGGAATAAGTTTACCTGTTCAAATGACTTAAACTTTTTACTAATATTTATGAAAACTACTTTCAAGGTTTTTCATTTGCCTAGTTTTAAAATAGACTTTCCCTGAAGTTTCCATTTCAAAGAAATAGCCCTTAGATCCTAGAGAAGTCATTTAGAACATTTATATCTCAAAGGCATGAAGAATATAAGTTCCACCTTTTGTTTCCTGAGTCCAGAATTTTTACAAAACCTACAAGCATTTTGACATGAATAGGGGAGGTTTGGTGATTGATAAAAAAGGGTAGATGGGCTTTTTTGTTCTCTGTAAATTTGTAAGACAAATTCTACAAGTTGTCCTCAATTTGTAGGACAGTTGCTCAAAGAATTGTGCAGCAACCTGAAGGATATCAAGGTACGGACCCAACCATCCAACCACACTATTTTCTATTCTTTATATCAGGAAGAAGATTTAAATGAGGATAGAACATAAGGATCTTTTGACTTCTAGGTTTAGAGCTATTTGTCTTTGGAACATTTTTCTTCCCCTCTGGGTACATAGTTTCATTTTAGTTTTTTGTGGGGGGAGGTCCATAAAAAGTTCCTTATGAGACTGAATATCCTCTTCCAATCTGACCAACTTCTGACCATAGAGCCACTTAAAAAACATACAAAAAACACAACTTTCAAATGTTTTGTCACATTGAAAAAAATCTCTTCAGCCTGGAAAAGTATTTCTGACAATACTGAATGATCTCATGTAGTCAAGAGGCATCCTCAAAGAGGAAGCAGATGATACTACCTACCTAAGGTCCAGATGCACTCCAAAAGATAGTCAAAAGAAGCATTTAGACAATTTCCCTGAGAGCTAACAGCAGTAGGTAGAACCCCAGCCACAAATAGAATGCAACTCACATTTCTGTTCAGCTATATTTTGGGGCCCAGTACATGGGAACTGCACACACAAGAACTAACAACAAATTGCAGGCCACATGCAGGCAGAAAGCCAAGCCAAGCCAAATTCTCAGGACACAAAATCAAACAAGAAGGAAATAGCTGTCCCTGGAGAGAAACGATCAACCACCAACCGATACCCCAAAACAAATTCAGTCCAGATTTGGAAAGGAAGAGACAACATGAAATTTTACCTTCCTTTCTCAGCTGGGCACCACAGAGATCCAGGAGAGCCAACCCTGATAAAAATTCTTACCTTTTGCTGGCTTCTGCGAGTGTTCCAGGATCACATCTGCACTTCCAGGGCATGTGGGTTTAAAGTAAAGAGTGCAACCCCAGTCTCTACCAGAATGTGGCAAAGTTTTCTGTTAATTTTGATGCCTTTTAAGTATTCAACTTGTGGCCCCCAATTCTGGAGCTTAGGCATATGAGATTCCCATTAGCAATAGATTTAATATTCCTTTTACAAGATTTCTTTATAATGACAAAGGCTCTGATGGTTTTTAATACTCCAACTTAGACTATCAAACCCAAAATGTAAGTATGTACAAGTAGTCTACATTTGTCTTATTTTCCCAAGTTACCCGATGGCTTATGGTGTAGACTCACTATGAGGGATTTCTGAGCACCCAACAGTGCCATCCATTACAGCTCCCAATATAACTATCCCGGAACTTGTAAGAGCTCAGACCTTTCTGTGAAGGAAGTTTAATAAACCCCAGAACCTTTCCTGGACACCAGAATCTTTCTCACAACTTTAATAAACCCTAAAACATTTCAAGGACCAGAAATTTTTAAACAAACATTTCAAGATAAAGTTTGGACCAGAGAGTTGCACATAAGGGAAAAATGAAGCCCAAATCCGAGAGTGACTTACCCACAGCCGTTGGTATTGACGTTGGTACTGACGACAGTTAACAGTGAACTCAAAGAGTTCAGCAGGTGCCTTACCTTTGTGTCTTGTTGTCCCATCGACCCCCAGCAGGCGGCTTTGGATCACATTTCTTGTGACCAAAACTGTTAAGGAATGATTAAAGAAAATAATTTAGGGGATTTAAATGCTTCATAAAGCAGCCAGTCTCTTTTCAGAGAACCACAAAATGGGGCTACTGGTTTGCAAACTATTATTAAATCTTATTAATCTTATTTATCTTATTAAATCATCCTCAGCCTAATCCTGATTTTAAAAAAGTCATACGTTGTGTCTTCTAGAAAGCACACATTGCAATTCTAAAATTTCCAAGATGAAATTTTATTGAGAACAGCTTAACAAAGGAGGATTGGACAAAGGGAGAATCTAAATTCCAATGATTTACAACAGAGGAGTCAGATGATCTTATAAGGAGCTCTGGAGCTGTCATTGTTTTTCATAATTTTTTCATATCAAGCCAAGGATACAGACCTCTGTGGTCATGCATACGTTTGATGGAATCTAACCAAATGAAGGACATATTTTTGGATGAGGCAGGGTTTTTTTTTTTCCCTTCCTGCTGAAGATAATTCCTAGAGACTCATCTGTGAACTATTAGAAAACACTGCCAGCAGCTACAAGAACCTGTTTCTCATTCCTGAAAGCGTGTACTGTAGCATCTACCCATGTTGATCAAATTGAGCTTGATCTCATAGGAGTTTCTAAAAATTACAGAAACGAGGTTCATAAATATCTACCTGGGAACAAAAGGAGAAAGAATTCATTCCTAGAACTTGATCTCCATATTTCAAGGACAGGTCTATGTGCATTTACCCTGCAATTATAAGTTGTTTATTTATAGAATTCTCAGTTTCCTTTAGGTATGTCATAATGTTATTAAAGAAAGCCCAGATAAAAGGTTTATGGTGCTATAAAGAATTTTGTGGTACAGAGCAAAGGTGAGGCATTATAAAATTAAACAGCTGTAAATCTTGGGAAAAGACCCACGCAGAATTGGGCACTAGCTGAAGTTGTAGGGCTGCGTTGACTCACAGTGGTTGCAAAACTTCATCTGATGCATGAGTTAAATTAAAAAAGAAGTGACTAGTAATTTATTCCATTTGATCAGTACAATTGGTTGACAATATCAGTGAAGATACATTCATGATGACTTTGTTAATATTAGAAGTAGTGAAAAATTATAATACCACCCTTGAGGCAACACGCCTACAAAATAAACATCAATGAGCTTCACCTTCTGCTACACCCTTGCACAGTATCATCTCATACTGAGTAGGACAGGTTTAACGTATAGGAATTGCAGAAAAGATAGTTTGTGACTTCCAAGGCTAGATTATAAAAGGCATTGCACCATGGATCATTTGCTTTCCGAAAAGCCAGCTACCATGCAAGATGACACAAGCAACAATATGATGTTCACATGGCAAGGAGAGGCCTCCTGTCAACAGACACGGGACTATGCCAAATTGAAAGTGTATTCTCTTCCTTAGTCAAGTCTCCAGATGACTTCAGCCAATCTTGTTAGAGACACTGAGTCAAACCATCAAACCACTTAGCTAGGCTGCTCTGAGGATTTTGAGCCACAGAAACTGTGTGAGATAATAAATGTTAAATGCTGTTTTAAGTGATTTTTTTGGAGTATTTGTTGCATACCAGAATGTAACTAATACAACTATTAAGTAACAAATATCTTGCCTTATTTTCAAACTGTACCAACAATTATGTAATGGTGAATCTTGGCTGATGCCAAGTTCAGGCTTTCAAACTCCTGGGCTATCTAACTCTCTGGGATGTTTTAAAACATGGATACTGGTGTCCTGACTTTTCTAACTTGAGGAGAATGTAAGCACCATATGGGGTAAAGCTTAAATCCTGACCTATCATTCCTGACAAACTGAGTGTAGAGTGTGAGACACAGCCACTCAAAGAGAGGGAAAAAATACCATGAAGGATTGCATTCTACCACATTCCAGCCCACATCTAAGTTCCAGTAAGGAGTAGTGGCTCCCAGATGCCAGGAGGAGTTCTTTGGTCTACCATGGCAAAACTACCCATACCCCTATTGTGATGGTGTCTCCTTCTGAAAAGGATGAACATTATTTAAGAAAAGGCCTTCTCCTTTGGAAGGAACACTGACTATGGGAATCAATCACTGGAAACAATTTGGAATCTTCTTATGGCTCCAAGAGAGGCTCCATAGTAACAGGAGCATTTTATCACCATCTCGTGAGGAGTTCAGGAAATCTGATGGCAGTAGAATTACAGCATCTGAGTTACTTTGGTAGGTAGGATAGCAAAAAACTACCAAGTGTGTAATTAAACAGTAATGTCCCAGAATACAAAGTGCACAATAGTGATCTAACTGTTTTAAAGTCTTATTAAATGTCTACATCAGCACTCAAAATACAGTGGATGTCCCCATAAGTATTAATTGAAAAGAGGGAGGAATAAATGAAGGAGTTTTTCTTCGGCCAGTGAAGGCTAAGAATGAACAGTCTCACCATAGAAATGGGTTTCAATAGAATCATCATAGATAGCAAAAGCTTTTGACAGGTTGATTTTGAATCAGTCGAAGAAAAGTGGGATTGTAAAGTCAGAGATAGCTTAGCCCAAATGTCCATACACTCCTGTTGGAAACCTCTACAGAGGCAGGACAAATATGAGTAAGAGTGTCCCAACTAATTTGTTACATGGAGGATATTAATTCAAATGACCTATATAAAAAGAATGACCTATATGCTAATTGCTCAAGTTTTTTCTTCTGGAAAATTCAGACAACTGAGGTCAAGGCAATATTAGAGTTAAACATAATAATCCATATTAATATGAGTTTATAAATCAGAGAGGGCAATTTTATTTTGTTAACAATGATACTACTAATTGCTACTTAAAAGGTACTTATGGTAAGCACTTGATGACAAATATTTTAAGATTTTTCCATGGAGATATATATAGATATCTATATCTATATCTATATAGATATAGATATATATAATACTTAACTGACAAAAAACACTTCTAGAAGGAATTTTGATAGAAGTGTTAGAATTGGAGTAATATGAGTGAATGTAATATTATATTTATGTTATATTTATATAACATTTTATTTCTTAGTGTTCTGTATAAACACACATTATTCTAAATTTTAAATATATTTATATAAGAAGAAATGTTTAATATGTTAAATAAGATTCGCATGTATTTTCACATTTAATTATGAGCTCTGGTATGCAACTTAGAAGCTATTACTATTATTCCAACTTTGCAGAACACAGAATTGAAAAAAGATAACTTCCTTAAAGTCATAAAATTATATGAAAGATAGGATGCAAACTCCAAATTTTACTATAGCAATATGCATTCTCTCCATTCCCACCATTCCTGATTGCAAAATCTCCCCAAGAAATGGCTGAGGCATCTAGAATGCTTCAGCTCTACATGTACAGAAGCAGTGGACAGAAAAACTATTGTTTTAAGTGGCAAGAGAAGAGGAAGGGATGGCTTCTCACTGCCTCCTCACACGTGATCTCAAGATGGGTATTTCTTCTCTGGGCACTTGGAATGATTTCTAGTGGTTTGGCAAAGCCCCATATACAAAGGCAAACATGCCACCCCAGCATATGAAATTTGAGACATTCAACATTTTTCACTGTTGTATCTCAATTCACACATCCTGTAACACAACAGAATCTCAATAAAATGTTAGTAATATTGAGTAAGATTAAAGTCAGCTAGTGAGCAATCATGAAGAATTTGCCTAATTTGATTATTTTTCAAATACATAAGGCAGAGTAAAAAGAAAATCAGCTTGTACAAGTTGTACAAAAAGGTATAACTAAAGTGTAAAGGACAACTTATCAAGCGTTACTGTTTTCTTTCATGTTCAGAGGACGTTAATAGCAGTGGCATTTAGAAAATGGCTGACATGCTTAAATATTTGGAGCTTATACAGCTCTAAATAATGAAAAAACTAGGAGCCATGTTTCTTTTAGTTTAAAATGGATCCAGATAAAGTTAAGGGAAGAGTGAAATTTCCTTAAAAAATTCCCAGTTATTGTGAAACAAGGTCATTCCCCCCACCATAAAATCAAAAGCTTCATATGACAAAATTGATCAGTAGTTTATCAGATAGGACAGGGTATGTTGTAGTAACTCATGTACAAAAGTCCAAATGCTTAGTTGTATTTAAAAGTTTATTTTTTATTAATTTAAAGTCTATTGCAGAATCGGAAAATGTCCAGGGCAACAGTTTTCTCAGCAGTGAGCCAGCAATCCAGGCTGATGAAGGCTCCGCCATACTGTAAGTAACTAAACCGATGGTGACATGTGACCTTCACAATTAAAGTAGCAGGGGAAGGGTGGTAGGAAAAAAGTATCAGCAATTAAATTCTTCCTCTCAGAAGTGACATACCTTATTACTACTTACTTTTCATTGTTCATAGTCAGTCATATGATGATATATAACTAAGTGGCTAAGGAAGTGACTAGAAGGGGAAAGAATAATAAGTATTGATGATCAGTTTTTATGTCTGGAGTTGACAGGTGGAAAAATGGATATTGGAAAATCAACCTGAAGGCATTTCAATTTGAAGTGAGAAATTCTTTCGCTTAACTATGAGTTCTTTAATCTCTTTGTACAATAAAGAAAAATTGGGAGGACTGACAAAAATCAAGACATAAAATCTATTTATAGTCAATATTCTCCCCCTGTGATGAGCAGAAAAAAAGATTCCTTGATTCTAAGACGTATCACAAGCTTTATTTCAAATTATCCACCCTTGACAAAATTATCCATAGGCAAAATTCTTTTGTCACAACCAAGATTCACAATGTATACCTGAGTGAAAAGTAAGGGTTCATGATTTCCCTCAAGTTCTCAAGCATGCAAATCCTTATATATTCATTAAGAATGATAAAGGGAATTAAGAGCACTTATTATGGTGAGCACTGAGGAATGTGTAAAATTGGTGACTCGTACTGTACACCTGTAACTAATAAACTGTTAATTACACTTCAGTTTTTAAAAAAACATGTATTTAGTTTCGACAAGTTTTACAATTCTAGGATGAAGAATTCCTTTGGTTAATAGAAACCAATCCTTTTTTAATTAATCACAATGTTTGACTGTTAGTATTTATATCAGATAACTGTTCTGAAGATGGTCAGCCTTATATTTCTTATTCTTGTGAGCATGAGTTGCTTTTAGCCATTATTCAGAGACTGCCCTAATTAATCATACAATTCTTAATGAAATGCTTTAGAGAACATAATCTGACAATTTTCCAAAATTGGTATTATGAGAAAGGAGTTGAATAAGTGTTTTGAAAATTCAGTAGTTTCTAGTACTTAAAATTCATTCTTATATTTGCACTTGGTGACAACTAGGAATTAAATACCAATGAAAAGCTTCTATTTAACATTCCTCTAAGGCGTCAACAAGGATCATCTGCTATTTTCTTATAGGGACAATGAAAAAAAAAAATGAGTGCCTTTAGAGAGCTGGAAGAAGATCCATCTTAAAAAAAAAAAAAAAAGACATTCGGGGCACCTGGGTGGCTCAGCCTTTAAGCGTCTGCCTTCGGCTCAGGTCAGGACCCCAGGGTCTTGGAATCAAGCCCCACATTGGGCTCCAGGTCTGCAATGGGCTCCCTACTCATCAGGAATTCTGCTTATCCCTCTCCCACTCCCCCTGCTTGTGTGCGTGCGCGCGCTCTCACGCGCTCTCTCTCTCTTTCTCGCTGTGCCTCTGTCAAATAAATAAAATCTTAAAAAAAAAAGACATTCATTGAAGGAAAAGTAGCAGAAGAAATCCTCCTCAAGGCTAATTTGTCCTGAGTAGTATGTGAGTCATTTAAGCAGCCAGGAAATTCAATGGCTGAATGCTTCACTGGCTCTGCCACCCAGTAGGCAGGGCAGAGCACAAAACTCAATCTCCTACTGGCTGTTAGTGCTATACCTGCACATGTGTCTTATCCTTTCCCACTGTTAAGTGATTAACCCCATGTACTAGGATTATTCAGCAGGACTCAAGTGGTTAAACTAATTAACTTGGTGATGCTCTACATTAACCTCTACATGAATTCCAGCTGCATTACTCCTTAAGAGGGTCAAGGTTCCCATCTGACTTCAGGGGCAAAAGAATGTCTGCTGAACTTCATAAGGAGAGAACAAATGTTGCCTATAGTTCAAAGCTTCCTCTAAAGCTATTTTTACTCATTATTTCTGAATATTGTTTATTAAAGTGATGGTAATACCATAACACAAAATGAGTTATTGACTCAAGTCCTTACAATAATTCACATGGAGCTTATCTACCCAAGGGGGTAACTACTGACTTAGCAATTTTATGATGAATAACCCAGGCCTAGATGTATTCATTCAATAATTCATTTAATTCATTTAATTATTCACTCATTCATTCATACTCATTACCTGCAGGTATTATTCACATTTAGAAAGAAGGTAAGTAGAATATAAACAATTGGAACAAATTGAGAAATATTTTATCATTAAAGAAAAGTCAAATGTTCCATGGCAAAATTTTAAAAGAACATATCAGAATAAAGTGAAAATTTAAAAAACCTAACAGTAGCCTAAAACATTAATAAGTAACTATATAACAAGTGAAACAAGCTTCAACAAATGGCTAGTGATTTGGTTCAGCACGCATCAATGGGTTAACCAATTTTGTGCCAAACATTTTATAGATACAGCGACTTCTCCTGAGCAAATAATTTTGTTTGGGGCAATAATGTACCCAGTGAAAGAAACAAAAAAATGTAGTTCCAAGAATTCAAATTAGCACACACATTAACTACAGTATTTACTCTCAGGAATGTGTAAGTGTCGATGAGGATTGAACTGTATTTTAAAATGAGCACCCAAATTCATTGGTCCAGGAACCTACCCACAAGAATAATGCATCTACCATTCCAGCACTATATTAATTGAGAGGACGTGAGACAAGGGCATTCTTAAACAACAGATTCTGAAGACAAACCAAAGTGTTATGCATATGAAGCAGGTTGTGAGGTCAACGTGCAAAAAATATAACAGAAGCTAATGCTAACAAATGACACCCTGAAAACACCTTTTGAATGTAGCCCTGACAACTAGAGCGTCTACAGGCATTACCTCCCACATGAAACATCACTTGGTGCTACAGAAGGGGTCTATGATGAAGGAACACACTTGACAGGTAATGCAAGATAAGTGTAAATCAAAAAAAAGAAAGCCATGTTTGTCTGTGTTAACATATGACTGGACTTCTAGACTTATTTAGAAAGCAGTAATAAAATTTACTTTAGATAATACAATGGTTTTTTTGTTCTGTAATTTTTTAAAGATTTTTAAAATTTATTTGAGAGAGAGTGAATGAGAGCATGAGAGAGGAGATGGTCAGAGGGAGAAGCAGACTCCCCCTGGAGCTGGAAGCCCGATTGTGGGACTCGATTCCAGGACCCTGGGATCATGACCTGAGCTGAAGGCAGTCGCTTAACCAAGTGAGCTACCCAGGTGCCCTGTTTTGTAATTTTCTAACCATCAAAATATATTATTGAGAAGCTTACAGGTCTGAATACTAAGAAAAACCTGTGTCTTCATTAAGAATTGCCTAAGGAATTTAATGTTTTAAGTTTGTGTTGTGAGTTTTCCCATTTTCTTTGACCTCCCCTGTTTCCTCTCCTTTTTCTAGTGATTACATGCTTCTCATGGTTCCCCAAGTTACTAAGTACTCTATCATTTAATTAAAATTTTCCTCAATGCTCAGTGCCTTTCTCTGTACTGTTTTTACCTTTTTAAATTTTAATACTTTGACTTTGTAGATCATATTCAATAGGAGTTATTCAGCTATCATACAAAAGGGATAAAACATTAAAACTATCCCACTCCCTTATGAATCAAATGACAAGATCTATTTTATACTATTTTTATCATTTCATAACAATAACCTAGATATTATTCCCATTTTACAGAGAAGTTAACCTAACTCACAAGTAACTCAGAGAGGTAGCTCACTTCTTTAAATCTCAGTAGCAAAGCTTGAAAGTTTCAACTGATAAACAGTAGAATCTGGGTTTATTCTAGGTCTTCAGTCTAGACCTTCTTTCAGTTGAACCGATATTTTCCCACCGAGTCTTTCTCAGTTTAGGTTAGCTACTTTTTCTAACCTCACAAATATCTTTGCTAACATTTTTCCAGCACGATAGCACTGTTTCCACAAGGGAAAAATTAGAGAAATGAAGTGAACTTTTAAAAGTCTTGATCATGATTTTGACTATAAAAGAAGTCCTATCAATTAACTCCTATTAATAAAAGTTTCCTAAACAAAAACAGTGTCAACAAAGAAGTATTTTGCAATATTATTTTCAGTTATAGATCACAGCACACAGAATCATCTCAGAAGTGAGTAGGGAAGAAAAACAAATTTTAAAAAACTTGTTACTTTAAATTTTACCATCCAGGGTCAGGACCCACAGATTTAAAACTCACCAGGAAGAATTCCCTATCAGGAAGTTTACTATCACATTATCATTCCCATAGCCTGAGGAAAATAATTCTGTCTATATACTGTCACTGCTAGTAATAAGTATCTGTGTAACAAATGAATAATTACTGTCCAAAAACACATGGCAAACTGTGGGCACGGAGGAAGGGTTTGCATCTGGGGTAAACTAAGAGAAGGCAAAACCTTCACAATCATGTTGATCCAAAGGGCCTGAGACAAACAGGAAAATCTACTTTGTAGATACCAGCCAGGGAATAAAGAACCAAGCTCACGTAAGTGGAATTAAAGCAAAGGGAGTATGGGAGGCTGAGCCCAGAAAAAGAAGCGCCTGAAACATAGCCACAGGATCCCTTATGAGCTTACAATCTCAATTGTAGACAAGGATAGAACTCTAATGTATAACAAGCCAACTTGGACAGATGTTCAGAAGACAGCACTGATTAAAGGGTACTTGTTTAGCTGAAAAGTTAATTCACTTTGATAGATGAGTACTTCACTGCAAATGAAAATTTCATTTTACTTTATATTAACACCTTCCATAGATAATTTGAAACTAACTAAATCTGATGTTATTTTTTTCTGGAATATTTTCAACAATTCAGAAAGCAATTTTAATTTTAAATGATTTTCTCCTTGAAGAGGGAAGAGGAAATTAATAAATATACCTTTTCTGTATTTTAGAACAATTAAGCAATGCTATTTACCTCTTTAAATCTTATGTTCTCATTCTTCAGGAAACACAATACAAACACAATCGTATACAAACTTATAATCTAACATACGTTGCAATTCCCTGAATAATAAAATGCCCAAGATATCCAGCATTTCCTTTGCCTTTTGTTAAGTTAAATTCTGATGTGCAAGTATGAAATGGGTTAGGCCATAATCTTACCGTAAATTAGAATCTGAAATACATTAACATAATTATCAACCTTTAAGAGATAGCTTACATTTTCTGGCATTACAAAGAATAGTTATGGGTATGAACAGATAGAAGGAACAATGAGTAAGTACCTTCAATGAATCAGATAAAATGTGAACTAAATATGTAATAAAAATATGTAACTATAATTTGAGGCACAGAGTTATGTTAATACTAAACTCAAAGTCAATATTAAGAAAATTAATTTTGGTGAAAATACAAACATGCAGTTGTAGTCTTAGATAAAGCTATATTTTAACTTGTTGCTAAAATTTTCCCCAACAAAG
The DNA here is from genome assembly GCA_002007465.1 of Ailurus styani. Taxonomy (NCBI): domain Eukaryota; kingdom Metazoa; phylum Chordata; class Mammalia; order Carnivora; family Ailuridae; genus Ailurus; species Ailurus styani. The sequence continues at coordinate 1,421,651 of LNAC01000169.1, read as the reverse complement.
TAATAACAGGCCGGTCAACAACACATTTATCAGCGATGATACTTCTCAATTATGCAAACCTCAAAATCAACAGGAATTCAAAGAGAAGCTAAATAGTTGTGCCGTTTACTTACAGCGTATCCCAAATCGTAAGTGCTCCTTCTGTCTTCCTTTCCCTCTCCTTCTTCTTATCAAACCCAGAAGTGGTAGAATGTTACCCATCATGCACTGAATTCAGGTGTACTTGTTGCTGTGCTGCACCAATCAGCTCTCCCTTCCGGACGAAGGGTTGATCTCCTCAGCTGCTGGAAGTTCTTCCAGGCCATGGCCCTCACCTGTCAGCCATCTCCAGTTATTGCCTCTGTGGAAGACAGCTGATGTTGCTTATTCCCTTCAGCTACTTTTTCTCCTTGCTATCCCCAATGCCTGACCTGTAGTGTCCACTCAAAAATTGTTCATCAAATAAATAGATACATGTTCATTTTTATTCTACACAAGTAAAATATTCTTTAGATAAATTTCCTCCAGTTATATCATTCTGAAACATGATTGTCGTTGATGAATTGGTAGAATTGTCTCCATGGGTGTTTTCAACTGAAAGGAGAACTATCATCCTACTTTTTATTGTGTGCCTTACATCACTATATTCTGTTTCCCACAAATACCAAATATATCTTTATTAATGTGTAGAAAAAAGTTAACTTTTGGTCACAGAGTTGAAATTTTCCATGTATCACATTCACAATTAATACCTCAAAATTTATTTAAGTTTAAGCTAATTTATACTAAGCTTACTCAAGTGACTTTGTGTCAGTTTGAAATCCATGAGGTTCATTGACACAGCTGCAGGAAGTAAATTCCAAACTTAATGAACTAACACTTATTGAGCACCTACAATATGATGTGCACGTTTGTTTCTTTAAAAAGATGTTTCTCCTAATTTCTGCAATAATCTTGCAAAATTGAATATTTATCCCATTTACAGAGGAAGATTATGATGCTTTGTGAAGGTAAACAAACTTCCATATCCAAATACAACTCTCTTGGGCGCCTGGGTGGCTCAGGTCATGATCTCAGGGTCCTGGGATCGAGCCCCGCATCAGGCTCCCTGCTCAGCGGGGAGCCTGCTTCCTCCTCTCTCTGCCTGCCTCTCTGCCTACTTGTGATCTGATCTCTCTCAGTGTGTCAAATAAATAAATAAAAATCTTTAAAAAAAAACAAATACAACTCTCTCAATTTAAAGAGTATTTAATCTTTCTAAATACCTCCCTAAAACTAAATTATGCAAAATTAAATATTTAAAACTCTATTTAGACAAATTTAACTATTGGGATCCCTATCAAGTCAACTCTACCAATGTGTACACCAAACCATTCATTTATGAAAATATATTTACTTTGCAAATTCAAATTCCATTGAAATGTCCAAATGAACCTGAATTAATTGCTAATCTGTTTTTTCTCAATTTACTGTTAGATTGTTTTCTATACTCTAATATACAAATGATACAAGTCAACCTTGCATTTGAAAAAAACATATTACACATCTTAGAGTATTTGAACACCCAGAAATGTCCAAATTCTGTGTAATACTTATGATACTCTATAAAATTCTCTTATATTTTTGTTTCCCTTCCTCATGTGAGATCTAATCATTATTCATTTTTTCTCCCCCAAAGTTTTTTAGTTATTTTATTTCTAACAAATTAAGCATATGATTTATTTTTTCTTCTTGATAATTCTAACCTCTCCAACTTCCCTTTAAAATAATTCTGCTATGTTAATTGGTGTTGGCAAAACTTCCAGTTTGATATCAGCTACAAATTTCATTAACATACTGTTTTCTCCATCTTCCAGATCATTAATTAAGTTGTTAAATAAGATCAGCCCTCACACTGATCCCTGTAGCACTCCATTAAATACATTGACATTTTGTTTGTTATACTTCAGTCAGTTTTATATCCACAAGGCTTTGCTTTTATCCAAGTCAATTTGAATTTTTTATCACTACTCCATGACACTCTATGAAATATTTTATTTGCTAGTTCCAAATAGATATATTCCATATCCTTGACATTATTGCCTTCTCTCCAATTATTCTGTGGTAGAGATAGTCTGAAATTATTTAAAAATTGTGGAGTTTTAAATTATGATTGCTTTAATATCGAAATCCCCAGGTATTTTTTCTCTTGGTATCTTTGGGCTTGTTTTTGGGTAATGTAAGTTTTTTATTTAATTATGACTTTTCTGAGACTCCCATTTTCTTTCAAAATTAAGGTTTTTTCTAATTCTATATCTCTTTTCAAAAAAAAAGTTTCATTGATTATTTCCTTCTTACAGAAATATTCATGATATCCAAACTCATGGAGGCAAGTTTCATCACATCACCCTTTTTTGTTGAATTTATTGTTTTCCATAATTTCTTTAATCTTTATTTTTCAAATAAAGTATCTGCTAATTTACCAACAAACTGGTAAATTGGATTTTATTACTGATCCTAAAAATTTATATTCACTAAAATAAATTTGAAGTACATTTAACCATTTCAGTTAAGACGGCTGAATTTCTCTTTCATCTTATCCTATATTGATACTATTTAGAAATTGAACTTGCAACTGTATAATAAAATAGCATTCTATCATTTCTCAAATTTTAAATCTATTTGTATATCTTGAATCTTAATTATGGTATATGCTTCTTCCTTTTAGAAGAAATTAGATAAACTTATTCATTCAATTACTAAAATGTATTTTATTTTGTTTGATAGCATATTCCTCATAGAATCATCTATTATTAAATCAAAAGTAAGAAATGAGTTAATTCATAGTAAACCTTGTAATTTTTTGTCATCATTATACCCTATTTTTTCTAGTTTAAAGACATGCTCCTTGACAATAGTTTTGACAATGATTTTTTAGATTTGACTCCAAAAGCAAAGGCAACAAAGCAAAAATAAACAAGTGAACTATATCAAGTTAATAATCTGTACAACAAAGGTAATCATCAATAAAATAAAAAGGCAACCTACTGAGTAGAAGAAAACATTTGTAAATCATATATCCAATGGGTAGTTAATATCCAAAATATATTTTAACTCATACAACTGAATAACTATGTATACACATATATATATATGATAAAAAATGGGCAGAAGATCTGAATAGACATTTCTCCAGAGAAGACCTACAGATGGCAAATAGATGTATGAATAAATGCTCAAAATCACTAATCATCGAGAAATGCAAATCAAGACCACAGTGAGATATCTCCTCACACCTGGAAGAATGGCTAAAATCAGTAAGACAAGAAATAACAAGTGTTGGTGAGATTGTGGATAAAAGTGAAACTTTATGCACTGCTAGTGAGAATGTAAATGGTACAGCCACTATGGAAAACCATATGGAATTTCCTCAAAAAATTAAAACTAGAACTACCTTACTAGCCAGCAATTCCATTTTTGGATATTTAGCCAAAGACATTAAAAACACTAACTGGAAAAGATATATTCACCCTCTTATTCATTGCAGCATCATATGTAATAGCCAAGATATGGAAACAACTTAACTACCCATTGATGAATAAATAGATAAAGAAACACACACACACACACACATGCACACACACACACATACACACACACACACAAACACAAAAACAAAGACTACTACTTACCCATAAAAAGAATGGACATTTGCTATTTGCAACAGCATGGATGGATATTTGAGGGCATTTTGCTAAGTGAAATAAGTCATTCAGAGAAAGATAAATACCATATGATTTCACTTATGTGGGGAATAATACAAAAATAATTAAATCAAAACACAACACAACAAAACAGAAAAAGCTAAGCTCATAGATACAAAGAATAGATTGGTGCCTGCCAGAGGAGAGGAGCATCGGGTATGTGAAACAGAATAAGGGAATCAAGATTGGAAGTTATATCAAACTGGGAGCTATAAAATACATAAGTCATGAGATTTAATATATAGTATGGTAACTGTAGTTAATAATAGTCTATTACATATTTAAAACTATTAAGAAAGTAAGTGTTAAAGGTTTTCATCACAAGAAAAAATTTGTGTAACTATGTATGATGACAGATAGTAACTAGACTTACTGTGGTGATCTTTTCCCAGTGTACAGAAATATCAAATCATTATGTTATAACCTTAAACTAATATAATGTTATATTTCCATTATACCTCATTAAAAGTAAATAAACACTTATGGACTACAACATCTTCTATATTAACAGATTGTCATGAACTAATACAGATTCTGCTATGCTTCAAAAAGTGTTCTGGGGACTGAGGATTCCACAATGAATGAGATACAAGTTGCCCTTGACAGGACAGAATAATGTTGATAACTTACCAGAGAATAATATGAACCAAATAATAATATGGAGAAAACCTTGGTTCTTATAGAACAGACCCCAGAAGAAAAGCAAATCATCTTGACCAGCAGAAATTTTCAGAGACTCCAAATTTTGTGGCATAAGATGTCAGGAGGATGAAGAAAATAAGAAAATCAGTATTCATATTGATTAGACTTATGAGTTTCTTCTCCTTCAACTTTCAACCTGCAAGTTCCCCAACTTTCCTCAGGGATAGATGTATTTTCTGGAACACCTTCAGCTTGATTTCTCTAGGGAAAGCAAAAAGTGGGTGTGAGACATAAAATTTTAAAACTGGGAAAAAATAATCACCCCAAGAAAAGGATAACCAAGTTTCCTCTTTTAGATTGGCTTACAAAATGCCTGCAACTAAGACCAATACTCGCAGCATTTGGAAACTATTCCTGGGAAAAACTCAGCTGCCCCAGGGAAGACCTCTAGATACTGAGATATATATATATATATATATATATATATATATATATATGTATATCTATATATATATTGCTATATATATATATCAATCAATAGAAGACATAAGAGGGAATCTTTCAATAGTAAAGAGAGACCAAAGTAAATAATAGAACTCTGATGAACACAAATAGAAGAAAATAGGAGAAACAAACTAATAAAATCTGTTTCGTATTTCAGAAATGTAAGAAAATATTCATTTAGAACAAAAAACCGTGAGCTATTAAAAATACAGAACAAGAAATGGCTCTGAAAATATAAAAACAGAGTGGTAAGAATTTAAAAATACCAAATGTGAAGGATAAAACTCAGAATGTCCTAGAATTTAAAATAAAACATAATAAAGGGCAAAAAAGAGAGAGAAACAAAGACGCAATTAAGAATCATGTCTAAGAATCAAATAATAATCATAGGAAAAAGGAATATGAAAACAGAAAATAATGTGTTAAAAATTTTCCAGAACGGAAGGACACATCTCTTAGTTGAAGGGTTCCACTGCATGGCAATCTCAATGTACAAAAATAATAATGATAATAATAGCAATTCCAGGTTATCAGTATGAAATTTCTAAACTTGAGGGATTTAGCAAATATCTTAAAGCTTTTAGAGAAAAACATATCAAAGTTTGTTACAAACAAACTGTTGAAAATCAGACTTGGGGCGCCTGGGTGGTTCAGTGGGTTAAGCCTCTGCCTTCAGCTCAGGTCATGATCTCAGGGTCCTAGGATTGGGCCCCACATCTGGCTCTCTGCTCAGCAGAGAGACTGCTTCTCCCTACTCTCTCTCTGCCAGCCTCTCTGCCTATTTGTGATCTCTCTCTCTCTCTGTGTGTCAAATAAACAAAACCTTTAAAAAGAAAAAAAAAAGAAAGAAAATCAGACTTGGCTTGAGTTTTACAAACACGATGGTGAGTGCTAGGACAATGAAAAGAAATAATTTGAAATATAATCCTAAGACATTTTCTACATAAAATTTTTCCACCTTTGTTAGTTTCCTAGTGTTGCATAAGAAATCTCTACAAATTGAGTTGTTTAAAACAATGGAAACATATTCTTTCACAACTTATGGACACCAGAAATCTGCAGTCAAGCTGTTAGGGACACACTCCTTCCTATGTGTCTAGGGGAGAATCCTTGACTCTTCTAGTCTATGGTGGCTTGCAGGCGTTCCTGGCTTGGCACTGCATGGCTCCAGTCTCTGCTTCCATCTTCACATGGCCTTATCCCTCCAGTGCCTGAGATTCAAGTCTCTGTATGCCAACCTCTTACAAGGACACTTTTCATTGAATTTAGAGGCCATATTAAACCCCAAAGGATCTCATCTCTAGATCTTTACTCAGTTACATCTGAAAAGACCATTTTTCCAAAAAAAAAAAAAAGAGAGAGAGAGAGAGAGAGAGAGAGAGAGAAAAGATCATAATCACTGGTTATGGGAATTAGGACACAGAAATCTTTTGGGGGCCACTGTTCCAATTCCATTATGCCTATCAAACCATTAATAAGGTGCATATATAAAATAAAGCCTTTTTATACAAGAAAGTGCTAGGAAATTGACTCCCCTTGCCCTCTTTCTTGGATCTAATAGAGATCGTAAAGTACCAAATAATGAATTAATCCCAACAAAGTACTATAAACTACCTAGTAATCCAAGAGAGAAGAGTGTGGGTTGAAATTCCCAAAATAAAATGACAGTCTAGGGAAGCCTGGGTGATTCAGTCCGTTAAGCATTCAACTCTTGATTTCAGCTCAGGTCATGATCTCAGTGTTCTGAGATCCAGCCAGGCCTCAGCTCCACACTTAGCTCAGAGTCAGCTTGAGATTCTCTCCCTAGCTCTCTACCCCTTCCCTGGCTTATGCTCTCATTCTCTCTCTCTTTCTCTTTCTCTCTCTCTAATTCATCCATCCATACATACATAAAAATCTTTAAAAAGGCAGACAGTTTTATGGCATTAGCAGTGCATAGGGCCAGAGTACAAACTGAAACAAAATGTTAACAGGATTCCGAGAGGGAAGGTCAAAGAAAAAAACATGGAAATTATGCATTTGAGCATTTTGAAACTATTGGTTGGTGTATGGCTACTCTGGTGAAATAGCTGAAATAAAAAGGTAAATTTCATTAATAAAACAAAGTACATGAAACTCCAGAAAAAAATTAACTGCAGAAAAGATAAATACATAATAAATAAAATGTTATATGACATGTTTTAACTTAGAAGGAACTGAAGATACACTAGAAAGATACATATGGACCACTGACTTAACTAACAACCATGATCAAACTGTTACTCAATTTTTACTATGGACCTGTAGCTTCACCTGAGACCACGGAACACTTAGCAAAATTGTACAACTTTATAGAGTTCTTTATTAGTTCTATTTCAAGAAACATATTTTATTGATTATCCCTCTTGTGCATAACATCAAGACATTCACATCAGTTGTGGGTGGTAGCAGGTACACTATGTGTGGTATAATTTAGGAGGAATCTGTTAGTAAGAATTTTAGAGTCCTTGTTACCTTGACAACAACAGGTATGCCCAGCTACTCAGCATGTGTTTCCACAGGATCCTAGGTAATTCTTCGGATATTAATGATAGTTTTCTTGTTAAACTTGTATCCCTGAAATACTGGTTCTTATGTGAAACTGATTATATTCACCTGTACTCTAATATAGTCTATGGAAGTAGAGGTGTTTTTATCTTAATTATATTTCCCTTTAATTTCTCACATATTTTAAATTACCTGCTTTGAATAGAGGCAGCATGACTTCTGAGAAGACACATCCAAAATATCTGATATGGCTGGTCAATTTTCAGAAGCGTGTATGTATGTATATGTGTGTTATGTGCTTATTTATTTCAGCAACTGATAAAACAGACATTTATATATGATTAATAAAATTTTATAAGTAAACGTGATGCCATCAAACCAAAACCCAATGGTTAATGAACTTAATTGAGGGTTTTATTATTGCAGTTCTGCAGCTGCTAATTCTCTGTGTCTTAAGCATTAACAGGTACAGGAAAGATCTGGGGAAAAAAAACACAATGACAAGATTGTCAAGATTCTATAACTTAAGTCTGTGTCCAAATCACAACAAATAATTTTAAAAAGTGGAGATGAAGGCTCAATATCAGATATATGAGAAAGCTTGGCTCTCTGAAACATGTAATTTCATTACAAATTGCAATATAAAATTTTCTCCCTATTTTGTAAAGTATATTTCTGAAAACCCCTGCTATAGCATAACCATCATGAATAAATTAAACAATTATCAGAAAAAAAAACATATTTGAATGGTCACAATCATTATGAATAAATAAAAACATGTTATTTTCTATGTTATTACTGACATTAAATGGTTTATATGGTACAACAATATACATTATTATTTTAAACGTTTGATTAATAAAAATGGACACTGTCCAATAGCTGTATCTTAGTGTTCAGGTAACCCTTTACCAGAGTTTCACCAGGCAGTTTTTTGGTCCTTCATCATGTTTCTGTCATGATAGCCTAGATGGTTCTGCGGTAGCAAACAGCCCAAAATATAATTGGTTAATGCAACCAAGTTTATTTTTACATTACAGGTCCATCATAATTTGGCAAGGGCACCTCTGCTCATGTTTATCAGTCAGTGACTCAGCAGATAGTGATCCCATCTGCACGTATGCCACCATGATCACAGAGGCCAGGAAAAAGCATCACAACAAAGCAAACTCAGGCTCTGAAAAGTTCTGCTTGGAATTGAGAGATGATGCTTCACATGCTTTCTGGGCCAAAACAAGTCACATAGCTAAGAGTAGTTTCCAGGGGCATTGATGTGTAATCCTCCCACAAAGGGGGAACTGATGCTTCGTGAACAAGAATTCAGTTTACGAAATCTAGAAAACATACATTCTAATGGCTGATTTCTCTGATTCTTGTCCTTTCTCAGTATATGTGTTCATTTGATGAACATTTATTGACACTCTCAATGTACTAAGGAATGTAATTAGCTGGGGTAATATAGAAATAAAAAATGCAAATTATGTAACAGGAGGGAAACAAATACATAGGCAAATACAAAATAATTTGTCTTTCTATGATCAAGGTAATTGTATATTTCAGAAAAACGTGGGTACACAGAAATACAGTAGAGAATATAGTATTGCTGTCTTCAACTCCTACAAAAGCTTGTGTCCATGAAAATACATTATGTTGTGATTTACGAAAGCAACAACAAAACCCCAAATTGTTTGAAACAATAAAAGAGACATTGTACCTGATATACAAAGAACGGTCTGGGGAGGATATGCTAATGTGCCATGCATCTTTGAGTCAAGAGCTCAATAAAATCTCTGAGAATCCAGCTTCTTTCTATCTTCTATTCTGCCATCTGGGTTGCATGCTTCATCCTACAGTTATAGTCTCTGATAGTGAACACATAGCTGCAGTTAGCACCCACTGTATGTCACACCATTTGGCCAGGAAAATAGTAATCATATAACCCTATGATTTTCCAGCATATATCTCTTCCAACTTTGTCAGATTGAGTTGGGTCACATAGCCCTTACAGATTTAATAAGCATTCTTGATAGAATTACATCAGGATGACTAGCTTAGACCTGGATCATAGGAAGAATTTCATTCTCCTAAACCACATAAGTTTTCATGACCACATGAAAAAAAGATAAATCTCCAATGAAAATTGAAATAGTTACCAAGAAAAGGGCAGTAATCACTATGACCAATATAACATAGCAATTTTTGCATCTGATTTTTAACATGTTATTTTTTTAATAATCTTTAAATGCATTCCCTGAATCTAAGACATATGTTTGATTTCTACTAAAAAGCATCATTCAAAAAGGCTTTTAGGGTTGCCTGAGTGTCTCAGTTGATTAAGCTTCTGCCTTTACTCACATCATCCCACCGTCCTGGGATAGAGTCCATATTGGGTTCCCTGCTCAGTAGGAAGACTGCTTCTCCCTCTCCCACTTCCCCCTGCTTGTACTCTCACACATGCTCTCTCTCTCTGTCAAATATAATAAATATATATATATATATATATCTTTAAAAATAAAAACAAAACCAACAAGCCTTTCATATGAATAATAGCTTTACAACAGATTTAACATTTTCAAATAATTACTGAATTTAATTTGGAAAGTTGGTTAACCAAGTATATTCTATAGCACATACATATTAATCATAGTTCAAGTATATAGCCTTCAGTCTAAAAGAAGGGAAATGTATTAGTTTGTTAGTGAATATATAAAATTAAAATGTAAATAACTTTACTTCTACTGTGAATGAGTAAGCTAATAGGCTGAGCTCCCCTTTATTTTTTTTTATTTTTTTTAAAGATTTTATTTATTCATTTGACACAGAGAGAGAGATTACAAGTAGGCAGAGAGGCAGGCAGAGAGAGAGGAGAGAGGAGGAAGCAGGCTCCCTGCTGAGCAGAGAGCCCGATGCGGGCCTGGATCCCAGGATCCTGGGATCATGACCTGAGCCGAAGGCAGAGGCTTTAACCCACTGAGCCACCCAGGCGCCCCTGAGCTCCCCTTTAATGAGAAAGATAATCTCTGGGGGTGGGAGAATACTTGAAGAACATGCAAGGTAAAAAAAAAATACAAAAAACAAACAAACAAATGAAAAAACACACAGGCATTTAATCTGTTAGGAAGTGGAGAACTGAAAGAAGGGACCAAACTAGAGGGAGTTTCCCATTTTTATGGCTTTCGCCTGAGGGAAATCTATGGTCACAGGATGTCATGCAGTGACTAGATTTCTAATAGAAAACTGTGGTATTTCTAGCCTGAAGGACTAGAAGACAGAGACTGGGAAAGTGTAACTATTGAAAAATGAGGTAGGATGCTGGAAAGTAGGGAGACACATAAGAACACCAAATTCTGAACATGGCCAAAGTTTCCAGCTGAATCCTCACTCAGTGAGTGGGTCCAACTCAAAACAACTTCCAGCCAAGGAAAACAAAAGCAAAACAATAACCGTAACTGATATTTGACCTGCCGACCACCATGAAGACACAGAGTATGTAATTTTATCCCCACCAAGTTAACTGCTTTGTAAAACAAACAAAATTTTTACATTGTTGTTTACATAACTGGCATTGTTTACAAAAGCCAAGATATGGAAGCAACTTCTGTATAGTGTCCTTTGATGGATCAAAGGTATGTGTATACACCACATTTTCTTTATTCATTCATGTGTCTAGCTAGCTAACTAGTTAATGGAATATTATTCATCTATAAAGAATAAAATTTTACCATGTGAAACAACATGAACAGACCTTGAGGGCATTATGCTAAGAAAAATAAGTCAGGCAGAGAAAGACAAATACTGTAAATCTCATGGGTGGAATCTAAAACAAATACCCCAACAACAAAGAAAACAAAACAAAATAATGACCTCACAGGTACAGAGAAGAGATTGGTGGCTCTCAGAGGTGGGGGGATGGGGTGGTCAATGTGGATGAAGGAAGTCAATAGGTACAAACTTCAGGTTATCAAATAAATTATGGGACGTAATGTACAGCATGACTGTTAATAGTTACAGTTAATAATTTAGTTAATAATACTGTATTGCATGTTTGAAAATTGCTAAGGAAGTAAATCTTAAAATTTTTCATCACAAGAAAAAAATTATAACTATATGGGAATGGGAGCTAACTATATTTATTGTGGAGATCATTCCTCAATCTATACAAATCATTATGCTGTACACCTGAAACTAATTTAATGTTATATGGCATTAAAAAATACTACTGGAAGATACTAAGAAAATAATTCTTCAGAGGACTGTACAGAGGACTGTACCAGAATCAAGGGTCTAATATACAAATCAATGATATTCAGTCTTCAGACCAAAATTATCCAACACACACACACATAAACACACAAAAAGCAAACAGTGAAATGTGCTCTAGGGAAATGGCAAAGGTTGTTCCCAAGATGAGATAGATATTGAAATGATCAGAAAATGAGTACAAAGCAACTATTAGAACTCAGGAAGGTAGAAAGGTAAGAAAAGGCATGCATAATGGATGAAAAGATGAGAAACCCCAACAGAGAAAAAGATTCTATGTAATAGAACCAAATGGGAAATTTAAACACTGCTGTCTGTTAATATGCTTTGTCCAAATTCCTGTGAGTTTTTTAAATAAGGCTAAATTAAAGTGATGGTTGCCAGATGCGAGAGGTGGGGGATGGGAAAAACAGTTAAGGGGAGTGGGAAATATAGGCTTCCAGTTATGGAAAGAATAGTCATGGGAATAAAAGGTACAGCACAGGGATATAGTCAATGGTATTGTAATAGCCATTTTCTGGTGACAGGAGGTAGCTATGCTTGTGGTTAGCATCACATAATGGATAGAGATGTTGAATCACTAGGCTGTACACCTAAAGATAACATAAAATTGTGGGCCAACTATACTCAAATTTAAAAAAAAGTTACTTAACTGAGAAATAAACAATCTATGGGGAGAAAAAGAATAACTTAATAAATTAAGTGAAACTTAAAGAAACTATTACGAATTTAATTAAAGAAATTATTAAGAAACTTAATAAATTAAGTGAATTTTAAAGACATTAATACTATGACAAATATGTTGTATAGATTTACTGAGTTTTAAACAAATGTATATTAAATACTTTATTAAAAACTTTCACTAGACATGGCTATCTATTTATTTAATCAATAATTATATTTAGTGATCCATTTGGTGTTTGGTCATTTTACACAAATAGCTGGAAAACATCGGCACAAAAGGTATATATTTCTTTAATGTTTTCTACTATTTCTAGTCAACGTTTTCTTAAAGAGAAATTTTCTTTCAAAAATAGTTCTTGGGGCACCTGAGTGGCTCAGTGGGTAAGCCTCTGCCTTCAGCTCCAGTCATGATCTTAGGGTCCTGGGATCGAGTCCTGCATCGGGCTCTCTGCTCATCAGGGAGACTGCTTCCCCCTCTCTCTCTGCCTGCCTCTCTGCCTACCTGTGATCTCTCTCTCTCTGTCAAATAAATAAATAAAATCTTTTTTAAAATAGCAGTTCTCAACTACCTTCTAAATGGGATTAAAATCATATATATTTTAGAACTTTTTTTAAACTTTGCATTATTCTTTAATTGGTTATTCCTACTGAGTCTCTAAGGGCATCTGCAACCACATCAGAGTTTTCAGGAAGCAGAAATTTATATTGTTATCAAATCTTTGTCATTAAGTTGCCCAGCTAGTCTCAGAAAACATTTCTATTATTTTTGACTGGGTTTCCTTATCTTTTAAGCATAGATAATGTGATCATTTCTAACTCCACCAACTTAACATGGTTATTATGATGAGGAAATAAAATAATGCCTGTAAAAATTGTTTGGAAATAGAAGCACTATATAAATAGGAATTTTGAGTACCCATTGACTTGTAACAGGTTATTTTAACTAACATAATTCTAAAAGAAGAACATTTTATGTCACATTCCTTACTAGTTGTCATCTTAAATGTTGTAAAAAGAGTAAAGAGGAATGCCTTACTTATGATGCTCAGCAAATATCGAAGTGCTACAATTTCTCCCTAGATACACAGAAAATATATATATATGCTTCAGTAAAGACAAGCACAAGTAAGTCTTCATGAAAAACTCACTGTTTTAAGAGTCCAGGTAAAACCAAAAGCAGGAAAATCCAGGGCATAAGGAACATCTCAAGAAGTTGTGAAAATAAATTAGCAGAAAACTTCAAAAAGCAAATGTGAAAGACAACTTCTAACATAGACAATTTAGAAATGAAGTGAAGAAAAAGTTAGAACAAATCAACTGAAAATAAGCTCCTGATGAAATAATAATCAATAAGTGCACACAATATGCTGGACAAGTTGATCTTTCTACAAGTACACTGGAGAAAACTACCCCAAAGCTTCCATTTTTAATCTTCTTCTCACCCTGACTCCAAACTTTTTTCTCTTTGACTGAATAGAAATCTTACTTCATCAAGGATCACAGCAAGCTTTTATTTAAGAAAGCAGAGCAATAATAACCAACACAAATTTGAATCTCTCTTCCCCAGGAGGTCTTTCCACTAATGTTGGAGAATATACCATGTGAACCCTCTGGGGAAAAACAAAAAACAAAAAACCCACACAACTGGGAAAGAATTAATAACACTTTTGTAACTTTCCAAAATCCTGTTGACTGATTACACACCACCACTGCACAGAATATTATCATTAGGATAAAGAACTCACAAAAATATTATTTCACGTGTTCTTCACAACTACTAAAATTAATAACATATAAAAAGATTTATAAATTGTTAATTTTTAAATAGTTAATTTTGTCAATTAAATTTTGAATAGAATATTAACGCTATGAATGTTTTTAATCTTTCTCTTGTCATTTTCATTAAAAATAGTTGGGAAGACACACAAATATATATAAATATTTTATATTTCTGTTCCACAACAGAAAGGGGAATGAGTTTTGTCTGAGAAATTAAAATCCTGATGAAAATCTTCATTACTTTCCTTTCCTCATTTCAGCATATCAATAAAAATTACACATAATATAATTGATACTTTTATTTAGTGTGAGATCATTTTATATTATAGATGATAGCTTTATTCAAGCCATTCTTTTATATGACCAGAAAATCTATGTGCTTCAGCAATAATATTTAGAATTATAAAAAAGTAATATCACCAATTATCTATAAATTCAAATACTCTGTAATATACAGAATTTATTATATTATCTGAATTAGTGTGAGTTTTACATATTCGTGGGGTTTTTTTTAAGATTTTATTTATTTATTTCACAGAGGGAGAGAGATCACAAGGAGGCAGAGAGGCAGGCAGAGAGAGAGAGGGGGAAGCAGGCTCCCCGCTGAGCAGGGAGCCCGATGCGGGCCTCGATCCCAGGACCCTGAGATCATGACCTGAGCCGAGAGCAGAGGCTTTAACCCACTGAGCCACCCAGGCGCCCATATTCGTGTTTTTTAGAGTATTTTCTACACACAAATAGAAGAGATAAAATATATATAAAATTTCAAATTAAAGATAAAAGTGAAAACCAAATAGAATTAAATAGGTGGCTAAATAGCTACATGTTTAAACGGGACTAAAGAGAGGGGGAAAAAACCTTTTAAAGATACATATATGGTTGTGTGTCATTCTAAAAAATAAGGAAGTAGAACAGTTTAAATAGGGAATGACTTACCACCAATACAAGTTAAAATTTCCCTTTACATACATGCATGGCAGGATGTTCCAAGATTATATAGAAAAGACAATTGCTTCTCCTTTGCTCATAATTTTCTAAGATTTTCTTGGTTGCTTCCAATTCTTCAACTTTTTTTAAAAATCATTAATCATTCATCTTCTTACCCTGTGTTAACATTTACAGTTATTCCTCTCTTAGAACTTTTGATTTCTTCATGTTAGTACTCAAAAACTTTTTTAAAAACAGTAAGATATTTTATAGAGTTGTATATTTTCACACTGCTGCCTGGACATGAAATTTATTTGCTGTTCAAATAAATAATTATTAAGAAAATTTCTAATATTAAAAATATTATTTTAAATTCATGTTTTCTATATTAATTAGAATTATTTAGATTAGTAAGCCTCTCTCTAAAGTTTTGTGTGTTATACACACAATATCATGAATTTAACAAGGAGAGCATGAAGAATTACTGCCTACATTAGCAATGAAAATTTCCTCATATAATCTATCTCAGCCATCCACTAAAATAATTATTAAGAAACTTATCCCCATAATCTCAAATGCCTCTCATCCTACACTCTTCTAAAGACACTTAGCAAAAGAGTATAAAGTGAAATTTATGTAGTGTATGTATGTGATAAGGAACTAGAATTTTTATAACTTGGAAATTGTAGTTCCAAACAACACCCTGGGCAGAAAACAAAAAGATGAATATCCTGGAAGGAATACATTCTAGGGGTTATAGTTTTATCAATACCCCATTACTCAGCATGGCAGAGATATATGTCATGGTAGAAAACAAACCTGCATTTCATTACACCAGTATTGGACGCATGTTACTAAGCACTGAAAAGGGGACCCTCAGCTAGGTGTTTGAATTTGTCTTTCAGAAGTGTATCTGAGGATGATATTCTATTAGCACACTAATCTGTTAGCACAATAATGGATAGCCAGGTTATTTTTTCTGTTAAGAATCCCTGATTATACATTGCTCTTTCTTAAGATAAGAAAAGTATAAAAGAGAAATAATGTATAAAATCGCAACACTGGGCTTATGAAAAAGTAATGCTGAGAAGGGATAAAAAGAAGAAATGGAATATATTAAAGACTAAGGATAGTAGAAGTGAGAAAGAATATAACAGAGAAAATTATATTAATATTCCTAATTTTATCAGGATGTAACAGATCATTCTGTCACCTTAGAAGTCCCATATTTCAGGGGTGACTGGGTGGCTCAGTCATTAAGCCTCTGCCTTTTTTCTCAGCATCCTGGGACCAAGGCCTATATTGGGCTCCCTGCTCAGTGGGAAGCCTGTTTCTCCCTCTCACACTTCCCCTGCTTGTTTTCCCTCTCTTGCTGTTTCTCTCCCTGTAAAATAAATAAATAAAGTCTTTTTTAAACATTTCCATATTTCAAAAGCATTGGCTTCTTCTACAAAATCCTCACTATTTGCTAATAGATTTAGTCCTAGATTAAACATATGACATATTTCATCTTTTTGTAACACATAATTTACTTTTTTCTCTTTATAGATTTCCAAATCTAAAAATGTAAACCAACCAGCCACTTGTCACTTTAAAAGTCAAAATTCACTTTATTTAATGCAAAAGGTAAAAGCTACAATAAGAATTCAATATATCAACCATTTAAGTCAGGGAGAAGTTAATAGATCAGCTCTTCTCATATGTAAAGCAACTGTTTTCAAAATTACAGAAAAAACCACCACAGATATCATAAAAATAATGCATTTGGGGTAATCACCACATAACTTCGGTAATTTCTTGCAATATATTTTCCATATACTTTGAAATATTTCACAGAAATATAAAGCTGTCTTTCATATATGTCCAATAATAATTAGTCATTGGTCAGTCTGATTAGAGGCTACTATTGATCATTCAGTATGCATACAGAGAGGCCTGCCAGAAATATGTCTAGGCCTGGCTGTGAAATCTGGATTGTTTCATAAGAACAGATGGATGTGACTGGGAGTTAAAATTTTACTTATCATCAAACAAACAGAAGAGGAAGAGAAATCTCTTTAGCTTTTCTAAACTACTAAGTACTTACCACACAATATTCTATGACTGAGAAATATAGTTTTTATTATTTTATTAAATATAGCCATTTGGCTATTTCCTTGGTAACCAAGGAAAAGTAAGTTCATGCACAATCTCTTTTTTATGCATACATCAGTGAGGTATATATTTACAAAAATATGTCTGAGCTTATTACAGCAACAAATATTTTTAAAAATTAAAAGGGTTTAAGGAAATAGAAGACTAAGGTGATGGGAATTTTCATCATATAAAGAAGAATTATAATTTTTAGTAACATTATTAACATTTTAAATCTTTATTGTAGAGGATGTTTCAGTGTAAAATTAAATCAGCAATATATAGACAAACATAAGAAGATTTCCTGATATTTGGGGGAATAGAAGTAAAATAAAATAATGATAGATAAATAATTGAAATGAATACCAAAAAACAAAGTTCTAAGTTAGAGATAATTACCATTTCTGAAAAACAGACTGAAACAAACAAACAAAAAAGAATGAATGGATATAAGGTAGTAATCATCATGATCATCCCTGTCATTAACAGAATCAGCATCTTCATCAACTACCTTATTCTGTATTAAAAAACCCTAGTCTAGGGGCATCTGGGTGGCTCAGTCGTTAAGTGTCTGCCTTCGGCTCAGGTCATGATCCCAGGGTCCGGGATCCAGCCCTGCATTGGGCTCCCTGCTTGGTGGGAAGCCTGCTTCTCCCTCTTCCACTCCCCCTGCTTGTATTCCCTCTCTCACTGTCTCTCTCTCTCTGTCAAGTTAAATAAATAAAATCTTACAAAAAAAAT
Source organism: Ailurus styani (assembly GCA_002007465.1). Lineage (NCBI taxonomy): Eukaryota > Metazoa > Chordata > Mammalia > Carnivora > Ailuridae > Ailurus > Ailurus styani. The sequence continues at coordinate 1,403,733 of LNAC01000169.1, read as the reverse complement.
CCTAGTCTGAACACAAAATTTTTCATGCAAGAGATAATTATTAACAAGAGTCTGATGCCAAAAAACCCTCAATGATTTTGAATTAAAATATAAATTTTATTAGTAATAATATATTTTAAGACTCTAAAGCCCATTTTAATTATTATATTATACATAATATACACTATCATATATGTTATAAAATATAAATATATTTTACATTTTAAAATATAAACTTTAAAATTCTAAATTCTATTTTATAGACATAAAATCCCAATTACTTACAAAGGAGCAAGCCCCAGGCGGACTCCTAACATTGTATATATAAGATTTATTATATGTATGTGTATATATACATATAACATTTGTAAATATGTATGTATATTTGTGTGTATACACACATACATATACACAGTAGTATGTTATCTACAGAACTGTAATGATAAACACTTAAGATATCAATTAGTTCCCATTTCATTCAAATTTGTTTTAATTCATAAAGGCAAAATAATTCATAGTTACAGGAGGATTTAGAATATATCACAGTTGGTTTACAGGATATTGGGATACTGAATCAAGAGGAGGAGTTAAGGAGTTAAGGTGGCAGAGTAACCTATAGGAGGACCCTATGGTTGCCATGTCCTTTGAACACAGCTAGATAATTATGAAATCATTCTAATCACCAGGAAATTGATCTGAGGACTGAGAGATCAAATTGCATAACTAAGAAGGAGAAAAGAGGGCACATCGTGGAAAGTAGGGGGTGTGGTGATGTGATGGGACAAAAGAATCATGGGTGCTGCAGAAAGGAGGAAGCCCTGGTCATGGAGACAGAAGAGAGAAAGAGAAAGTGAGAGAGAAATATAAAGCAGCACAAAGGGGATTGCACAAGAAATACACTTTCCCAAAGCCACCAACAGGGAAAAAAGGAGAGGCTGATCATTGAAAATTTTTACAAGCAGAGGAACTAAAAGTCTGAAGTTTTAAAGCCCACACCATTTTCAGGGTCAAGCCTGGTGAGCATAGCAGCGCTCCCATGAAGAAGGAGTGGACAGTGTGCTCTGGGTTTAATGGGAGAGAGTTTCTCTTCTTAGAGAACATTTATGAGAGGTAGCACTGCCTCTCAGGGGACAAAAGAGCTGGTGGGCACCATTCAGCTGTCCCATTAATTAGTAGATGAGCAGAGATGCCTTTTGAGAGCAGCTAACCTAGAAGCCGGCTTTTTGTAGTGCTTTACCATAAACTTGAAGTCCCTGCACATTCAAACAGTTGTTTTTCTGATACAAACTGTTTTTCTGGTACAGCCACAGAGCTGTGAAATGCTCCCCCAGAGGATCACAATATCATAATAAAGGGGCCTATCCAACAAGAAGCTCTAACAATCATAAATATTTATGCCTCTAACTTGGGAACACCCAAGTATAGAAATCAATTAATAACAAACATAATGAAATTCATTAATAATAATACAATAATAGTAGGGGACTTTAACACCCCACTTACAGCAATAGACAGATCATCTAAGCAGAAAATCAACAAAGAAACAATGGCTTTAAATGGTACACCGGACCAGATGTACTTAACAGATATATTCCAAACATTTCATCCTAAAGTAGCACAATACACATTCTTTTTGAATGCACATGGAACATTCTCCAGAAAAGATCACATACCGGGTTACAAATCAGGCATCAACAAGTACAAGTAACAAGATTGAGATCTGACTATGTGTATTTTCAGACCACAATACTATGAAACTTGAAGTCAAACACAGGAAAAAAATTGGAAATAACACAAATACATGCAGGTTAAAAAACATCCTACAAAAGAATTAATGGGTTAACTAGAAAATTAAAGAAATTAGAAACTACATGGAAGCAAATGAAAGTGAAAACATAACTGTCCAGAACTTTGGGATGCAGCAAAGGCAGTCATAGGGTAGGAATATACTGCATGATAAGCCTACCTTAAGAAGCAAGAAGTCTCAAATACACAAAGGAGCTAGAAAAGGGAGAGTAAATGAAGCCTAAACCAGAAGGGAACTAATAAATATTAGAACAGAAATAAATGACACAGGAAAAATAGGATAGATCAATGAAACTAAGCATTGGTTCTTTGAAAGAATAAAATTGGCAAACCCCTAGCCAAATTTATCAAAAAGAGAAGAAAAAAGACCCAAAATAAATAAAATCATGAATGAAAGAGGAGAGATCACAACTAACACCACAAAACACAAGCAATTATAAGAGAATATCATGAAAAATTATATACCAAAAAACGGGGTAATGTGGAAGAGATGAATTAATTCCTGGAAACAATATGAACTAACAAAACTGAAACAGGAAGAAATAGAAAATTTGAATAGATCCATAATCACCAAAGAAACTGAATCAGTATCAAAAATCTCCCAAAAAACAAAAGTTCAGAGTCAGGTGGCTTCACAGGGGAATTCTACCAGACATTTAAAGAAGAATTAATATCTATTTTTCTCAAACTGTTCCAAAAAATGGAATGGAAGGAAAACTTCCAAGCTCATTCTATGAAGCCAGAATTACCTTATTTCCAAAACCAGACAAAGACCCCACTAAAAAGGAGAAATACAGGCCAATATCCCTGATGAACATAGATGCAAAAATTTTGAATAAGATACTAGCAAATGGAATCCAAAAGTACATTAAAAGAGTTATTTACTCTGATCAAATGGGATTTATTCCATGGTTCAATATTTCCAAATTAATCAACATGATACACCACATTAATAAAAGAAAGGATAAGAGCCATATGATCCTCTCAACAGATGCAGAAAAAGCATTTGACAAAATACAGCAACCATTCTTGATTTAAAAAAAAAAACCACCCTCAACAAAGTAGGGATACAGAGGACAATCCTCAACATCACAAAGGCTATTTATAAAAGACCCTCAGCTAATATCATCCTCAGTGGGGAAAAACTGACAGCTTTTCTTCTATAGTCAGGAACAAAACAGGGATATCCACTCTCACCATTGTTATTTAACACAGTACTGAAAGTTCTAACCTCAGCAGTCAGACAACAAAGAGAAATAAAAGGCATCCAAACCAGCAAGGAAGAAGTCAAACTTTCAGTATTTACACATGATATGATATTCTGTGCAGAAAAGCTGAAAGACCACCAAAAAATTGCTAGAACTGATAACATGAATTCAGCAAAGCTGCAGGATATAAAATCAATGTAGAGAAATCTGTTGCGTTTCTATACACTAATAATGAACCAGTAGAAAGAGAAATTAAGAAATCGATCTTATTTACAATCGCACCAAAAACCATAAGATATCTAGGACTAAAACTAACCAAAGAGGTAAAAAAAAAATCTGTACTTTGAAAACTATAAAATATTTATGAAATAAACTGAAGATGACAAAAAGGATTGGAAAAACATTCCATGCCCATGGATTGGAAGAACAAATATTGTTAAAATGTCTACACTACCCAAAGCAATCTACACATTTAATGCAATCCTTATCAAAATACGACCAGTATTATTCACAGAGCTAGAACAAACAATCCTAAAATTTATAGGGATCTACAAAGGACCCTGAATAGTCAAAGCAATCCTGAAAAAGAAAAGCAAGCTGGAGGCATCATGATTCCAGACTTCAAGCTAAACTACAAGCTTGTAGTCATCAAGACACTATGGTACTGACACAAAAACAGACACATAGACTGATGGAACAGAATAGAAAATGCAGAAATGGACCCACAACTGTATAGTTAACTAATCTTTGACAAAGCAGGAAAAGAATACCCAATGGAAAAAAGACAGTCTCTTCAACAATGGTGTTGGGAAACTCTTCAGCAACATTCAGAAGAATGATATTGGACCACTTTCTTACATGACACACACAAATAAATTCAAAACGGATGAAAGACCTAAATGTGAGGCAGGAAACCATCAAAATCCCTAGAGGGGAACACAAGCAGCAATCTCTTTGACATGGCTATAATAACTTCTTACTAGACACATCTCCAGAGGCCAGGGAAACAAAAGCAAAAATGAACTACTAGGACTTCATTAAGATAAAACTTCTGCACAGCAAAGGAACAATCAACTAAACTAAATGACAACCTACTGAATGGGAGAGAAGTTGCAAATATCCACCTGATATATGCCATTAAAAGTGTTTATGCTTATTTTTTATATCCTATATATATCCTTTTATATCATATATATATGTATATCATATATGCATAAACATACATATGTTGTGTATGTTAAAATAAAAAGGGAAATGTCTCTTTTTAAGTATCCACTGAATATATTTTGTATTTGAATATATTTTATTTTTTTTCTCAACAGGGAATCTGCTTCTCCCTCTGCCCCTCCCCCCTGCTTGTACATGCTATCTCTCTCTCTCAAATAAATAAAATCTTTTTTTAAAAAGGATACAACAATACTGATTTGAAGGGGTATTTGCATCCTGATGTTTATAGCAGCATTATCAACAATAGCCAAATTATGAAAAGAGCCCAAATGTCCATCAACTGATGAATGGATAAAGAAAATGTGGTATATATATACAATATTCTTCAGCCATCAAAACGAATGAAATCTTGCCATTTGCAACAATGTGGTTGGAGCTAGACTGTATTATGCTAAGCAAAACAAGCCAGTCAGAGAAAAACAAATACTATAAGTGTTCAATCATATGTGGAATTTAAGAAACAAAACAGATGAACATAGAGGAAAGGTAAAAAAAAAAAGGAGGGAAGCAAACCATAAGAGACTCTTAATTACAGAAAACAAACTGAAGGCTGACGGATGAGAGGTGGGCAGTTCTGGGCTCAATGGGTGATAGGTGTTAAGGAGGGAACTTGTTTTGAGCACTGAGTGTTATATAGATAAGTGATGAATCACTAAACTCTACTGTGAAACCACTATATGTTTTTCTTTAAAGATTTTATTTATTTATTTGAGAAAGCGAGTGAGAGAGAGAGAGCACGAGCAGGGAGAGTGACAGATTCCCCACTGAGCAGGGAGACTGATATGGGCCTCTATCCCAGAACCCTGGGATCATGACCTGAGCCAAAGGCAGATGCTTAAACTAACTGAGACTCCCAGGTGCCCCTACACTGTATGTTAACTAACTAGAATATAAACAAAAATCTGAAACAAAAAATAGAATAAAACATAGAAATAAATAAAAATAAATATCAGATATTTAATCAGCTGCTAAATATAACATGTGTATTTTACCTAAAATTAATAAATAGCAAATATTTACTGAAAGCTGAAAACATCCCAAGCATTGTTGTGATCACTGTGGATTTTCTAATACAATGATATCTTAAAAACAATCTAAGGAATTAGGCACTATATCATCTGTTAACAGTTTTTGAAAATTTCAATAGTGGAAAACAAAACAGAAGTAATATTATTAACTAGAAAATAATAAGCATATAATATCCCAATTGTGTAAATATAATGAAAGTTAATGCAAAAAAATAGAGGAACTAAAAACACCATGTTTTATTTAGCAACAAAAAAGATGATGAATTTAGCACAGAGCAAGACCATGTTTGTAGCCAATATAGTTTAATATTTTGTATTGTTTCTATCATTTTATATTTATTCATATTTGTTACAATTTTCATCATTCTTTTTAACCAACAATTATTTATTAAAGGTAGCTTTAAAATTACAAAGTACCTTTTTCTCCTTTAAATGCTTGTTCACATATCAATTGAATGAAATGACTTGGAGATGCTATTTTATTATTTCTACCATATGAAATATGTTATTTTAAAATTATCAGATGGTCATTCAAAATATATTCAATAGATACTGAAATGGAGACAATATCCCTTTTTTGGTAACATACACAAATATGTGTGTATATATATATGTACATACAGGATATATAAGATACACACACACACTTTGAATTGTATATATCAGTTGGGTATTTGCAATCTTTACTAAAATTTGAATCGTAAAGGTAATTGAAAACTAAAATTCAACATGTTTTATTAATCTGTTGTCTTCAAGATGTCAAAAATATATATTAGCTTTGCACTTTTTATGCACTTTCTAAATATCCTACTAAAAAATAAACCCAAGATCATGAGAGAATATCATAATATAAAAGATACATGCATTTTAATGGGTATTACTGGTTTCATTTATAATGTTGAATAAACAAATCACCTTAACAATGAAATTTTCCAAATAAGGTACTGTATATTCTTGTAGGATAGAATAATATTCATATTTACACAAAATTATTTTTATGTAACATTGGAAGAAATCATTTGAAATGCAGGTGTTATTCTAGCTGGTGGGGAAATCGGTGTGCATATAAACCATTCAGTCTCATATTCGTTCATATTAATATATACATACATACAAATATGTGTGCATATATATACACACAATGCACATATACAAATGCACAAAAGTACCTTAACAAAAAAAGTAAAACAACTTGTTTTTTTTTAAATGTGAGTCAACATTACGTTAACACAGGTAAGAAAAAAAATTTTTTTTTTCATTAAGCATGGGTATTGATGGTTATCATAATACCTTTGGGAAAAAAAGTGCATTAATGATATAACAAACACATTTCCTTGTTTCAATAAATAAATTTGTAAAGCTTAAAGAAGAAAAAAACCAGCAACTTTGTGTGTTTGTCATTCTTTTTAACATGAGGATGAATATTAATATAGATTTCAAGTGGTTTAATGAAGACAACAATAAATCATTTGAAAATTAAAATATTCAGACTTTGGCAGCTTCATATGACTAGAGTTTTTTGTACTCATTTATCTTCTCAAAAATTATGCAAATGTTTATTAATTCCTTATCTCATCTGTAGAAAGTTGGCAACTTCCTGATCATTTTTCTTAGAGACGCATATTCAGATTTCTCAGTATTTATTATACTTTATAATAGAACCTAAGACAATTTTAAATGTTTTCTTTCCTAAACCTTCAGCTATGCATGATGTTGTGAAACTGCTACTTCCAATGAATCAGTTATCTTAATCACAATGAAAACATTCTGCATATCTAAATAACAGATTTATGGAATAAAAACAAATTTAAATTGATATGAATAATAGCACAGTGCTGTACCAGACATCTAAAAATGTTTTATTCTTCTAGGCAAATTACATTCAGAAAGAAGAAAATCAGACCTATAATACATATTGACAAACAAGATTCACAATATCTATTGAAGTTTTGTCCTTTAAAATTTGAATCTACTCTATCATTTTCTTTAGAATTCAACAATCATAACATCTCTTGCACATTTTTGTCTCTTCTATTTTTCCTCCTGAATTTATCTCTTATTTTTCTTGCAAAACATTACAGTTTTCATTGTATGTTTGTCTGTTTTTTATTTACTGTGATGTTTCAATTCAATTGGAAAATACATTAAAACATTAATAATACTGAGGAAAATAGTACTTATAATTTAGATTCTGACCCTCAACTGAAAGTTCCATATTAAATTATGAGTTTTGTGAAAATCCAGCAAAATGACAAATTTCCTTGATTTTTAAAAGGAAAATAAAAGTCAAACGGCCTACATTTAATCACTGTTTCTCAAATATTTTATTCAGCTGATATAAATAAACTAGTTTTATATTTTATTTTCTATTTAGTTCATTCAACAATAAAATCTAAACAACTCTACTCTTTCACAGTCAGTTTAAGAACAAGGCTCTTAACTGTATGAGCAAACAATAACAAAACAGACTCACAAACAAAAATACCAGGATTAGTATATTTATGAAGATTATAATGGATATGTATATACAAACACAATAAATTTCTCTCGCTTAGAGAAATTGTAATTGTTATAGATAAAGAATGCTGAATACATTATTGGCCAGTTCTACATAATTTACCATTAATATATTTAATAATAGTAATTCTATTACAACAAATAGTCATTTGAGTTTACTAAAATCTGAAAATGAAGGAAAAACAGTTTACATTTTCATAGATATGAGAAGAATCCTATGTGGACCATTTGAATCCCATCTCTCATTCATTTTTTTGGCAAAATTAATTTTTAAATAAGGTATTTTTCTCTAAAATCAATGGAAATTCTGTATATTTCATATAAATCTGAGCAGATTTTTAGTGGTTAAAGTTAAAGGCTGCTTCTGAAGCTTGTGATGATGTGATCTTTAAGTCATTCATCCATGATAAAGGGATAGAAAGGGAGCCTGGGAGCATTTTTGTGTTCATTCTGCAAAGGTTGTGTTCAAAGACAAATTGAAGTTATTCAGAGTCTCGGTATGAATGCACTAAGCTTCAGTTAAAAGGTTATTCTGAGTTCTCAGCTTAAAACTGAGGTCAGTTAATATCAAAAATGACACTAATTTTCAGAATATAAAATATGTTTTTAAAACAGAATGTTACCCAAGACACAAAATAAAGCCAGAAGTTATCTTCTATAGATACCAAGCATTGAAATCATTATTCTTTTTTAATACAACTATCTTTATTTTGAATTTTTTTTTTGGTCAGATAACTTGTTCAAATATCACATCTGAATATGTAGCTTAATAGCTCCACCTTTCCAAAGGCCATTTAAAAACCTACATTACCCAAGGTTATATCTAATGGAAAAACATTGGAACTTGTGCCAGGAATAAACAAACATGTAAGTGTTTCTACATGAAGTCAATTTCAAAATAGAAAAAGATGATGGCCATCAGAAAATAAAAGAACATGGTTTTAATGTAGGCTTCTCAACTTGCAATATTTGTGACCTTAAGCAAGTAATTCAAAAGTTTTTTGAAACATAATTTCTCCAATTAGAATAAAGTAAAATAAATAAAATTGTGTAATGGCCGTAATAGTGGATTCCTCAAATATCATCATCAAAATCTGTTGACTGGGCAAAATAATTTATTGGACCTACTTCAGTATGGGTGAGTTCCATTTTGACAGAAATTTAGAAGCATCTCTATTTGGGGAATTAGAGGATGATCTTTTTAAAGAATTTTAGAACCTAGACTTGGCACTTTTAAGAAGGATCTTACAAGGAAGGAGACTAGCTGAAGTTGGTCACAATTTATGACATAACAATCTTGTATTTGAAGAGAGAAAGAGGTTAATCTTGGTAAATATTTTTTTTATTGGTTTGCAGTCTTATCTTCCACAAGCACATATTTCTTGCAGCAGGCAGCCAAGTTAATTTTTAATTTTGTTTCACAGGGACAAAGATACTACCTAGTCTTAAGTAATATTGTTTTCAGATTTTATTGGTTTGAGGGATAATTAAATGATGTCACATATACCAAGCAACTGTCATAATGACTGGTTCATAAGAGATACTTAGTAACTATTACTTTCCTCTCTTAAACCCCAACACAATACAATACTGAACTATAATGTTTGGAATCTTGAGTTTGATTTTAGTATCAACCATCCATGTAGCAACCATTACATTTTACACACACACACACACACACACACACACACACGTTATTTTTCTGATTTGACTTCCTTACCTGGGAAATGCAGATTATAATTTTTCTTTTCTTTTTAAAGATTTTACTTATTTATTTGTCAGAGAGAGAGAGAGAGAGCACAAGCAGGCAGAGTGGCAGGCAGAGGCAGAGGGAGAAGCAGGCTCCTTGCTGAGCAAGGAGCCCGATGGGGATTCAATCCCAGGACCCTGGGATCATGACCCGAGCGGAAGGCAGCTGCTTAACCAACTGAGCCACTCAGGCATCCCGCAGATTACAATTCTTTAAGTATCTTAAGGCAGTAAAATCTAGTTAACACAGAAACACACTTTAACATTGATAAAGAAACTCAGTGTTATTATTTGTGAGGAAAGGAATATCACCTTATATGATGCCATAAGTAATTTCACTATGCTATGAGAAAATTATCTCAGTCCTCCCCTAGTTTTTCTCCTACAAAAGAAATATATACAGAACTCTTTCTTATCTTTAATGAGCCTGATATAGTTAATATCAAGACCATTCTTTCTGGTCATCCCCATGCCTGCTAGCTAGATGCTATGCCTCTAACACTGGTTTCCTGCACTTAAACCCTTCAAGCTCTAGATATTTGTGGTATTATCTTTTCAGATTATGATTCACAAGTTTTAGGAGACTTTTTTCTTAAGTGTTCCTTTTTTTTTTTTCCTGCTATGTTGCTGTCCTAGTTCTGCCTGGCTTTCAAACTTGTAATATTAGTACTTCCTTTTAATATTATTCTTTGGTTTATATTTTGTTTTATATAACTGAGAAATACATGTGCCATATTCTTACAGTATCAGTTATTCTGAGCAAATCTTTTTGCTCTCATTGTTTTTGATGCCTGCCATTCAGCTCAACCAGGCTTCTGGTCTTCTTTCACATAGTTTATTCAATACTGCCACATTCAAGGGGTCCTCACCTCTACCTAAATACCAAGAAGAATCCTCAATATGACAAAAACATGTTTGGAGATATGTTTCACGAAGGAAAATGTTTGGGCATCATTTACAAAATTATATCATCAACCAGTCTACCAAAAGAATCTTATACAAAATATAAAAGTGTGAATTCATATTTCCAAATTAATTATATACACTTTTCTATATATTTGTCTTTCTCTTGTGTATCTATCTCTATACAATATGACTAGACTAGAAGAAACATAATGCACTGAAGACCCACTGGTTTACTTGTAAAATTTCTTTCCTTCTTTCAGGTTTTCCTTTATTCAAGAAACTCTGTTGAGTGGTTACTATTAGAAAAAACTTCATGTATAAGTTTCAAGTGTGATCTTTGAAATGCCTCCATTTGCTGGCTGCGTGACCTTGAGCAAGTTACATTTCTTCACAGTTTCTCAGTTTCCTCATTAATAACAGCGAATTGATAATAATACATTTGTAGAGTTGTAAAAAAAGGACTAAAGGAGTTAATATATAATTAAAGTGCCTTGGGCAACACCTGGCTTATTATGAGCCAGTCATAAGTTTATGCTATTATTACTGTCATTATTACAGTGAGGAATCCAGCTCTTGTCTAAAAACCTATGTGTGATTTTCAGGCCCTACCACAGACAGTTAGAAAGACTTTGCCCTGCAGACCTTAAGGGGAAAGCTGTTCTCCCCACACCAGACTCAGTGAACAACCACTGCATTGCAGTCTCTGAAGGGAGGTGTAGTCAGGACTCAGGGTCTCCTGGCTGGTCATGCTCTTTCCCTCACTAGATCTCATGCCTTCATTTCCTAGGTCTCTCTTTCTCTGAGGTCTTGTAGAGAGATCTTGTACAGAGGTCTTTTTAAAGTACCTTTCCTCAAATTCTTCCTGTGGACAGAGAAAGGGGAAAACTTGAAGGTGCTTTTCTACTCTCACTCAATACCCAGTATTTTTAAACTCCTAACTTCTCCCTTCCCCTCTCCCTGACCCCAGATTCCATAAAATGCCTGACACTTTTTTTCAAGACTCCCTTTAACTGTAAGATGATTGCCATATCTGAGATGGCTCACCTTACCTTCCACTGTTTGCCATTCTGTGCAGAAAAATCAAACAGGGGAGAGTCAGTACTTTCTCAGGTTTTAGACTCGCTTATACCATCACCCTAAGTGATTAAATGCTTATCTCTTTTAAGTTTAGCTTTTTGCTTTAATGGGCTCCTCTGCATCTGGCAGCTCAGCTCTCTACTCCAGTTCTATTGAGCTCCTGACATATGGGTGATTCCCTTTATTTAAATGTTAGCAATTCTGTTCCAAAAGTTGTAAGTGTTTGGATGCTAAAAGATCCATCCCAAAGCAAATGGCAGTATAGTTCACTTCTTTAGATCTTAACCAACTAAAGTAGTTTAAAAATACTGGAGCACTAGAATTCTCAAAAACAGAAAATTCAGTGTAGCATTATAAAACAGTTGATAGCTGTATACAGTGTCAAGAATTTGTATCCTAAACAGTATTTACAAAAAGAACAGAAAATGTTCTTCAATAAGTCTTGTCAATTTAAAATAAGCTCATACTTCATTTAAAAAAATAAATACAACAATAAAATAAAACATTAGCCCCCAGTTATTAAAAACAAATTGATGGATGTTTCTAGAAAAATAAGAATTTTTAAAAATTACCTATTGAACAGTAAGCACAGTAATTAACACTATGGTTCTAGAATGTTCTTTTCAAGTTTCAAATATCTTCCTGTCGCTTTGAGACTTCAGAAAAGTCACATCTTCCTCTTCTTTTATGATTACTCAGCCTGGAATAGCCTTTATCTAGGGTACAGGTGTAAATCTTACTCAACTCAGTGACATGCAGATCTTTGTCTCATGCAGAAACTTTGTTTACAGTTTTCTACTCCTGAAAAACATGGACAGTAGTAAGTCCTACGATGGCTGTAATGACTGAATGAACTCACATATAAAGTACTTAGAATATCTTCTATGGTTTAGTCACCATTACACAAATATTGGTTTTTACTAAAGTTATTTTATAATAAGTATTATTACCATCAAATAGTTATTCAACAAAATTTAAATGTTTTTCTACTATTATAGAAGTATTAGGAAAATCAATGAGATGGCTACTGTTTTAAAATAACCAAATAACTATACATATATGACAGAATAAACATAGTATCAATTTACTAATGGAAGGGGAAGTTGACTGCTACTCTGAAGATCGAAAAGGTGAAGTATTTGATCTCCATGTCACTGAGTTGAGTAAGATTTACAGCTGTGCCCTAGATAAAGGCTATTCCAGGCTGAAATAATCATAAGAAGAGGAAGATGTGATTGGAGTTTAAGTTTCTCAAGGGGTGGGATGAGAGGCAAGCTAGAAAGCAGTCTTTAGTTACATCAGTTATACTCCTGCAGGTAATACTAAGAACTTTGTATTTTATTTTGAAATCACTGAAAACAGACTTTTTTTTTTCTCCAACTGGATAGTGTCATGATAATTTCTTATTCTAAAACAATACTATTGTGTCAGGATGAAGAATAGATTGAGGACAAGTTTGGAAGCAAGGAAAACTGTTGGAAAGATACAGTTGCCAAAGTGTTAAAGGCTAACAGTATGTCCTAGAACAGTGATATTCAGAACAAAATGAAAGAAGATGCTTAATGAATATTTTACATTAAGACACAAAGGACTGACAATGTGTTGAACATGGTGGAGAAAGGAAGAAGAGGAAAACAAAATAACTGAGATTTATTATCTCGCTTTCTAGGAGGATAATGGTACCTCAAAGAGAAATAGGAGAAAAATGAACATATAAAATTCTTAATTTATTTACTTTTCCAGGACTTTTAATAATGGTTTTCAATTTTATTATATACTGTTTAACTTTCATAACAGGCCTAGGGGTTTTATTAGAATACTCCAAGCATGTCTTCCTAAACATCACCAGGGATGTCTGCACCTGGTTTTCTACAATCCCAATAGCCTACATATTCCTATTAATATAAAAAGTTCTAATATTTAAAATGCACAATAACTGACTATTCAGAACATTATGAAAAATGTCTGGATATCAATCCTACTTGAAGACTGTTTTCCAAGAGCAGCAATTCTACCATTCCAGAATCTACACAATCATCCAGAAATACCCACCGCTTGTATACAAATCAGCTTGGTAATAAACCTAAACTATACAAAGAAAAGGTTTCTGGTTAGGTGTTAAATTTTCTTCAGCATGCACTGGCAGAACAACTACATATAACCAAATCAACTTTATAGACATAACAGTGGCATTTTAGAAAAAGTAAATCCTGATGGTCTCAATAAAAGCAACAGTGAACAGAGAAGCAGTGATTTCAGCAAATGGTCCTGTTGAATACAAATGGGTGATCTGTGCTAAGTCTGCATCCCTTCTACCAAACACAATAACAATTGTTCTCTCATAATGAATACAAGATAATGAGTCTCACTTACAACTTTGTTCTTCAGTACAATGAGTTTGCCAACTGGCAGGACAATAAGCAGTACTGCTTAAGGTAATAAATGCAATATTCTCAAGATTTATACTTACCAAATCTTAAATCAAAAATACAATGTAATTTTAGGGTTAAAAATTTTAAACTGTATATGTTCATTTCAAATTAGATCTATAAAATCATATATCACTGTGTAAATTCATGTATTAAACCTGAATATGAGGATAGACAACAAACTATTATCATGCCAGTTAATCACTAAGAGGTTTGCTAACCTTTTTTTTGTTGTTGTTGTTTGTTTGTTTGTTTTTTAAGAGAAGGAGAGACTGGGAGGTGGATGGAGAGGCAGAATCCCAAGCAGGATCCATGTCCAGCATAGAGCCTGACACAGAGCTCTATCTTACAATGCTGAGATCATAACCCAAGCCAAAATCAAGAGTCAGATGCTTAACTGACTGAGACACCCAGGTGCCCCAAGGCTTGCTGACTTTGTATGAATTTCTAAGATACCAATATTCTGATTGATGAGTTTATACTTTTGCACCACAGACAGCTAGAACTATTATTTGCCCCTCTTCAACTCTCTCTACCACATGCAAAATTGTTGTGGAATCAGATTCTTTAAAACTATAATAGAAATGGGGATAATTTAAATGCATGTGTACTCATTTCTGCTTTAAGTCTAAATAAGCTTTTAAAAAAAGAGGATATCAAAATACACTGTGTCATTACTCTATAAAAAAATACTTTTGCTTACATTAGTCTCATCACTGGCTCCCCTGGTTCTCAGGCTTTTGTACTGGAAACATACCACTGGCTTTTCTATGCCTCTACCTTGGCACAGATCATGGGAGTCTCAGCCTTCATAATCATGTGAGCCAATCCCTCATAATAAATCTCTTTCTATATGTCTTTTGTGTTTTGTCAGTTCTGTTTCTCTGGAGAACCCTGATTAAAACACAGATGCATCTCAGAAATAAAACGGTCACTGCATAAAAGTATTTTTTTAAAAAATGTAAATACTATATCATTCACATTGATGCTAAAAACCCAAAACCTTAGTAGTTGCTCAATATAATCATTCAAATGACACCTTATACCAAAGTATTCACTGCTGGCAAGATAAACCCTAAAGAGAGTATGTAGGCATATAGAACTCTTTGAAATGATCTTATTCAAAGAGTTTACAAATTCCCTCAGAGGTCAGGAATTTGTAAATCTGGGATTCTTCAACTGAGCAAGCTCCATTCACATTTTCATGGATACATCCATCAAACATTAGTGTAGATATTTTAGTCAAGCAATGGGCCAAAAAGTAAGGGAGAAGAGAAGAGGTGGAGGAAGGAATTTGTTATATTTATTTACAGACTAATGCATCTGCAGTGTTTTCTTTTCAGATGATAATATTAAAGAAAAATCATTATTCTACATTTACATGTCAAAAATTTTATAGTATTTGAGGGGAAGGAGCAAGATGGCAGAGGAATAGGCGATCAATTATCATCAGGTCCCAGGAGTTCAGCCAGATAGTTATCAAACCATTCTGAACACCTAAAAAGTCAACAGGAGATTGAAGAGAAGAAGAGCAGCAATTCCAGGATCAGAAAATTGACCGCTTTCTGGAGGGTAGGACTTGCAGAGTAGTGAATCCAAAGCAACGGGAAGATAGACAGTGGGGGGAGAGGGTGGCTCCCAGCAAGTGAGAGAGCAGTGGAGCACAAAATCAGAACTTTTAGAAGACTGCTCTACTGAGGGACTGTTGCTCCAGAGACTAAGCAGGAGCTGGAGCACTCATGGGGACAGTGTGGTCTCAGGACCCAAGGGAACACAAAAAGACGAAGGGTGTCTGAGTGTGGCAGAGTTCCCAGGTATCAGAGTGGGGAAGCTGGCTTCAGAGATGGAGCCCAGCCAAGGAGGGTGCTCTCAGCTTGGGATTACCTTAAACCATGATCCAAGGCACAGTTGGACCACTGCTCTTTGAGCAGGGACCCCACAAGTGGCAGATCCAGAGAGGCCCCCTCCTTCCTTCTCCAGGAGGAGTGGTGTGGGAGCATGCTGCAAGGAATCTGCTGGGTTTGGAGACTCCAAACAGGGCCGTGCACCAGAGATAGAAATGCTCAGGCACAGGTTAGGTGAGCCCAGAGTGCAGCCGGAGACCAGGGAGAGATTGACTGCTTTTCTCTGAGGGCGCCTTGAGGAGTGGGGTTCTGAGCTCTTGGCTCCTATGGGGCCAGCGATTGGGAGCCCAACACTTTCATTCCCATCCTCCAAAGCTGTATGGAAAGCGTTCAGGGAAGAAAAGCTCCTGAGAACAAACCTGAGCAGAGCAAATTGCTTAGCCTGGCTCCTGGCAAGGGCGGTGCAATTCCGCCTCAGGCAAAGACACTTGAGAATCACTGCAACAGACCCCTCCCCCAGAAAATCAGCAAGAACATCCAGCCAAGACAAAGTTCACTGATCAATGAGAACTGTGGAATTCCAGAGCTAGGGAAAAGCAACACATAGAATTCATGGCTCTTTTCCCATGATCCAGTGGTCTTTCTAAGATAAATTCTTTGAATTTTATTTTTTTCTTACTCTTTTTTTTTAATATTTCCTTTTTCCTTTTTTAACCTTTTTTACCTATTTTATCTTATCAATACCTTTTTTTTAAAAGATTTTATTTATTTATTTGACAGAGAGAAACACAGCGAGAGAGGGACATATGAGGTGGGGGAGTGAGAGAGGGAGAAGCAGGGTTCCTGCAGAGGAGTGAGCCTGATGCGGGGCTCAATCCAAGGACCCTGGAATCATGACTTGAGCCAAAGGCAGACGCTCAATGACTGAGTCACCCAGGCACCCCTTATCAACACCTTTTTTAAAATATTTTTAAATTTTCATTGTTATGTCATATTTTATCCCGTCATTGTATTTAACCTTACTTTTTGTATACATATAGGCTTTTTTTCTTTAAAATTCTGGGATACAATTTCTTCTAATAGATAAAAATATACCCTAAATCTAGCGCCTGGCTTTGTTCCAGTCTCCAGAGCCTGATCACATTCTTTCCTCTTCTTTTTTTTTCTTTTTTCAACTACCTTCTTATCTTATCAATTCCTTCTTTAGAATCTTTTTTAATTTTCATCTTTATAATTATATTCCATCCCTTCATCATGTTTACCCTTATTTGTGTGTATATATAAGTTTTTCTTTCTTTAAAATTTTGAGAGGTTGTTTCTCCTAACAGACCAAAATACACCCAAAACCAAGTGTGTGGCTCTGTTCAATTCACCAGTCTAGTATAGATTAGATATAGATATAGATATAGATATAGATATAGATATAGATAGATGATGTAGATGAAGATATAGATTTTCTTTTTCTTCTTTCTTCCCCCCTTCCTTCTCCCCCTGGTTTCACGTCTCTTCTGATTTGGTTAGTGTACATTTTTCTGGAGTCGTTGCTACCCTTTTAGTATTTTGTTCTCTCATTCAACTATTCTTATCTGGATAAAATGACAAGGTGTAAAAACTCACCACAAAAAAACCAAAAAGAACAAGAGGCAGTAGCAATGGCTAGAGACCTAATCAATACAGACATTAGTAGTATGTCAGAACTAGAGTTCAGAATGACAATTATTAAGGTGATAGCTGGGCTCAAAAAAGCATGGAAGATATCAGAGAATCCCTTTCTGGAGAAATAAAGAGCTAAAATCTAACCAAGTTGAAATAAAAAAGCTATTAATGAGGTGCAATAAAAAATGGAGGCTCTTACTGCTAGGATAAATGAGACAGAAGAAAGAATTAATGATATAGAAGAACAAATGATGGAAAATAAAGAAGTTGAACAAAAGAGAGACAACTATTAGACCACGAGGGGAGAATTCAAGAGATAAGTCATACCATAAGATGAACCAGTATTAGAATAATTGGGATCCAAGAAGAAGAAGAAAGAGAGAGAGGGGCAGAAGGTATATTGGAGAAAACTATAGTAGAGAATTTCCCTAATTTGGTAAAGGAAACAAGCATCAAAATCCAGGAGGCACAGTGAAACCCCCTCAAAATCAAGAAAAATAGGTCCACACCCCATCATCTAATAGTAAAACTTACAAGTATTAGTGACAAAGAGAAAATCCTGAAAGCAGCTCAGGATAAGAGGTCTGTAGCATACAATAGTAGAAATATTAGATTGACAGCAGACCTATCTACAGAGACCTGGCAGCCCGAAAGGACTGGTATGATATATTCAGAGCACTAAACAAGAAAAATACACAGCCAAGAATACTATATCCAGCTAGGCTGTCATTGAAAATAGGAGAGATAAAAATCTTCCAGGACAAACAAAAACTAAAGTAATTTGCAAACACCAAGCCAGCCCTATAGGAAATATTGAAAGGGGTCCTCTAAGCAAGGAGAGAGCCTAAAAGTAATAGACCAGAGTCAACAGGAACAGAGACAACATATAATAATAGTCACCTTACAGGCAATACAATGGCACTAAATACATACCTCTCAATAGTTACTCTGAATGTAAATGGGCTAAAGGCCCCAATCAAAAGACACAGGGTATCAGAATGAATAAAATAACAAGACCCATCAATATGCTGTCTACAAGAAACTCATTTTAGACCCAAAGACACCTCCATATTTAAAGTGAGGGGATGGAAAACAACTTACCATGCTAATAGACATCAAAAGAAAGCTGGGGTGAAAATCCTTCTATCAGAAAAATTAGATTTTAACCCAAAGACTATAGTAAGAGGCGAGGAAAGACACTCTATCATACTTAAAGGGTCTGTCCAACAAGAAGATCTAACAATTTTAAATATCTATGCCCCTAACATGGGAGCAGCCAATTATATAAACCAATTAATAACAAAAAGAAACACATCAACAATAATACAATAAAAGCAAGGGACTTTAACACCCCCCTTACTGATATGGACAGATCATCTAAGCAAAAGATCAACAAGGAAATAAAGGCTTTAAATGACACACTGGACCAGTTGGACATCACAGATATATTTAGAACATTCCATCCCAAAACAACAGAACACACATTCTTCTCTAGTGCACATGGAACATTCTCCAGAATAGATCACATCTAGGGTCACAAATCGGGTCTCAACTGGTAACAAAAGATTGTGATCATTCTCTTCATATTTTCAGATTATAATGCTCTGAAACTAGAACTCAATTACAAGAGGAAAGTTGGAAAGAACTCAAATACATAGAGGCTAAAGACCATCCTACTAAAGAATGAATGGGCTGACCAGGAAATTAAAGAATTTAAAAAATTCATGGAAATAAATGAAAATAAAAACATGACTGTTCAAAATCTCTGGGACACAGCAAAGGCGGTCCTGAGAGTAAAGTATATAGCAATACAAGCCTTTCTCAAAAAATAAGAAAGCTCTCAAGTATACAACCTAACCTTACACATAAAGGAACTGGAGAAAGAAATGACAAAGAAAGCCTAAATCCAGCAGGAGAACAGAAATAATAAAGATCAGAGCAGGAATCAATGAAATAGAAACCAAAAGAACAGTAGAACAAATCAATGAAACTAAGAGCTGGTTCTTCGAAAGAATTAATAAGATTGATAACCCCCTGGCCAGGCTTATCAAAAAGAAAAGAGAAAGGATCCAAATTAATAAAATCATGAATGAAAGAGGAGAGATCACAACCAACACCAAAGAAATAGGAACAATTATAAGAACATATCATGAGCAGCCCTACACTAGCAAATTTGACAATCTGGAAGAAATGGATGCATTCCTAGAGATGTATAAACTACCAAAACTGGACCAGGGGGTGCCTGGGTGGCTCAGTGGGTTAAAGTCTCTGCCTTCGGCTCAGGTCATGATCTCAGGGCCCTGGGATCAAGCCCAGCATCGGGCTCCCTACTCAGTGGGGAGCCTGCTTCCTCCTCTCTTTCTATGTGCCTCTCTGCCTACTTGTAATCTCTCTCTGTCAAATAAATAAATAAAATCTAAAAAAAGAAAAAAAAAGAAAGAAAAAAACTGAACCAGGAAGAAATAGAAAACCTGAACAGACCCATAACCAGTAAGGAGATTGACACAGTCATCAAAAATCTCCCAACAAACAAGAGCCCAGGGCCAGACAGTGTCCCAGGAGAATTCTACCAAACATTTAAAGAATTAATACCTATTCTCCTGAAACTGCTCCAAAAATAGAAATGGAAGGAAAACTTCTGAACTCATTTTATGAGGTCAGCATTATCTTGATCCCAAAACCAGGCAAAGACCCCATCAAAAAGGAGAATTACAGATCAATATCCTTGATGAACACGGATGCAGGAATTCTCACGAAAATACTAGCCAATAGGATCCAACAGTACATTAAAAGGATTATTCACCATGACCAAGTGGGATTTATTCCTGGGATGCAAGGTTGGTTCAACATTTGCAAATCAAACAGTGTGATAAAATACATTAATAAAAGAAAGAACAAGAACCATATGATACCCTCAGTAGATGCTGCAAAAGCATTTGAGAAAGTATAGCATCCTTTCTTGATCAAAACTCTTCACAGTGTAGGCATAGAGGGTATATACCTCAATATCATCAAAGCCATCTATAAACAACCCGCAGCAAATAACATTCTCAATAGGAAAAAACTGAAAGCTTTTCCCCTAAGGTCAGGAACACAGCAGGGATGTCCACTATCACCACAGCTATTCAACATAGTACCAGAAGTCCCTAGCCTCAGCAATCAGACAACAAAAAGAATTAAAGGCATCCGAATCAGCAAAGAAGAAGTCAAACTCTCACTCTTTGCAGCTGATATGATACTTTATGTGGAAAACTTAAAAGACTCTACTCCAAAACAGCTAGAACTCATACAGGAATTCAGTAGTGTCAGGATATAAAATCAATGCACAGAAATCAGTTGCATTTCTATACACCAACAAGACAGAAAAAAAGAGAAATTAAGGAGTTGATCCCATTTACAATTGCACCCAAAACCTTAAGATACCTAGGAATAAACCTAACCAAAGAGGGAAAGAATCTATACTCAGAAAACTATAAAGTATTCATGAAAGAAATTGAGGAAGACACAAAGAAATGGAAAAACTTTCCACAATCATGGGTTGAAAAAACAAATATTGTTAAAATGTCTATGCTACCTAGAGCAATCTACACATTTAATGCAATCCTTATCAGGATATCATCAATTTTTTTCAAAGAAATGGAACAAAAAATCTTAAAATTTATATGGAACCAGAAGAGACTCCAAATAGCCAGGGTAATGTTGAAAAAGAAAACCAAAGTTGGTGGCATCAAAATTCCAGACTTCAAGCTTGATTACAAAGCTATAATCATCAAGACAGTAAGGTACTGGCACAAAAACAGACACATAGATCAATGAAACAGAATAGAGAACCCAGAAATGGACCCTCAACTCTATGGTCAACTAATCTTCAACATAGCAGGAAAGACTGTCCAAAGGAAAAAAGATAGTCTCTTCAACAAATGGTGTTGGGAAAATTAGACAGCCACATGCAGAAAAATGAAACTGGACCATTTCCTTACACCACACACAAAAATAGACTCAAAATGGATGAAAGATCTCAATGTGAGACAGGAATCCATCAAAATCCTTGAGGAGAACACAGGCAGCAATTCTTTTCAACCTCAGCCACATCAACTTCTTCCTAGAAACATCACCAAAGGCAATGGAAGCAAGGGCAAAAATGAACTATTGGGACTTTATCAAGATCAAAACCTTTTGCACAGCAAAGGAAACAGTCAACAAAACCAAAAGACAACTGACAGAATGGGATAAGATATTTGCAAATGACATCAGATAAGGGGCTAGTATCCAAAAATCTATAAAGAACTTATCAAACTCAACACCCAAAGAACAAATAACCCAATCAAGAAGTGGGCAGAAGATGTGAACAGACATTTCTCCAAAGAACACATCCAAATGGCCTACAGACATATGAGAAAGTGCTCAACATCACTCGGCATCAGGGAAATCACAAATCAAAACCACAGTGAGATACTGAGATACCACCTCACACCAGTCAGAATGGCTAAAACTGATGTTGGCGAGGATGCAGAGAAAGGGAAATCCTCCTACACTGTTGGTGGGAATGCAAGCTTGTGCAGCCACTCCAGAAAACAGTATGGAGGTTCCTCAAAAAGTTGAAAATAGAGCTACCCTATGACCCAGAAATCGCACTACTGGGCATTTACCTAAAGATTCAAAGGTAGTGATCTTCAGGGTCATTTGCACCTGAATGTTTATATCAGCAGCAATGTCCACAATAGCCAAACTATAGAAAGAACTTAGATGTCCATCAACAGATGAATGGATAAAGAAGATGTGGTGTGTGTATGTGTATATGTATATATGTATATATACATACACACACACACACACACACACACGATGGAATACTATGCAGCCATTAAAAGAAATGAAATCTTGCCATTTTCAATGATGTGGATGGAACTAGAGGGTATTATTCTAAGCGAAGCAAGTAAATCAGAAAAAAGACAATTATCATATGATCTCTCTAATACGAGGAATTTGAGGGGCAAGGGCGGGGGGTCATGGGTGGTAGGGAGGGAAAAAATGAAACAAGATGGGATCAGGAAGGAGACAAACCATAAGAGACTATTAACCTCCTGAAACAAACTGAGGGTTACTGGGGGTGGGAGGGTAGGGATAGGGTGGCTGGGTGATGGACATTGGGGAAGGTTTGTGCTATGGTGAGTGCTGTGAAATGTGTAAGCCTGATGATTTGCAGACCTGTACCCATGGGGCAAATAATACATTATATGTAATTAAAAAATAAATTAAAAAAAAATTATAGCATTTGAAATTGTTTCTGGTAAATAGAAGACACATAATAAATATTTGATAATTAAATAAACATATAAATATATAAGTAAATAAAGTACCTATAGATATGTGACTTTTCCCTAACTACTGATTTCATAAAAATTGCTTTCCTAAAAGTAGAGCACTTACTTGCTTAAAATCTACAATAAAACTCTGACAAGATGTAAACAGGGATAAAATACTTATTTAGGTATTACTGTCAAAAACATTGCTATTCTTATTTTTATTATAGGAAGAATGGTTCATTATATTTCCTTTCTCACTTCAGGGGACATATTAAAAATAATCACCACTTGATCATTTTGTGCTGTATACAAATATATAATCATTATGTTGTATACCTGAAACTAATACAATGTTATATGTCAAGTATACCTTAATAAATAAAAAAGAGAAAATGGGCACTTGAGTGTTTCAGTCAGTTAGGCATCCAACTTTTGCTCTCAGCTCAGGTCTCAGTATCATGATCATGAGTTCAAGTCCTGTATTGGACTCCACATTGGGTGGGGAGGCTACTTAAAAGAGAGAGAGAAAGGAATTTTTTGAAAACTGCATCTGTGGGGTGCCTGGGTGGCTTTGTGGGTTAAGCCTCTGCCTTTGGCGCAGGTCATGATCTCAGGGCCCTGGGATCGAGCCCTGCATGGGGCTCCCTGCTCAGTGGGGAGCCTGCTTCTTCCTCTTTCTCTGCCTGCCTCTCTGCCTAGTTGTGCTCTCTCTCTCTCTGTGTCAAATAAATAAATAAAATCTTAAAAAAAAAAAAAACTGCAGGGCGCCTGGGTGGCTCAGTGGGTTAAAGCCTCTGCTTTCAGCTCAGGTCATGATCTCAGCATCCTGGGATCGAGGCCCGCATCAGGCTCTCTGCTCAGCAGGGAGCCTGCTTCCTCCTCTCCCTGTCTCTCTGCCTGCCTCTCTGCCTACTTGTAATCTCTCTCTCTGTGTCAAAAAAATAAATAAAATGTTTTTAAAAAAACTGCATCTATGTAAAAATAATGTGAAATCTCATGAAATAGCCCTACTTTCAATCAATTAGAATATTATCCTAGAATGTATTTCTGTAGACCAAGTTAATTTGATAAACCTAAATAGATTAGGTATGTGTAATAACTATCTGAGTCATGTTTCCTAGACTGGGATCAGAGAGAAAATTTCAGTGTGGACAAAAGAGAGTAGGAAACTGCAGGACAGAGAGAGCAAAGCAAAGAAGGAGGGATAACCAATGCAAGGATGAGTTCGCCAATTCTATGGACTACTGGTTACTCAGTAATTTGAGAAAAAATATGAAAAGTATCCCAGGTATTTCTGTCTCCTTACAAGCTGCACATGGATGGGCAGGGGCATTCCTAAAGTGAGTCAGGCCACTGTGTTGGCAGAGAAACATGGAAGTGGGAGATAAGAAGCCCGTGGCCTGGGTCTGAGAAGAGGTCATAGCTTCCTTCTTCTCCCTTTGAAATGTTTCATCTGTAGAATTCTCCCTCCTAAAAATCTCAAGAAATCACATACTATTTCATAATTTTCACCTACTGCTGTTTAATTAGGCAAAGATAAATTAGATGAGAAATAAACCAACCAACAAAGAATCAGCTCTGTGAATCTTTGGCAAATAAACATCAGAACTTTGTGTAAAAGCTTCCACAAAGAGGAAATTCTTCATGTCATAAGAAAATGCATACTATTCAGAAATAACCCTAGTTGTTCCTTATACTATGGTTGGAATATGTCTCACTAATTTTCAAGGACTACTTATAATCAGAATATATACAATAAATACAAAAGCCTCCTTCATAATTGAACTGTTGGAATTTAAATATTATTTCACTTTTTAAGCTTACTTTGTAAAGTTAGACATATTCATTTCTTCCAGTCATCCCTATGATGCAGTCTCTAGATCTCTATCAAACCTTCCCTGTATCCTATATTTCATCATGTCCTTATTAAACTGTGACATCCAAATATTATAATACAGATATCATGTGGATCTTTTGATGGTCCTGGGTTTTTTCTCCTGAAATCAATAACTCTCTTCATGCAGCACTTTTTGGGGTGTCAGTTTTTACCCACAGTTAATACACATTGAAACTTACAGTACACTAAAATTTCTTGTTATTTTTTAAAATATATGAACAAAAACCACCATCTCACAACAGTCTCCATAGTTTACATTGTATTTTTGTCAAAGCTCTTCATACATTCTCTTTCTCATCTCCCTTACGCTGCAGAAGTAAGCTATTTATGCCCTTGTCCAAGAAGCCAATAAATCAGTCGAACAGGTTGGGACTATGGCTCATCTCTAGAGACAGGTTTTAGATTAAAATCAATTAATCTTTGACCATTCAACTGCTATGAATATTCCCATGACAGATTATTCAGCCCAAATCACTCCTTTCTCAAATGGGCATAATGAATTAACTGATTGTACTGACTAAGTCAAACACATTTTATAAAACAAATATGACATACATAATGCCATCATGCAACAAGACTATACACTTGATCTTACCCAAAAGGCTGAGAAGCAATGCAAAGCGACAAGACTATAGTTAATTTTCTCTAAATTAGTACTACGTGCCACTATCTTTTCTAAATCTTTAAAAGCCTGTACACTTTAAATATAGGAACATTTTCCTAATCTAGTTTTCTCTTTCATCTATTTTCTAGGTGAAAATATTCTCTCACCTCTTATAACTACCTTTCCTTTTCAATTAAAACTGAACTACAAATGAATAGCAACTTGTTCCCCACTAGAAATGACATAAAAATGGCCCATTTTTTCAAATCTGAAGCTAAACAATTTTAACTAAAATTCTGTAAACAATAATTCAGAAATCACAAATGCCTTTTAAGTTTTACTCCTATTTTAGCTACCTCAAACTTGTTCCCTTGTCCCCACTGATTATTCCTTACCATTCATCATTATGCACTTTTCATATCTAATTTCTTCTTCACCTTATTTCTACTTCAAAACTGACCTGCCGCTATTATTCATTCTAATTTAACTTTTCTCCTTATGTTCCTCCCTATATTTATTTTAGCCACACGACATGTATATATTACTTAAATACAGCAGTGGAATCATCAATCCAGGCTTTCCTTTTTTCCCCCATACATATTCTATTACATCATATGCAAGCAGATGTTATTTTTGGTATATTCTTATCTGTAAAGTACAATAAATATTATCCTATCCTAATTCTCAAAAAAGATAGAAAATGATTTTTAACAAATACTACTATATTAATTACCCAAATTATTTCTTTCAGAAGCACTATAAAAATGAATTTTTATTTTTCATTATAATTGATCTGTGTCTTATTTAGATTTATTATTTCTCATATCCCATGATTTTCCTTAAAATCTACATTCAGTTGCAACTAAAGACCTACAAATAATCTCCTTGTACTCTGCCTTTTATAAAGGGCAAAAGTTATATAATCACATCAATTAATTAAATATTCAAGGTAATTTAACAAATGTGATAGTATATGCAAAATTATAACAAATGTGGTACTAATGAGAGTCATATTACCATGATTAATTCCATAATTAATCCCAAAAGAATTAATAACTATTATGACATTAGTTTAAAGTTCCATTTTTACATAATATGTAGATTGAAATTAGAAATTTTACTACATTTCATGTCAAAACGTTATAGTTACCTAAAATCAGTATTCTTTCGTTTTTAGCTCATCTTAGCATTATTAATAATTTAAATCATTTTTTATTTATTTGAATTAAAATGGAATACCTAATCTGTTAACATTCACAGTTAATGTAGGTATAAATTACAAAGCATTTTCTATTTTTCCTCTAATTTCTTTTGAACTATAATTATGACATTCTACTTTCCTTGTAGAGCTTCCCATTTCCTTTATATATTTCTGTATAGTAATTTTGAAGAAAGGAAGGTTTAGAGACAAACTAAGAATATTCATTCCTTTATTCATCAATTCATTCAGCAAATATTTATTGAACTCATATTCTCTGAGCTTGTAACTAAGAAGGCTATAAAATACTTTGAAAAAGGTGTCCTCTTTTCAGTGAGCTAGCAGTCTCTTTCAGTTAAAAAACATACATAGTGCAAGAAATTATAGTGTCTTATCATTTGGGTGACACAACTTTCAAGCTTGCTGGCAACAGTCCTGTTTTACACCAGTTCTCCTATTGTCCATCTGATTGGCACCCATTTTACACTCATAAGTGTACTTGTTTATAGGATCGATTGTACATTTAGCTTAGGTAAACCACATTCAATGCCTCAGTCAAAAAGACTGTACCTGGTAGGCATTCATACATTAAATAAAAGTTAGTTCACAGTTCAAATTTCATGAATGACCCTAATTTCCCAGTTGCCTCTCATCCCACAAATACATGACCAGATAAGAAGATTTTATTATAGATTTTTATCCTAGATTCCAAGCTATTGCAGTCTCCTTGGCCTCAGATGCTGAACTATTTTTGCATTAAACAACTATGTAGAGAGCTACATCCTTCTCTGAGTACTTCCAGGTAGGAGTTAGGACAGTTTCTGAAATCTAGATATCACCCCTTGGAGTATGGCTTCTATTTCACTATTTAGAAACTCTCATTTTTATTTCCCTGGAATATGAATTCCTTTAATACTACTATTATTCTAGATTGAAACAAAACTACCTAATAAATTTCATACACTGTGGATTAGGAAAGGTGTTTTATCATTGTTATTATTCTTTGGAAACAGATATAGCTGAACTACTTATATGCCTAAATATATTTGCTAGAGTTTGGTATGTCATCATGCCAGATACTGAGATCTCCAAATGCAACTCATCCAAAGCCTTCTCAACTTTTGATAAGAAAAACCTTCTTCCCTTATCTCCACATCCTAACTGATACTTATCTCTTGTCTTTCTGATAAGAGCCATTCTAACAGGTAAGACATGATATCTCATTTTGATTTTCATTTGCATTTTTTTTTATAATTAGTGGTGCCAAGCATCCTGTCTTGTACCTCCTGCCCATCTGGTTATCTACTTCAGAGAAATGTCTATTTAATTCTTTAGCCCATTTTTAAACTATATTGTTTGTCTTTTTGATATTAAGCTGCATGAGTTCTTTATATATTTTGGATATTAACCCCTTATTAGATACATGGTTTGCAGATATTTTCTCCATTCTACAGGTTGTATTTTTCATTTTGTCAATTGTTTATTTGCTGTGCAGAAAAATTTTGGTTTAATATAGTTCCACTTGTTTATTTTTCCTTTTGTTGCCTGAGCTTTTGGAGTCATATCCAAAAAAAAAAAAAAAGAAAGAAAGAAAGAAAGAAAATGCCCAATCCAATGTCAGGGACCTTCTGCATATGTTTTATTTCTATGAATTTTACAGCATCAGGTTTTTTGTGTAAGTCTTTGATCCATTTCAAGTTAATGTTTGTGAGTTGTATAAGATAAGGGTCTGATTTCCTTTCTTGCACATGTTTACCAACTTTCTTAGCATCATTTGTAGGAGAGACTACCTATCACCATTGAGTATTTTTGGTTCCCATGTCAAATATTAGTTGAAAATATATGTGGGTGTTTGTCTGAGCTTTCTATTCTGTTCCTTTCAACTAGGTGTCTATTTTTATGTCAGTATCATACTCTTTTAACTATTATAGCTTTGCAGTATAGTTTGCAGTCAGGAAGTGTTATGTCTCTGGTTTGTTTCTCTTCCTCAGGAGTGTTTTAGCTATTTGAGGCCTTTTATAGTTCCACATAAGTTTTAGGATTGTTTTTTGTCTAATTCTGTGAAAAGACTAGAATTTTGACAAGCATTGCATTGTATAGATATCTTTGGGTGGTAAAACATTTTAAAATATTAGTTCTTTCAATCCATAAACATGGAATATCTTTCCATTTGTTTGTGCTTTCTTCTACTGCTTTCATTGAAGTCTTATAGTTTTCTTTTTCCCAGATCTTGCACTTCCTTGGTTAAATTTATCCTGAAGTATTTTATTGTTTTTGATGTTATTATAAGTGGGATAGTTTTCTTCATTTTTTTTTCAAATGTTTCACTTTTGGTGTACAGAAATGCAACTGATCTACATGTTGATTTTATATCCTGAAAATTTACTGAAATCATTGATCAGTTCCAAGTTTTTTTGTTTAGTCTTTAGGATTTTCCAAATATAAGATCATATCATCTACAAATAATGACAATTTTACTTCTTCCTTTCTGATTTGGATAACTAATTTGTCTTGCCTAATGCTCTGTTTAGGACTTCTAGTACTATGTTGGATAAGAGTTGTGAGATTGGTTATCTTTGTCTTGTTCCTCATTCTACAGAACAAGCTCTCTGTTTTTCACTCTTGAATATGATGTTACTTGTGTATTTGTTGATAATGGCCTGTATTATGTTGAGGTACATTCCTTCTATACCCAATTTGTTGAGAGTTTTCATCATGAAAGAATGTTGTATTTTGTCAAATGCTATACTGCATCTGTTAAGATGGTATGATTTTTAGGTTTCATTCTATTAATGTGTTATATCACATTTGTTTATGTTTGTATGTTGAAATATCCTTGCATCCCAGGGGTATACCCCCCTTGATCACGTGTATATTCCTTTTAGTATGTTGTTGAGTTTGGTTTGCTAGTATTTTATTAAGAAATTTTGCTTTTATGTTCATCAGGGATATTGGTCTATAGTTTTCTCTTCTAATAGTATCCTTACCTGGCTTAGGGTAATACTAAACTTGCAAAATCAGTTTGGAAGTGTTCCCTTCTCTTCAATTTTTTGAAAAAGTTTGAGGAGGATTGGCATTAAATCTTCTTAAATATTTGCTAGAATTCACTAGTGAAGCCATCTGGTCCTGGGGTTTTCTGTCTCAGGAAGTTTTAAATTACTGATTAAATCTCTTTTCTCATTATTGGCCTACTCAGATTTCCTACTTCTTCATTCAGTCCTAGTAAATTGTATATTAAAAGGAATTTATCAATTTCTTCTAGGTTATCCAATTTTTTGGTATATAATTATGCATAGTAGTCTTTATAGGTCCAATCACTACAGAAAACAGTATGGAAGGTCCTGAAAAAAATGAAAAGATGGAACTAATGTGTGATCCAACAATTCTATTCCTGCATATATATATGAAATGAAAACAGGATATTGAAGAGATATATGCATTCTCATGTTTCTTGCAGCTTTATTTACAATAGCCAAGATTTGGAAACCACCTAAGTGTCTGTTAACTGATGAATAAATAAAGAAGTTTTTATACACACACACACACACACACACACATGCACATAAACACACACACACACACACACATGCACATAAACACACACACACACACACAGTAGGATACTACTCAGCCATGAGAAGGAAGGAAATCTTGCCATTTGTGACAACAAGGATGAATTTAATTTTAGGGCATCATGCTAAGTGAAATAAGTCAGACAAAGAAAGTTAAATGCTACATGATATAACTTATATGTGGGATCTCAAAAAGCTGGATTTGTAAGAGTAGAATGGTGATTATTAGAGGCTGTGGTGTTGGGGAATTAGGAATATGTTGATTAATAGTACATGTTTAGAACTAATTGATAAAGAAATCCCAGAGATCTTATTCACAGCATAGTGATTATAAACAACAATATTGTACTATAAGCTTCAAAGCTGCTAACAGACCAGACCTAACCATTTCTACCACACACACACGCACACACACACACACACACACACACAAATGATAATTATATGACATAATAGAGGTGTTAGTTAACACTATATTGCAATACATAAATGTACCAAATCTATGTGTTTAAACCTTAAACTCATATAATCTTTTATGTCAATTATATCTGAATAAAAGTAAGTTCAGAAAAAAAAAACCTTTTTGGTTGGTACTATCAGCAAAGGCTTCATGGGGATATTTATACATATTTATGGATAAATAATATGCACATATTATAAATAGGTAATATTCTATGATAATAGATTATATTTAATTTAGAAAATACATAAATTACATATAAAGCACATTAGAAAATAAACATTATTTACTCTTTACCACTAATGATTATAATTCTGAATATTTATGTGTGTTGCAACCAATAATTTAACATAAATAGAGTAAATATGTTCCACATTCTGAAGTAGCACACATGATTTTTGATAGCTGTATGTTTTTACAAAGTATACAAGAATATTTTAACATATCCCCTATTGCCAAGCACTTGATCTTTTTTTTTTAAGATTTTATTTATTTATTTGACACAGAGAGAGAGAGAGATCACAGGTAGGCAGAGAGGCAGGCAGAGAGAGAGAAGGAAGAAGGCTCCCAGCTGAGCAGAGAGCCCGATGCGGGCCTTGATCCCAGGACCCTGATATCATGACCTGAGCTGAAGGCAGAGGCTTTAACCCACTGAGCCACCCAGGTGCCCAAGCACTTGATTCTTAAAATCAAACTATTAGTGAACAAACTGTGTACATATATTTTTACTCTTATGTCTAATTTTTTAGATAAAACCTAGAATTGAAACCACTGTAATTCTCTGGAAACTTCTGAAAATTTTTAGACAGATTGCCAAACTTCCCTACAGTGAAGTTATAACAATTTACCTTGACACTAATATTCTATGGTCATTTTTTACACCTTTGCAAGAGTATATCAGAATATATATTTCTGCACTTCATAGATAATGCAATTTTAATTGTATATGTACTGAAAATTAATAAAAGAGTGCCTCATTTAAAAATGGAGTAAGGAGGGCAGAAAGGGGAGCCTTCACTCACTACCACTTGATATCAATAACAGACTCCAACAGGAAGAATCCTCAATTGCATACCTCCGCAGGAAGAGAACCATCTTGTCTTGCTAGTCTTCCTAATCCATTCTACTTTACTACTCCAGAAGAAGGAAGGAAGATTTTCTCCTTGCTTGCCAACAGCCCAGCTGATGAGAGATTTGGCCAACAGCCAATAAAAAGCTAATACATTTTGAAGTCCCAGTTCACTCCAAAGGGCTTTTTGTATAACAGCCCCTTCCACCTCCCTCTTTTCTTCTATAAAAAGAGTGTTCCTTTCCTTTGCTCTCTGGATTTGCCTATGACTTTTGCTATAGCTTGGTTATCCCAAATTACAATTACTCTGCTATTTCTAAATAAGCTATTTTATGGGTAAAATAATTGGCTGTTTTACCTTAAAGGTTGACATTATGATTAATTTATATTATGGGCCTTCATTATTGAAAGTCCTTGTCAAATTTCTCATCTTTGGCTGAGCTTGATCAAGTAGCTACAAACTGCCACCAAGGTCTGGTTTTTATTCTTTTGTTTACCCTGCCTTCTTTGGTTGGTATTCTATGAAACTTGGCTCCTTATTTTTCAGGACTATAGTATTCATATGCATGGTTATTAAGTAAATAATATTTTTATGAGCATTTCTAGCATTACCTAGAAGGATGGAATTTATGGACTGGTTCAGCCTGAGCTATGTGGTCAACCTTCATATTATGATAGAAATTACTATAATATAGATCACAAAATGAAGAGTTTGAGCTGTTGAGAGGCAGAAAAGATGGAAGATAATCCAAGAAGGCAAATAAAATATATAACATATAAAATTATATATACATTATATATAAATTATATTTCATATATATATTTTTTCCTATGGTCTTCAGTGACTGCCTATTTTATTTTTAATTGTATGTCCCTGTTTAGGTGTGAGATTAAAGTAAAAATTTATATTAATTATAGGAAATTCTGATTGCATGGCCAGATGATGTGTTAGGAAATACACATATTTGTTAATGTGGCTACAATGTATATACCTAATGTTTTACAAAATAAATATAAAATTTATCAAGTAAGATATCTTTGATCAGTATCAATTCTTTATCTTTAGGATATATAGTACCTGAGCAAAAAGGGAGGATGTTTTAATCTGGTAAATAGCAAAAATGTTGTGAAAAGCTACTAAAAATCATGCTAATTTTTCCTATTATATATAAAGAATAAATGTCATTCCCAAATTAACAGGGGTTTAAATGCAAATTATAATGTAAATATTTCCAAAACAAAAAACTTAAAGAAGAAGCAGAACTACATACTAAAGTTGGTTTGGGTGGAAGATAATGTTAAAACCAGAAACATAAAACTAGAAAACCAAATAATTCAGTTATTATAGTGAGTCAAAACCAACGGATTATTCCTCTTAAAAATAATCTCTTCATAATATAAAATAATACAAATTCAACTTTATTCTAGTTAAAACAATCATTTATCAGAATGATATATATAATTTAACAACTGTCATATACACATATAGTTATCATACATATTGATCAATGAAAGACAGAGCTTGGTCTTCTATCAATATTGATGAATTAACTAGTATATTTCTTAAGTAAATAAGCTTATAACCTTGAACAAGAGAATCCAAATAAACAATCATAAGCAAAGATGGCTTCACATGGTGGAGCACCTCTAAAGGTCCAGCAACTTAAAAATAAATCAAAGATTGTGTTTTCAAATATATAAACTTTGGGATCTAACACAATCCCACTGAATCAATCCCTAGGAATGAAAATTCAGATTATTTTTATTGTTGTTGTTAAAATCTAGTTAGATGGTATTGGTGGATAGCCAGATTTGAAAACAAATTGCATACACTCTATATTTGAGTTTCTTTACTTAACAGGAAAACAAAGAAATTTAAGCTTGAGGTTGGCATACTAATGACAACAATGATAACATAAAGTGACTCTTTACCAAGTAATAGGGCACTAACCTAAGTGCTTTATATGGACAATCTTATTCAATCTCTAAACTGTATGAGGTATGTTTATTCCTGTTTCACATATGCAGAAATTGACAGTTAAAGAGGTTAACTGCCAGCTTCACAGAGACTTTTCTATTTTTCTCAGTATATGGGTTTGTATGAGTGTGTATGTGTATATGTATATGTGTATACATATACATATTTATTTGTTTGTTTATGCATGCTTTAAAGTAACAGTAAAATCATTATTGGTAATGAAATGATTAAGAATGTTGGAGAAAGAAAAGTGATCTCCAGTGACCAAATGAAGCTTATCAGATCAAGCAGAGTTATGTGCTTTGAAAACAAGGACATTCTCTTAATGTAATAATTAAAAAGGACCCAAATATGAGATCTTAAAGTAACTAGTAAAGACTAATAGAATAAAGTAGTAAATATGAATATTCTCCACAAATCATACACATGCCCTTTTATCTAGTGTCTATAGTTAAAGGGCGTAAAATATTTCATGCAAATATACTTTATCTTATTTGATTAACCTCTGACTCAGGCAAAACTATCATTGAAATGTTACAGAGTTAAGAGGGCAACATTGATAAATACTTTTAGAAGAAATAAAACATTGTACAAATAATAATATTTGTAAAATAGTCACCTAGTTATTAATAAATGCATTTTCTAAACGTTTCTGATGCATATTAGTACATATGCTATTGCTGTTGTTAGAATACAGAAACACTTAACAGGCACCTGGGTGACTCAGTCAGTTAAGACTTCGATATGATACTGGCTCAGGTCATGGTCTCAGGGTGGTGAGATCAAACCCCACATCAGGCTCCGTGCTCTTGGGGAGTCTGCTTGGGATTCTTTCCCTCTCTCTTTGCCCGTCCCCCTGCCCAAGTGCGCACTTGTGCTCTTTCTCTCTCTCTTCAGTAAATAAATCAATCTTAAAAGAATATAGAAACAATTAGGACCATTATTTTGTAGATATACACTTCACTCTAAACTCTAAACTTCACAAGGATTATCATGAACTCTAAATCAGTTCATACTTTAATCCTTTAGTTTTGTAGTTTACGGAGAGATGTAGGGGAAAAGGAGTGGAGAGAGAGATTGATTGAGAAACATGCTTAGAAGGTTGGCTTCTAACTTATGTTCTGTTTCACTGAAAGCCTGACTTCTTTACTGGGTAGAGGTTAGAGAAATGGGTGGCAGAAATTTAATAGGAAAACAAAGTGTCAGGGATCTGGAAAGAAGATAATATGCTTTCATGATGTGGGCTCCTCTTGCAAGTTAAGGGCTCAGGCTTCATTTTGGATGGTTGTCGAGACCTAGCTGGGTCAGAGAGTTTAACTCTCTTGTGGTCTTTAAAGTTGGACTATTTTATTATTTAATCTAACTAATTAGGATATTTCATAATCTTAAGAAGTATAAGTAACTGTCAGAACTGCTGTTTCTTCCCTATAAAAGGATACATACTTAACTGATGTGGAGAGTATCTGTAAGGAGTAAAAATGTAATATGAATAGCAAACTACTGATACATAATAAATACAAAATACAAATTATTGTTACTTTTACCTTTAATATAGTTAGAATTATCATTTTCATGATTTTTTACTATTATCTAAATATTATTCAAATGTATTCTGTCAATATGAGAAGTTATCATATAGCATAAATATCTGTTCATACTCAAGAATGTAAGGAAACAAGACCCTAATATAAACATTTACTATTAGTGCTCGAATGTGTTTGCTTTATTAAGATGAACTGTATTTTCTACATGTGTATAATAGAAATCATAATATTTCCCTGACATATTTGGAGTTGTTTTTTGAAGTTTATAGTTATAAAACCCATATAAAAGTACGATGTGAATTCTACAATACTGTACCAATTAAAGTCATCCCTAATATTAAGAAACTGATTTTTGAAGATAAAAGTGGCAAATGTAAAAGCATCAAAATTCTTAGAACAGTTTTCATCGTAGGAGCTTAAAAAACTTTTTAAAAATGAGGTTATTTATTAAAAGAGATTAGAGTAATTGCTCCCTTTTAACTTTTAGGAAAGTATCACACAAATAACACCAATTGAAGAGATGGCTAATAGACACGTAGAACTAGATCTAATTGAACCAATGATGAAAATTATGTTGCTGCAGTGAAATCCAACAGTAATAACAGTTATATCATGAGCTTTTCTTATTCTCTTATCTAATCTCATAAAGAAAATAAATATCAATGAGGACTTTATTTAGATAATACTGTTTTGTCCAGTAAAATCACAAATGAAGGAAATAATCATGTGATTAGAACCATGTGCCTTATCAAATGGAGCATAATTAATACTCATTACAATTACTTAATGAAGCTGGAACAAGGAACTATATTGCATGATCATACTGAAAGAAAATTATTTAGCTGGATAGCTAACTACCATCTAGACATTAAGAAAAGCAAATGCAAGCATTAACAGATCCAGTGTCATAAAAAGAATAAGTTAAATTATAAAGTGAATGTCCAAACACTCTGTTGATCACACAATATTGAATTTTTAGGTTGAGACTTAAGGGGATCTGAAAATTGTATGCTATTGAATTATATGTTAATGAACAATGAGAAATTATTAATAATCCTCAGCTCCAATTCTAGTAAAAATTCTTAAAGCAAATCATGCTATCATTACAAAAAATCCAAAATAAAGTTATCATTTGAAAGAATTCAAGATATTTTGCCAATATTTTGGAGAACATTTCCTAAGAAACCAAATGCCTATAATATATACAACAAGATTCCATAAGTGAGAGTCAATAGAGAACTATATTTTCAATATGTAAAGAGTCCAGTCATCCATCAGCTGACCAAAATTATACCCTTGAGAGAGAAAAAAATTTTAAACAAGTACCAATATACTACCTCTCATTTAACATGAAGTTTGGTTAATCACTCCTGATATTTTTTTAACAAATGTGTACTTCTCAAAAGTTTTCTAATGCATCATTCCCAAAATATTTTATTCTACTAGATTCTATGCAAAAGACTATTCCAGCAGGGCACCTGGGTGGCTCAGTGGGTTAAAGCTTCTGCCTTCGGCTCAGGTCATGAACTCAGGGTCCTGGGATCCAGGCCCACATCGGGTTCCCTGCTCAGCGGGGAGCCTGCTTCCTCCTCTCTGCCTGCCTCTCAACCTATTTGTGATTTCTCTCTCTCTGTTAAATAAATAAATAAAATCTTTAAAAAAAAAGACTATTACAACAAAGATGTCCTATATAATTTTACAAGATTAATTTAAACTGAGTTACTAGTTTATAAATATTCTAATGATATAATACAGCCTAGAATCTGTATGGGCCTTGTATAAGTTCCATAGACATATAAAGGTATAAAATTATATAAATAAAAGCCAAAATATTGAAAAAATATGACTTATCTACCAAGTAAAGTAACTAAAAGTATGATTTTTTTTTCTATTTTCCACTTTGGTTCTAGGCAATTATGTTTAGTTCTATCTCAGGATTTCAAAAGACTGAGAGATATATGAGGACATTTTTGAATCTAAGGTAATTCTTATGTACCTGACATCTTCCCCTTATCACTAGAGCTAAGTTTAGATAGAACAATCTTGGAATATTCAATTAGAGTCATATATTACCACTGATAAATCAGTTTGGAATTCTAAGTATTTCTATGTAGCTGAAAGAAATCTTCAAAACACTTCAGAATCTAAAAGAAATTTATAACTTAGTTTGTATTAAATTGCACTCCTAGGAGATAGAGCTCTCAAAACAGTGTAAGATGGAGCATACACAGACGTGTCTCATTTTCTTCTCTGAATTTGCACTGGTTCTTCCTTACACTGTTAGGGATCTGATAATCAGGTCTTGGGTAGGAAACACAGCTGGCCTTCTCCTTGCTTTTATTCTAGGACAGCTTAGTTATGTCTAGCTTTGGGCACAAAAATGAGTTAAATGCACCAAATTTGCACACAAATTATGTTTTTATACAGTGTGGGCCCATCAACACAGGCTTACATTTGCTTTATAAAGTTGTCTTTTTAATTAGATAGCGAAAGAAAAACACATTTATATTCTCTTTTGTATTTATCTCTGTAGTTATCTTTCCTAGTGTCACTTGTTATGTGCTTTCAACTTACTGTCTTGACTTCTTTCTTCTCAGTTACAAGAGACGTTTTAGTATTACTAAAGTAAACTAGTGGCATTTCAGTTTTTGGTTAATGTATGAGTAGTATTAATTTCTTCATTTTTTAAGGACTATTTTTCTGGGTATTGAATTCTTGATTAACCATATTTTCTTTCATCACTTTGAGTATGTCATTCCACTGACCTATGCTATGTGTGGTTTCTGATGAGAAATCAGCTGTTTATTTAACTGATGACCAGTTGTATATGATGCATCATTTTTTGTTTGGTCCTTTCTAGGTTCTCTTTTTGCCTCTGGCCTTTGACAGTTTGATTATGACACATCTCATCATGGGTCTCTTTGATTTTTATCCTACTTGGAGTTAATTAAGCTTTTAATCAATTTGGGGGAATTTTAGTAATTATTTCTTCAAATACTCTTTCTGATTCTTTCTCACTTCTCCTTTCTATTATATGTATATTAGTATGCTTAAAAGGGTCCCACAGGTCTCTGAAGGTCATTCATTTTTCTTCACTTTTTATTATTTCTGTTAGTTAGAAAGCATAATCCCAATTGATCTATCTTTGAGTTTGCTAATTACTTTTTCTGCCTGCTCAAATATGCAGTTGAACACTTCTAGTGAATTTGCCATTTCATTATTACAATTTCTAACTCAAAAANATTCTTTTCTTTTTTTTTTTTTTTAAATATTTTTTTATTTATTTATTTGACAGAGAGAGATCACAAGTAGGCAGAGAGGCAGGCAGAGAGAGAGGAGGAAGCAGGCTCCCTGCTGAGCAGGGAGCCCGATGCGGGCCTCGATCCCAGGACCCTGAGATCATGACCTGAGCCGAAGGCAGAGGCTTTAACCCACTGAGCCACCCAGNAAAAAACCTATCTCTGTATTAATATTCTCTATTTGGTGGGTCATCAATGTCAGACTTTAATTTTTAGGACATAAAATTCTTTATATTTTGTACATATTTATAAGGGTGGATTAGACTTATGTAGTATAAAAAGACTATAATTTGCATAGTAGGTATAATATCTGGACTTCCTCGGTGACAGTGTCTGCAGACACCTTTTTCCTATTTATTTATTTTCCTATTTATTTTCCTATTTGTTTACTCATGTGTTTCATAATGTCTATAAATCAGAACCAACGATCCCAGGGTTGCTTTTGTGTCGCTGTTTGTTTTTGTTATTGTCATTGCTTCTGCTGTTTTAAATATTTAGTGACTTTCCTGAACTAATTCTGTAAAGTTTATACCTTGATTAACTTTCAGAGTTCTGAAAAAGTTTATTTTTTTCAATTTTTTCCAGGGTTCTCATTGCTTTCATGGATGAGTAAATTTTCAGATATCCTTACTCAGGCATCTTGAAGTATTTTTCTGACCATACATTTTTGATTCAACAGAAAAGCCCTAGATGGCCTAAGTAATTGAAGAATATGTAAAAGCTATTCACTGAAACCCATCAGTTCAGGTGGTTGGAAAAATAATTGGAATTTGAATTCTACTTTAGGATTATCACTTTGCCTTTAGGAGGAAACAATCTTGTATTAGCATTGTTATTTTTAACCCCACCAATTACAGCTTCCTCCTTCTCTAAAAACAGCAGTTAGTGTTTCTTCATTTACTTAGATTTTTATTCAATAAGGTCAGAGTGGTTCAATTCTCATCTCTTGAATCTAAATTCTAGAGGATCAAATTAATTCTGTTGTCAATAGGTCACCAAATAACATATCTAACCATAATTAAAGCAGACAATTACTTTTTATAGCTTTACTATAATATAAAAAATGAATTGTTTTCTTCTGAATTTTCTCCCATATTCCAGGTCCTCACAAAATGAGTACCATGGTGGTCTTCATTTGATAATGGGAGACTGGTTCATATTCTGAAAGGAAATTTCTCCACAAGTGTGCTTTGGAGAATATTTTGACCAGAAATG
Organism: Ailurus styani; assembly: GCA_002007465.1. Lineage (NCBI taxonomy): Eukaryota > Metazoa > Chordata > Mammalia > Carnivora > Ailuridae > Ailurus > Ailurus styani. The sequence goes on along the minus strand of LNAC01000169.1, from coordinate 1,364,165 downwards.
GGATATGATCAATATTACATCTATGACCAAGATTATTGAGGATTTATCTTAGAAGGGGAGAGGGAAGTAATCCATTCATACCCAAGGAGTTCTATGAAGGCCAAAACTCCTGTGTGTATTTTTTTTAAGATTTTTATTTATTTATTTATTTATTTGACAGAGAGAGACAACACAAGCAGAGGGAGTGGGAATGGGAGAGGGAGAAGCAGGCTTCCCATGGAGCAGGACCCTGGGATCATGACCCGAGCCGAAGGTAGACACTTAATGACTGAGATGCCCAGGCACCCCCTGTGTGTGATATTTCAAGCCTGACCTTAGGTACTTATAAGGTTATGCTTGGCAAGTCTGATGGTGGCAAGTTGCCCTCCCCATGCCTGACTTGATATACAGCCAGTGCACTGCAGTTTATGGAGAGAGTTCAGTGAAGTACTCATTCTTCTGCCTTCAGAGGAGCCATTCTCATACACATATCTGCATTCCTATCTCAAGCACCTTGGTTCAGGGCCTCATTATGAAGGCCTTAGCTGAAGCATTGCTCTCTACTTTGACTCAGTACTTTTCCATTCCTTGCCTTTCTCCATCTCACACAGCCCATGAATCCATAAAAGGATAGAAGCCCTTTCTTTAGGGCTCCTTGGCACTGAGATGAACAGCCTCATCTGTACTACATCTACTCAAATCCCACCTGGTGCCATTCCATGGAGGAAAATGAAACCCTGAGGAGCAAAGCCTGTTTTTTGTTTTCCTCTTGTTTGTACAGTCATGGTAAGTGAATAAAGGCTCCATTGATACTTTAAGTTTAGATTGTTGTCTTAAATGACCACCTTAACACCTGCTTGTCAAATCTACCCCTCTTCCTGAAATAGAATTAGTGAGGATTGGAATTTGAGGTTCTAGTTTATCTTTTAATGAGTCTAACATTTATTACAGTTATGCCTGATACTACTAGCTTGATTTTAAGTTATGCGTGGTTAAAAGTCATTTTATGGTTTGGTGCAAAAATTCCATAGTCCACAGAAATCCAGTCTATTTTTCTCTCTTCCTTCCTAAAGAATCTGTCATAAGAATCTGGTCAACTTTTTAGGCTATTAACATGCATAAAAGTTTTCTGTCATAAGAATCTGTCATAAGAATCTGGTCAACTTTTTAGGCTATTAACATGCATAAAAGTTTTCTAAGTCATTCATTATTGAGATATATTAATGGAAACTCTTGAGAATTTACATCATGCATAATATTGACCCCAAATTATTGCCCTTTTCTCCTCTTTTTTCTGCCTCTGTGGCCCACATTATCCAGAATATGTTAATAATATTATCAAACCACTACTCAAATTATTCCCCTTTAGTTATTACAATTATACCATCAAACAATTCTCAAGGTTCCTTTATCATATAGCTTTGATTTGTTTCTCTGGTGTCTGAGTGATGGAGCCACTGCACTAGTAATCTCCAGTGGATTATTTTTCAGTGGACTATGTACGTGGTCATCTGGAATCATCCCACAAAAATCTGCCATTGATATCACTTTATCTTTTATAAAGTTAGATTACAATTATTTACACAAGTATCCATTGGCTAGGTTGGATTAAGTCCCCATTACATGTTTTTTGGTTACTTTGTAGTATTTTAGAACTTATCTTTGAAATAATGTCATGTAATACAGCAACCATCTTGCTCTCCATATGAAAAATCATTGACTTTCCCTAATGACTCGTAGGGTAATATCATGTGATTTCTACACTTTAAATTTTACTTTCCAGTAGTTACTACTAATAATGTCATAACTCTTGCACCACATATTCAACAGTTCTGTAGTCATGGTGAAGGTATCTTCCTAGATAAGACATAAGAGTATGGCTTAATTTTTGAGAAAGACATTGACTTCAACTTATATAAAAAATGCCGTAAGACTTGTTATCAGATACACTGTGTGCATTACATAGATTCTCTCAAACTTACTTGTCTTCCTAGGTACCTGGTTACCACCTCTCTCACTGCACCGATATCACTGAAACCTCATTTAGCAAGAATGGCTGTCACAAGTTCCACTGATATGGCTCTTGCATGGTCTTCATAATACGCATTATGCCTGAAGCTGACCCAAATGGACCTAAGAAAATTTGACTGTTCTTATTTTATATTTAGATATAGCATCATGCTATAATTTATCAGATCTGGCTTCCCTAGCAACTCTCCAAAAGGGACTATAATCTGTAAGTATGCGAGAATTGGTTTTCCACAAAACCAGTTATGATCAATGAGAAAGAGTAAATGTAAGTACACTGGAAAAATAATTATTTTCCTTTTCTTGCTCCAGTAGATAATTCAGAGACGTAGCTTTCCTATACAATCTGTCTAGAGGCATCTCATATGGTCCATAGGGACCCAATATGTCTAGGGGGTCATACCTTCTCATGTCTCATGAAACAGTGACTACCTTGACAATTTACATGGTGTAATTCTGTACTTTACCTGCCACTTTGCTTTTCTACAATTCTTACTGCACTGGAATTGCATCTCCTTAAGCATTAGCCCTTATGTCTTACATCAGGTTCTATTTATTTTCTTTCTTTTTTTTTTTAGATTTTTATTTATTTATTTGACACAGAGAGAGATCACAAGTAGGCAGAGAGGCAGACAGAGAGAGAGGAGGAAGTAGGCTCCCTGCAGAGCAGAAAGCCCCATGCGGGGCTCAATCCCAGGACCCCAAGATCATGATTTGAGCCGAAGGCAGAGGCCTTAACCCACTGAGCCACCCAGGTGCCCCGTCAGGCTCTATTTCTAATGAACCTATCTAAAACAATAGATATCAGTAGTGACCATGACAATNATCCCTGCAGAGCAGAAAGCCCCATGCGGGGCTCAATCCCAGGACCCCAAGATCATGGTTTGAGCCGAAGGCAGAGGCCTTAACCCACTGAGCCACCCAGGTGCCCTGTCAGGCTCTATTTCTAATGAACCTATCTAAAACAATAGATATCAGTAGTGACCATGACAATGGTCACTTGCAATAATTTTTAGCCTTTGATGGGGGTAATTTATTAAGCTACGGCTAAATTGAATGAAGTGCAAATAGATTGCAGAGAGATAGGAGTTCAAGTAGCTGTGGGATTTAATGAGTATGTAGATAATATTATCATATGGTTTATGATGGCTTTTTTGTGATTTTCAATAAAAGAAAATAATATTTAATCAATGTAAAGCATGCTCTAAAGAAACAAATGGGACCTCTTTGGCAACTTTCAAATAAGTCCTCTTCCTAACAGAGACAGAAAATACTACACTGACAATCTGTTTCAGCATCTGATTATCAGCATAGTGAATCTATAAGGTGTACTTCATACACAATCTTTATAGATATTTTCTTTTGAAGTCAGGACTCTGGATGGGGAGTATTGCTTGGATAAGTCTGAGAAGCTCCTAAATTTCCAGAATTAGCAAAAGCTCCTTTTACATCTTTTCCAGAGAAAAACAGACATGAGTGACATGGAGTAAGCTTCCTTCAAAATGTCTTGTCTGCTCAAGACATACCCCCGCCCCCATCACCCTCACAGTCTCCAGATCTATGATTAGATTTAGGTCTCAGTATCACCAAATAAGAAAGTACAAGCTCTGCTCCATCTTTCTCTGGGTCCACAAGAATACCCATTCTAAATCCGAGTCTCACTGTTTCCCAAAAATATCCTGAATTTCACATGGTAAGTTTTGTGAGGATGCTAACTCAATTGACATTGTAAGTCTGCAATAATACAATTATACTTAGTGTCCAATGTTCGTCAAACTTGACCTGTACCTATAGTAAATAAGAGATGCTTTTAAGGCCACCTTAGAAAGTTTCTAGTTTCATATGACACCCTGAGATGAGAAACTAAAAACCTGAGCTTGTCATTATGTAAGAATTCTAGGGTATTCAGAGGAAGCCATCCCATCTCATAATCCTTGTAATTATTATTATTTCCATAATAGTTGAGTGAGCAGCAAGTTGGTCCCCCAAGGCATTTGCATTATAAGCACTTAATCACAGTCAACCACAGGTGATAATTTGATTAATGGTGATGCCCCTGAATGCTGAGGATTGCTAGCATTCCATTTCCCACTGACATGATGTTTAAACCCATTTCAAAATTCTTTGTTGAGTGCCTATTTTCTGAGCTTACTCCTAGAATTAATTAGTTTATTGGCCGTGTCAGAAAATAATTCAAACCAGTGTTTGTAACAGAGAAAAATTTATAGAAAGAAATTTTAAACATAATAAACTGGTATTAGAAGAATGAAAAGGCCAAAACAAAACAGTAAAGTTACACGGAAATAGAAAGTGGCACTAACCACACTTACTGCTGAGGATAGAAAGGTGAGATGTTAGAAATGATAGTACTCAAGCAGGGCAAAAGGAGTGTCCCTATAGAGCTTCAATTTAGATCTTTAAGAAACTGGTTGATGCCAGGGCATTACTGATAATTCAAGGTCCTGGAAAAAGGGATCCCAATATCTGAATAAAGAACACTTGCCAACTATTGCTAGAGGCATAGAAACTTCAAAAAGAACTTTAATAGAGCTGAAACTTATTTCATGAAGAAGGAAATACTAGCCTACTAAGACATTAATGAGAAATAAATAAAAGGTCATTACAACTCTTCTCCCAAGTGATAAAGAGTAATCGTCCCAGTGAGCAGAATAATATGCAATATACTCAGTTGTCTATTTCATACAGAGGGAGAATTTTCCTCCAGTGGGATATTCACTGATTCCTTGTAAATGGCAAATGTTGGGGCAAGTTTTCTGGGTCCTGAAGTAAAAAGACTAAAAGGAGTTCAGGGGATTAGGTATGTAGATGGTTTATAGGGACCCAAGTAAATAAAACATTTGTGGGTCATGTTACTTTTTACTGGAAATGATCCATCAAAAGGATGCCTCTCAACAACTAAGTGGCTAGTGAATATCACCCAATTTATCTCTGGTCAATTTCAATGCTTTGTAATCCCATCAGTAAGAAATCTGTAATAACAGGAATGAAGGCTATGCACCTACCCAAGTACATGGGCTACCTCTCCATAGTTTCTCTACCCATGCAGCTGCTATGTGAAACTTTCCAGAAGCATAGAGCAACACTACCATTGCTTGGATATACCAGGGGATTATCTTGTAAGAAAGGCAATTATACTTGACCTTTTCCATCTGAATGAATGTATATATTCCATATATGAATGTGTTTTTATATCCAAGGTACGTTGGCCAACACAATCATCTGAAAACTTACAGAGAACTTTTCTATACATTTGTTATCCTCCAAAATCCTGTCTCAGGAAAAGGATCTATTCTACTGCCAAGAGATTAACACAGCTGGCTAATGACCTCAGTAAGTATAAGTTTTGCCATATTCCACCCCATTTAACAGAAGCTAGCCTGACAAAACTTGGGAGTAATCTGTTCAAGATTCAGCTTAGATTCTGGCTCAGTGTCACCAATATCCAAGACTGGAGCAATGTCCTCCAGGATGTGATAAGTGATACTGTTGTCTCCACTAGCTAGAATACATGGGTCCAGGAAACAAAAAGTAAAAGCAGGAGAGGCACCTCTTATCATCTCTCCCAGTGAACCATCTGAAAACAAAAGGTTCTAGTTCAAACTATCCTATTCTCTTTCTGATTAGAGACTCTGGTTGTAAAAGGAGACTATTTCCTTCAGTGGAATTGGTAAAGTTTTATTAAATATGAAGCTATGACTGTCATCTGTCCACTTTGGTCTGTTTCGGCCAAAAAATCCCACAAGTGTATAAAAGAGTTACTCTACTTAGATAATGATCATAATTTACAAGAGATATTAGGGTTGTTACCACATGAGGTCTGATGGGGACAAGGACGACTAGAACTCAGAGGTTTAACAGAGCTGATGCTTTGTACCTACTTGCATTGTGATACCTATCAAAAAATGATTGCCACAATCACAATCCAATAAATACAAGGCTGCTAAAGGCTTTGACCCCTCAAAGATGACATTTGGTTATCACCAGCAAGAAAAAAACACGATCAACAGAAGTGCTTGCATTGGATGAAAAAAATTTAGAGTGCTTGCTCAATAAGAAAACGGATGAATATTAGTTAAAGCCTCTGGAGAAACTTCAACAGTAACTAGTTTTATCAAACTTTGTACCTTACACATTTTAGGACATGCTATGTTCCATAATCTTGAAGAAGATTTTGAATGATAAAACTAGTCAGTCTCACCTTACAGAAAAATGTGACAGATTTTTCACACACACACACACACACACACACACGCACACACACACACACACACACACACACACACACACACACACACACACCTCAAACTGTAACATGGGAGATGGATATAATGGTAGAGAATGAGTGGATGTGAATGGTGCAAGGGAAAGAATTTGTTAAATACATTTTAGGAGCTTCTCAGATTTACCCACAGTTATGTTTCTTGAGCCCTAAACTCCATATAATCATTCCTCCTTGAAAGCTAATATCTCTTCTGCCAGTAACACCAGCTCTCCTGCACTGTCTCAAGGTAAGTGATAAAATTAAATTGTCTTAATTTTACATAATACCACTAACAAACAATTAAATGTGGAGATATACATTTATAGCTAATTCAAATATTTTGATATGTTAAATAATTTTAGTAGACTTACATTTATTATAAGAAATGTTAATAAAAGTGGAAATGAATGTATAGTCTAATGATAGAGATTTTTATATATAACAATTTTAATCTATATTGAATTGTCTAGTGCATTAGCATTCATCACACTAAACAAAATAATCCTTAAGATCCACAATTAGTATTTAGCTACTTAATTTCATTTAGGTCATAAATCTTATAAGAAAAATAAAGTTCTTGTTTTTTTTTCTTGCCAAATTATTAAAACAATCTTGCTCTTGTATAGGTCACAATTGAATCTGAGAATATACTTAGAACTGGAAATATACTGCCCCATAATAACAATATATAATAAGAGGAGGATTAATCTAACTTTTACCACTTATGAGAAATTACTGTTCCTGCACTATAATGTCAAAAATTCAGGTATTTCTACCAAAGTTTTAATTATTTCAATATATGTTTACAGTAAAATTTCAAATTTGTACAAGTCTCTCTCCATGATGATGAATTTAAGCTTCAGATGAATAAAAATTTTTACCCCTTGGGCATTTAGCTTTGGGTCCAAATGTTTATTCAGTATACCTCTACTTTATTATATCCTAGCACAGTGTTTTATCCTTTAAAAACAAGGATTGCTGATTTTAGGGCCTATAAATTATAAGATATTAAGGAATTAGTTGCTATAACTGCACTCCTTCCTGTCTCAAAATTAGCAATGGATTCCAGGTAGCTTCCATCTTTTTCCTACAGTGGTTTCAATAAGGGTTAATGTAATACATATAAACATTAAAAAATTTTTAATGCAAACGAACAACTCTGGTACCTCACTTTTTGTGAGGGTCTAACACTGCTAACATATACTGATACTGACTTTGCAATGATTCCTTTTTTTTTTTTAAGATTATTTATTTATTTATTTATTTGACACACAGAGAGATCACAAGTAGGCAGAGAGGCAGGCAGAGAGAGAGGAGGAAGCAGGCTCCCTATTGAGCAGGGAGCCCGATGCGGGCCTCTATCCCAGGACCCTGAGATCATGACCTGAGCCGAAGCCAGAGGCTTTAAACCACTGAGCCAATCAGGCACCCTGCAATGATTCTTACAACTAAAAAAACTTCTGCTAAACCCAGGTGTGTGATACTCTACATAAATAGGATTCTAGAATCTTCACCGATGTCTCTCAGGGCTCTTAAATCTTAGACTTAAATCCATAAATCTTAAAAAAAAAGTAACTCTTTAACCTCCAATTCCAAATTTAAAGCAAGACAAACAAAAATCAGAAAGCAAGTAACACAATTTGAAAAAGAACACCCTCGGTGGGCCATTATTGGCCCCTCAGCAAGAACCAGACAGAGCAGCCTGGGAGAACTCAGACTTAGCATATCATTGACTGATTAACCAGCAGTAATCTTTTCACACTAAGGGGAACATTCACTCAAACAGTGTCACAGATACACTGGAAAAGTGTATCTAAATTTAAATCTTGCACTGTGGCTCTTAAAACATTTTAGTTCATCCAAATTACATGCATCTGTTATCTTGCATCCAAGATATCTGCCCTTATGTGGATATAATTTTACATTTTTTTCCAAATATATGCATCTCATAATGCCCATTGAGATATTCATTCTCAACATGAAAAAATTATTTTAAAAATCCATTTTATGGGCGCCTGGGTGGCTCAGTGGGTTAAAGCCTCTGCTTTCGGCCCAGGTCATGATCTCAGGGTCCTGGGATCGAGGCCCGCGTCGGGCTCTCTGCTTGGCAGGGAGCCTGCTTCCCCCTCTCTCTCTCTGCCTGCCTCTCTGCCTCCTTGTGATCTCTCTCCCGCTGTGAAATAAATAAATAAAATCTTAAAAAAAAATCCATTTTATAAGTACAACATAAAGTTAGGAGACAGGGTCAAAAAGGAGAAAGTAGTTGGCATTCCCAGAATTCTTGCCCACCTGCAGAATAACAATGAAACAATGACAACAAAAAAAATAGTACCCTATAGTCTGAAGCATGATTTCAATCCTTTTTTGTTGATTGCCTATGAAACAGAATATTTCTCATTTTTAATAAAGTTTTAACAGATTGGTATCACAAAGTATAACTAGCAATTTAGAAAACTAGGTATCTTTTTTAAAAAATATCAGAGATCTACACTCTTGTCATTTTACTAAAATTCATTTGTGTATAAAAGTACTTTTAAAAAATAAATAAAAATACTCTTTCACCTTGGAAGCACAGGTACATGCAAACAGTAGCTAGTTTATTCTGGTTTTCAACAATAAAACTACTGCTTCTCTCATAATAATATACATAACACATTTTGAGTGTTATTCATGGGTCTATTCTAACTCTTTAGAATATATGTTTACAATATTTAACTAATTTAATACTCATTTGGAGATGAACTATATAATATCCCCAAGGTCACAATCATTCAATTATTTTTCATCAATATTTATTATTTTCTACGCACTAGGGGTGCGCGTTTTACCAGATAAAATTCCTGCCTCTCCAGAGTTTACAATTCTCTGGTTTCTTCTATGAAACAATTAAAAAACAGTAATAATATTATGTTTCTTTGTCCTAGAAAAGTATACACTCTGCACTCATGAACATTTACCTTATATTTTCAGAAAGAGAGAACAAACTCTCCATGCCAAAACTCCACTGTTGCAAATTTGTTTGTAAAATGTCTTGTTAGTGCACTCTGAGTCAACACAGCTTATGAAAACTGCAAAGTCTAACTACACTGATTCTGATCACCGTAGCATCAAATTATTACTTCCTATCTAAAATAAAACAATCTTCTCTAGCCTAAGGCATAGTTTAGAGAAAACATTAAAATATCCACTTAAATCTGTGATGGGAAAATATAGAGAGGTCTCATATACAAAGGAAAAAAAAAGAGAAATAAAATGTTATGTGCCAAAGTGAGGTGATTAAGATGGCTATTATCAAGATGTTTTAGATTTTGAATTCAGATAGCCAAGTATGCACTACCTGCCATCTTGTAAATCTCCAACTGCAGGGGTAATGCTCTGTGCTAACTTATCGGAACTTGAAATCAGACCCCTAAAATGGAATCTTTATACAAGACGTAATATCTCAAGCATCTAAGAGTGGTGATGGGGTTTTTACAATAAAGCTTTGAGTTATTATAATTCCTGGCCTTAAGGCTAAGCAAGTAAGCAGGAAAAAAGGACACACTGTCTCTAGGACATCAGAGATTAGTGCAGTTTTATATTTTATTTCATCAAAATAAATGTAAAATGTTCTTTTCAAAACATGACATTTTATCCAGACTTAAGCTTGATGCAAGCTTTATACATATTACCTCATATTACTGAGTCACATTACTCAAAGTTTCTTTAGAGATTACCTAAATTATCTCTGTCTCCAAGCAAAGAAGAATACACCATCAAAAGGTAAAAAGAAACCATATCTTTAAAACCCATGGGGAAGAAGTTTCCGCCTTCATTCTCATTACCAGTATCTAAAGTCTATTTAAAGGGGTGCCTGGGTGGCTCAGTGGGTTAAAGCCTCTGCCTTCAGCTCAGGTCATGATCTCAGGGTCCTGGGATTGAGCCCCGCATCGGGCTTCCTGCTCAGTGGGAAGCCTGCTTCCTCCTCTCTCTGCCTGCCTCTCTGCCTACTTGTGATGTCTCTCTCTCTCTCTCTCTCTCTCTCTCTCTCTGTGTCAAATAAATAAATAAAATCTTAAAAAAAAATAAAGTCTACTAGGACCAGGGATATTGTCATTCTTTGAGGCTCTCTGCTGACGTGAAAGGGTTGGAATTGTTTATGTAAAGTAAGTATTTCAGAAATTCTACACTTTCTTACTGAACCACAGAGAAAGAGATTTGGGGATTCAGGAATCACTTTCCTGAGATGAGCCCATTACCCTTCCTCATTCCTTTTCTAATTTTTAAAAAGTCCCAGTGAGTACTATTGAAGTATTCCTCATGAAAGATGAGTCTGATTTCCCTCACTCATGCACTACCAAATCCCAGGTGTCCCACATTTCTCTGAACACTTCATTAGAGTGCTTAGACTCAATCTAATACACACACAATGTAAAGAGAAGTTGACGATCTTCCTTGAGGACTGATTAGGGAAATTACTTAAATGTGCAAACACAGGCCTTTTCCACAGAAATTCTTACTCACCTGATCTTGGGAGTGGACAAGCACTGGTATTTTTATAACATTCTCTAGATCATTCTGATGCATTGTAAAGGTCAAGTTACAACCAGTCTGAGCCTCAGTTTCCTGTAAAGAGATGTTTGCTGTCCTGCTTTATAATGATCATGTGAGAACCAAATAATATAACATATGGAAAAATGTATTTAGTACACCGTACAATTTCAGCATGCTGTTCTCTTCAGTAAGGCATGATATTTTTCACACCTTTTAGCATGATGGTATGTTTTTAGGGGTCAGTTGCCAACTGTCTGTTCGGTTCCAGTCAAAACATATTTAATACATATTTTTAGTCTCCCCTTTATATTGTATTCAAGACTATTTTAGGGCGCCTGGGTGGCTCAGTGGGTTGAAGCCTCTGCTTTCGGCTCAGGTCATGATCTCAGCGTCCTGGGATCGTCCATCGGGCTCTCTGCTCGGCGGGGAGCCTGCTTCCTCCTCTCCCTGTCTCTGCCTGCCTCTCTGCCTACTTGTAATCTCTCTCTGTGTGTCAAATAAATAAATAAAATCTTTAAAAAAAAAGACTATTTTACAAATGCAATGAAAAGATTGTCGATTTTGCCTAAATTAGCCAAATAAGTAAATAAATATTAAAACAAAACAAAATAAAACAAAAGGGAACTTGATGATCCTTCAGTTCAACTGGCAAAATCTGTTCTATATTTATATCATGAAGACAAGACTTAAATAGGATATTTCCAACACCCGGAGCTGATTGTTAAACAAGTGTGCAATTAAACTCTATGCCAACTGTTCGTGTAGGACATTATTTTTTTATTTCTTTAAAGATTTTATTTATTTATTTGACACAGAGAGAGAGAGAGATCACAAGTAGTCAGAGAGGCAGGCAGAGAGAGGGGGAACCAGGCTCCCCACTGAGCAGAGAGCCCTATGTGGGGCTTGATCCCAAGACCCTGAGATCATGACCTGAGCCAAAGGCAGAGGCTTTAACCCACTGAGCCACCCACGTGCCCCCGTGTAGGATTTTAGAATTTTTTTATGACATGCTTTCTTTCTTTTTTTTTTTTAAAGATTTTATTTATTTATTTGATACACAGAGAGAGATCACAAGTAGGCAGAGAGGCACGCAGAGAGAGGAGGAAGCAGGCTCCCTGCTGAGCAGAGAGCCTGACACGGGCCTCAATCCCAGGACCCTAGGATCATGACCTGAGCCGAAGGCAGAGGCTTTAACCCACTGAGCCACCCAGGCGCCCTATGACATGCTTTCTACAAAGCTTCAACAATGAACTAATTCAAATATTGCAGAATCTCAGATAGAAAGAATACATGAGACTGAGGAGTTTCCATTTTGGCACATTATATTTAATAAGGCAGTTAAGTCCATTAAACTGATATGGCAAATTAGTTCCAACTGCCTCCTCTGGATTTTGAAGTGAGAGCAAATCCAAGTATCTGATAATGACATGAAAAAACACAATGAGGACATCTCACTGCAGAGGCAACAAGCAGTGGCTGAAGCTTCCTAGTTATGCCCTATTAGAGAACACAGACATTTTTGTTCAAAAAGGTTCAGCTCATTTAGCACAGTGAAAAGAACTGTGATAATGATTCGATGACATTGCTTTCCATAGAGTGGATTTTGAGTATATAGCTCTTTTTTTTTTTTTAAAGGATGGCTACCTTAAAGTATGAGTGAAAAGGGTAATGCTTTTTCTTTGTTACAATTTCTTACTGGTCAAGTACTATCAAATATTCTAATTGAGCACAATTCAGGGAGATGGGAGAGTTCAAAGACACTATCTCATTTAAAGTAATTGTGGGGGAAAAACATACCTGCATTGTTGCCACGTTATAATACTCTTTTCCTTGAAGTGGAGATATTTAATTAGTAAGATGAATTTAAGAGTAGATATTTTGGCACATATTAGTCTGTGTTGCCTTCAAGAATAATTTTTTCTTCCTATATTTTTGACTGAACCAACTGCTCAAAATAAAAGTAGGAATAGTAAGAAAAAATTAGAATATAAATTTGTGCAGAACGTTGTAAACTTAAAATTTTTAGGCAGAATTCTTTACAACAGGGAGTTAACATTACTTTTTCTTATGACAGTCTTTTTCTTTTCTAAGGCAGTAGTTGGAAGTTTTTGTAATTCAGATGTCCACACTTTCCTGCCATCCCTCCACATCCTCTTTCCTTATCCATAACGCCTTCTCTTCAACCCATTGCATGTTTACATTTTTTAAAGGATTTTTTTAATTTATTTGACAGAGAGAGATCACAAGTAGGCAGAGAGGCAGGCAGAGAGAGAGGGAGAAGCAGGCTCCCTGCTGAGGAGAGAGCCGGACTCCGGGCTGGATCCCAGGACCCTGAGATCATGACCTGAGCTGAAGGCAGAGGCTTAACCCACTGAGTCACCCAGGCACTCCGCATGTTTACATTTTCAGGAACATGTTTTTTCCTTTCTCTCCCTTCACAAAATGGAGTATCTCCTGTTGCCATTGATATAGCCTATGTAAATAAGTGACACAATCTTCATTTCTGAGTTTGGATATTATAATTGCTTAAACTGAGTTTATATAATCTTCTTAGAACAGTAGTGGATCATTTTTATCATGTCACTGCTGTGTTTAATAGTAATAACAAAAATAAATATATTTTCTACATTAGTCACCTTTCTTAAATGCTTAATGAGTAAACTTATTTAATTCTCACAACCATGCCAAGAGAAGTACTATTGTTGTCCTTGTTTCAGAGCCTGGATTCAAACCCAGGCATTCTGACTAGAGGGTCTAAGATCAATCCACTTCCACAAGGACCCTTAACTACCTTAGTCCACTTGAAACCTTCACCAAGAACAAACTAGTTAGAGAAAAACTGTCACTGAAAGAGGATCTCTCAACCCAAGCAAAATCCAAACCTGAATACTTGATTTATTCCTGTGAAATAAATATAGCAGTTGAAATTACTATATTGCAGGGTGTTTATTTAATATTTTTAATAATTTCAAAATAATATGAGGGTCCCTGTAGAATTTAATGTAGTATGAGTTTTATTATTTATGGATTGTACCATTTCCAAAATTAGTGGCTAATATCTTTGGAATAGAATAGTTAAACTCTGTCTCATTTGCCTTTTCAAATATTTGCTATCATATTTGACCTACATAACAGAGATAAAAACCTTTTCAAACTGAAAAACAAACAAACAAAAATCAACTCTACAGGTTTTAGGAGAGATGCCCCCAAGATGAGAGCAAGAGATAGGGTCATGGCCAGTAACAAATTTTTTAGACAAAAATAAACAATGCATTTCTAGGATGTCAGGTATTACTAACACTGAAACAGAAGTTATTTCCAGCACTTTGTTACTTACACTTTTTAATAAAATTGGAAGCTTCAAAATTTCTCATTAAAAACACTAGTATGTATGAATACCTTTGTTGAGATGTTTCAAGATTAGATCTATTACTTGGTGAGTATCTAATGTAAGGAACAGAGATATTGGTGGAGAATAAAAAACAGAGAGGTAGATGCTAGTACCTTCCCATGATTGATAAAAAATGCAGGATTTCTAAAATGTATATGGTGCGAGGTTATGACATTTCTTCCTAAACCTCAGAAAACAGGAAGACCAGCAATCATCATAGTTGGAACTACGGAGGTTAAATATACCATTAAGAGTAATTATTTAAAATATAGAAATATAGCAGGAAGATTCCTGTGTGTCTTTCAAAGTCATTCTTGGACATTAAAATTTAAATTCTAAAAGACTAGAAATCTAAAAGAATATGCCAAATGTTGTGATTTTATTGTCCTATAGGAATTTAGACAATTAGGATCTAATTTAGCAATCTTATTTTAGCAATTTTTTTTCTTTCAGTGGCTATGTAAACCAGTCTGTAATCTCCTTGGAACCAGCTTTATTATCTTATTAATTTCCTCATTAAAGAAATAAAGAAGTATTTGACACATGACAGACTTTAGGGTCATGTTCTTAACTTTTTCTAAAGAATATTTTGACAGTATATACACTAATTCTGTAACAAATGTTAACAAACATAAAGTTACAATGTTTTAAGATTTGCAGATAAACATTCAAAAAAAGTTTTAAAGAAATCTCAGAAATGTCAGAAATAAAAGCAAATTGGGTTTCTCTCATTAAAGAAAAAAAAAAGGAAAAGGAAAACACATTCATTGAGAAGAACCTCACAAATCTGGAGATGTCAAGTTAGTTTTCAGAGCACCCAAGAGAAAATATGAGGGTGTCTCCAAGACCAGGAGCATGTCCTAACCTTAAATCACTTAGAGCTATCACCTTCCATTCATGTGGAGTGTGCTTTTTACTAGTTCATGTGGGTCCTGAGTATTTCATACAAACCAAATGTTTACATGTCATTGTTATAAAAACCCGTTCATTAGCTATTATTATTATTATTATTATTATTGGCTCAATTACTTTATCATGCTTTGAAGAACAATGTTAAATAACATTAAGGATGACAAAACCTTGCACACAAATCTTATTGATACTTACTTTTGCTTATTGTCAGAGTTTTTAAAGTTTTATTTTTGTAAACTTGACTATTGCTCTCACTGTTCTCTTGGCCTCAATTACTATATTAAAACATGGTTGTTTAAACATTCAGTTTTTTGCACATGTTCCTATAAGGAGCATAGTCTTTGGGAGAATGTGCTTAAGCATGCACTCCTGGTCTACTCAATGATCTGGTTTGCAGGAGTAATCTCTATTTCCTTACATTGTACACAAGTCATTGAGAAATAACCAAATCTGCTTTTCTCGAAAGATGAATTAAAAGACAGAAAAACTTAGAAAACCCCTAAGAATTTGTGTCCTGCCTCAGTATGACTTCCTGCCTCTCAGAATACTTCCTCCTATGAGCCGAGAATAAATGATTGTCTCTCCAAACCACATTATACTCAAACCAACCACCTTAAATATGGAAAATATAATTCCATGACCAGTCTGCGACATTCCCCTGTGACCAACTGAATAAAACTGACATCCAGACTTCAAAACAGCCTATGATACGACCGCTCTGTTGGGGTCCACATTCCTCTAATTTTATTTTTCTGAATTATTTCCTTCTACTCTCTAACTTAAAAGGAAATTTAAAATAGATCATACATATGAGTAGTCATATCAGGCCTGGGTTCTTTGTTTGTTTATTTTCTTTGCAATTACAAGACCTTATGCCTACCCTTCAGAGAGGTCCTTTAGAGGGCTGCCATGGGATTGAGATGGGTCTTCAATAAGGCAGCTCCACAGTCATCCTCTTGGCTACCTGCTAATGCCTTAGTGTGTGTTAGTGACAATCTTATGTGGAATAAATAATGCATATGAACTACATAGGGAATACAATATCAGGCAGACTTCAGTTCAGACGGCAATCACTAACCCCATCATTTTGACCAGCATATAAGCACTGATTTAGATGGAAGTAAATTACTTGAAAATGCTGAAAACCTACATGAGTTTGCTTTTATTACATAATAGAAGTAGAATGAAAGGAAGACCCTCTTGACATTTCATATTTCCCATCCACAATAGCATACTTTCTTGCAGGATTTAATTTAAAATCATCCTCATGAAGAGAAACACACACTGAATTAAATTCATTCAATTTAGACTTATTTCAAGTAAAATATTCCACATGGTCATGAAGTTAACTCAGGGTTTGTATTATTTGGCTTTATTTTAGTATATAGAGATAATCATTTTCAGGATTCCTAAGCAGAAAGAAACAAGTGGAAAGACAAATCAAGAATGAGTTTATAATTCCATGAGAAAGTTCATAATGAATGACTACTAAAGTTTCAGATCATTCCATAAAAGCTCAGATTGGAAAATAATATGTAATTCAAAATACTACTTAAAATTTAAAATTTAGTAAACATAGATTACAGAAAATCATGATTTTGGTCAGTGAAAATAATTTATAACAGAAATTTACTCTGTGTAACAAGGCATGTCCACGGATTAAAATCTCCTTAATTAATGGTTAGAAAATTTCCTACTCATTGACTTATGTACTTGTTTATAAACTGTTAAAATGCATGCTAAATTGTGAGGGTTAAATAATTTCGGTATCCCCTAATGTGAATGATCACCATATTTTATACTTTTGTGTTAGCTGTAATTTCATAAAATTGAAATGTTTTAGTGTATAAGTAAGCATATGGCCTAGGTAAATTATATATGTATATTTACCCTTATTATTTATATAGTCATATAATCTCAACCAACAGGATATGAGACAGAAGAGTGTTTCTCCTTTATTCATTAGAAATGTCATAATTTGACATATTACTTTAAGGATGAATTATACATTTGTTCCTCATTTAATATATCAAGGTGCCATTTGAATAAAAGATGATATACAAAAAAAAAAAATCACTCCACACAGATTTTAAAGGAGCCTAGTATGACAGAGTATAGATGTTATCCATAGAAGCCTTTTAAAGCATGGATGCAGTAACTAAGACTGTGCAGCGTGACTAGAATATTCAACTATATAATCAGTAGAACAATGATAGAATGAAAAAAATTCTAGTCCAAATATCTATGCAAATGCTGTTGTCATTTATGTCATATTGGAAGTTATGAGTTAGTAAATTAAGGATAAGTATTAGTAATACACTTAACATATATGTATAAATATACCTCATCTGGTTATTTTCATATCTAACTAAAAGATTATCTTTCCCATGACTCTACTAATTTTGAATCTAGCTTTTTATGATTTATTCCTAAATTCTTTACAAAGGTTTTTAAAAGCAAAAGTATTGATAATCATCTTCAATAAGATTTTAGATTTCTGTTAGGTACTAATGGAAGTTATTTACATTGTTTCCTGAAAAGTTATTTATTAAGTAAAAGCATCATGTCATATGAGAGATGCTTCCTGTTTTCAAAATGTTGGTACCAAGGAAAAGTCCAAACTTTGAAACAAAGTAGCTAAAAAAATCAACTTAAGCTAAGACTACTTTAGCCATATCTTAATTTTTGTCTATATGTTGTCCCACTAAAACCACTAAGTGAGATTATTGAGTCATTCATTCATTCACTGAAACATTGTTCTAAACAATGAGATGTAAAGGACAGAAGTCCTGGTATTCAAAACTTACACTGCACTAGTATGAATATGGAAAAAAAGACAACGAATCAATTAAATACGGCACAATACATGTCCATAACGACACATATATATCAGTATGTGTTACAGTGTTAAGAGAGACCCTTTGGATGAGGTAGGGCTTGAATTGAGTCCTTTGGGGGGAACAAAAGGACTTGAAAATATCTCCAAAAAAGTGAAAAAAGAAGACCTTTTTTATGCAGACGTTGATGAGTTGGTGAAGACAATAAGCCAAGGTCTTCAGGAATTACAGAGCATGTTGTGGTTGCAGGAATATTGCCAAAAGGTGTAATTTTAAAAATATGAAAGAGAATTTAAGGAACTGGGAGATAGAAATGAAGATCCAACATGTACCTAACATGTGTTTCAGAAGAAGCAAAGTTTTAAAAGTTAGGAGAGTCAGTAAAAAAAGCAATTATGATAAGCAAAATAATGATACCCCAAAGATGTTCATCCTAATCCCTGGAACTTGTTACTTGGTTATTTTACATAGTGAAAGGAACTCAGCAGATGTGATTATTGGCACAGACCTTGAGATGGTGAGATTTTCCTAGATTTTGAGGGTATTTACAATCTAATCACATGAGTCCTTAAAAACAGAGACTCTTTGCTGAGGTCAAAGAGAGATGTAATGACTGACAGAAGAAGGATCAGAGAGATAATGACATTAGAAGGAGCAGACAGACCTGCCCTTGCTGGATTTGAAGATGGAAAAGGGATGCCATAAACCCAGGGAAGTAGGTGCTTCTAGAAAATGGGAATGGCCTTCAATTTAAAACCAGAGGAAAACGGGAAATTTGGTCCTACAACTACAAGGAACTGAATTCTTCCAACAACCTGAATGAGCAAGGAACAGATCCTCACACAGAACCTTCAGAAAGAAGTCAGCTAACTGTACAAATGCCTTGATTTTAACTAATTACATCCATGTCCAACTTCTGATTTACAGAACTGTAAGATAATTTGTGTTACTTTAAGTCATTAAATTTGTGATAATTAGTTATAGCAGTGGGGGAAAAATGAATCCAGAGTTAATACCTCAAATTGAGGCAAATTGTGGCTATAGCACAAAGTTGTGAAGCAAATATTCAATTCAGTGACCCCAAAAGCAGGGCCCATTATTTTAATAAATTGCACTATGGTAACTGAATCCTCAAAGAACACACATTGCTTTCAATTAACTAAAAATAACTTCCAAACATTATCTAAACTTATACCTCCAATTAAAACCTCAAATCAAAAATAGTAAAAGCCACACATTTTCTTTTTAAAAAGTTGAAAAAATGAAATAAATATTTATAATTATAATAATACTTTTAAAAAACAAAATGCAGACAAATATGTAAATACATTTAAAAACCCATATTCTCAAAAGTAACTTTTAGAAAAGTAGAAATTAAAGTTACAATTATATAGCATTAATGATTTATTAGAAGTGATTACTGTTTGTGAAATTTACTCAACTAAAAAGTCCAGCCTCATTTCCTGTTTAGCAAACAAAAAGCAAGCAAACAAAAAAACAACAAAGAAAAATGTCATAAAATTGATATTAAGTAAATTTTAATATACAGCTGGATAAAACAAACCTGAATTCTCCCAAAACTAAAATTAAGGATTAAGAATAAAAATTAAGAATTACATAATAAATTAAGTGTAGAGGAATAAAAAAAGCTAAAGCTGCAATTACCCTTAAGAGCTGCAACTTAGAAATTTTTTTTATTAAAAGATTTTTTTTAATTTATTCATTTGACACACAGAGAGAGATTACAAGTAGGCAGAGAGGCAGGCAGAGAGAGAGGAGAGAGGAGGAAGCAGGCTCCCTGCTGAGCAGAGAGCCCGATGTGGGCCTCGATCCCAGGACCCTGGGATCATGACCTGAGCCAAAGGCAGCGGCTTTAACCCACTGAGCCACCCAGGCGCCCACAACTTGGAATTTTAATACACATGAGGGATGAAAGGTTTGTCTTTTGAGCTAACATAAAGGCAGGGAAATTTTTATAACACCTCTTTATGTATAAAGCTAGTAACCTGAAATTTTAGACCTAAAAAAGCATCCATATCATTGAAATTTTAGACCTAAAAAAAGCATCTATATCATTGAAAGAAAACATTTAGTTAACTGTCCAAAAAATAACAATAAAATATGCTCTATTCTAAATGTAAGAATTAAATAAAAGTCATTTTCAAGGAGTGATTATGAATTATATCTTAGTATGTTTTAGAATGGGTAATTCTAAAAACGTAATGGTAAAAATGGTCCCACACCAGAAATATTCACAAGATATTAATTAAAAACAGTTTATACAACTACTAAACACTGACGTTTCTGCAACACCATACCCAATGAATTAAGCTGTAGTTGTGCTCATTTTTCTTAAAACAGATATGGGGTTTTTCAGAGCAGATGTAAGTTCATATCAACATCAAGTAGAAGGAGAGCATGTGTGGTGATGAGCCTTGGGTGTTATACAAAACTAATGAATCACTGAACACTACATCAAAACTAATGATGTACTCTATGTTGGCTAACTGAACATAATAAAAAAAAATCAAGTAGAAGGTACAGAGAGTTCCCATATAACTACTACCTCCACAAACCCATGGCCTCCACAGCAACAGTCCTTACCAGACAAGTACATTTGCTACAATCTAGGAACTTACAATGACACATAACAACCAAAAGTCTTTACATCAAGGTTCACTCTTGACATTGTATATTCTATGTCTTTTGAAAAAAAATACATAAAGAAATGTATCCATCATAGTATGATACAGAAGAGATTTGCAACTCTAAAAATCCACTCTATCCAACCTATTCACCTCCCATCCCTTCCTCCCCTAAACCCTGGACATGAATTATTTTACCTTCTCCACAGTTTTGCCTTTTCCAGAATGTCAAAAAGTTGGAATGCTATAACATGTAGAATTTTCATATTGGCTTCTTTCATTTAGTAATATGCATTTAAGTTTCCATGTCTTCATGGCTTGAGAGCTTATTTGTTTTTAGTGTAAATAATATTCCATCTCTGGAAGAACCACACTTTATTTATGCATTCAGCTTAGGGATTATGAATAAAGCTACTATAACATCCATGTACAGGTGTTTGTGTGGACATAAGTTTTCAACACCTTGGAGTAAATATCAAGGAGTGTGATTGCTGAATTATAGTTTAAGAGTATTTTTAGTTTTGTAAGAAAATGCCAAACTCTCTTCTAAAATGACTGCACTATTTTGCATTCTCAAGGACAATGAATGAGATTCCCCATTGCTCCACAATCTCTCCAGCATTTGATGCTGTTGGGGTTTGGGGCTTGGAGCTTGGGGCATTCTAATAGTTGTGTAGTGATATCTCTCTCTGTCTCTCTCTCTCTGTCAAATATATAAAATAAAATCTTTTTTAAAAATTATTGTTTAATCCGCAATGCCCAAGTGACATATAATATTAAGCATCTTTACATACTTATGTGCCATCTGTATATCATCTTTGGTGAAGTGTTTGTTCAGATCTTTTTCCAATTTTTTAACTAGTTTTTTTCTTTCTTTATTGTTGATTTTTAAGAGTTTTTGTTGTTGTTTGTTTGCTTGTTTTTGCTATTTTGGATAACAGTCCTTTATCAGATAAATCTTTTGTAAATATTTTCTCCAAATCTTTTT
The DNA here is from genome assembly GCA_002007465.1 of Ailurus styani. Lineage (NCBI taxonomy): Eukaryota > Metazoa > Chordata > Mammalia > Carnivora > Ailuridae > Ailurus > Ailurus styani. The sequence continues at coordinate 1,342,570 of LNAC01000169.1, read as the reverse complement.
ATTCTCTTGCTAGTGTCTTCAACAGAGTAGTTTTTAATTTTAATGAAGTCCAGCCTATCAGTTATTTCTTTCCTGGATCATGCTTATATATTATATCTAGATGTTTCATCTATAAAGTCATCAGCAAACCCAAAGTCACCTAGATTTTCTCCCGTGTTACCTACTAGGAGTTTTATAATTTTGATTTTCAACTTCATTTTGAGATAATTTTTGTGAAGGATGTAAGGTCTGTGTTTAAATTCATTTTGCACATGTGGAAGTTCAGTTTTTCTAGCACCATTTTTGTGAAAAGATTGTCTTTTCTCCATTGTATTTCCTTTGTCAAAGATTAATGACTATATTTATATGCCTCTATTTATGTAGATCCATTAATCTTTTTGTTTATTCTTTTACCAGTATCACACTGTCTTGAATTCTGTAGATTTACAATAAGTCTTGGAGTTAGATAGTTCAGCCTTCCGATCCTGTTCTTCACCTTCAATATTGTCTTGCATTTTTTTCTTCTCTCTATAAAATTTAGAGTTAGTTTGTCCATATCCACAAAATAACTTGCTAGTATTCTGATTGGAATTGTATTACATATAGATTGATTTGGAAATAACGAACATTTCAACAATACTGAAATTTCCGATTTATGAATATGGAATATCTCTCCGTTTATTTAATTCTTCAATTTCATTCATAAGAGACTTTTAGTTCCTGATATAAATCATATATAAAATATATAATGTATATTAAAATATATAACATATAATGTATATTATATATTATATATAGTTATATTAATGTCTAAGTATTTCATTTTCAGAAATGATTTCAGGTAATCTAACATTAATGATATTGTTTTTAATGTCAAATGTGCATTGCTAATATACCATTTTTTATATTTTTTTAAAAGATTTTATTATTTATTTGACACAGAGAGAGAGATTACAAATAGGCAGAGAGGCAGAGAGAGAGAGAGGAGGAAGCAGGCTCCCTGTTGAGCAGAGAGCCCGATGTGGGGCTCTCGATCCCAGGACCCTGAGATCATGACCTGAGCAGAAGGCAGAGGCTTTAACCCACTAAATAGGTGCCCTGCTAATATTCCATTTTTTTAAATACAACTACAAACCCAACAATGATAGAATTGACCAGTAAGTTCAGCCAGTGGAGCAAACAATAGTATTACCCAAGAACTGCAGATAAAAGGACAATAAAAAAATTACAATACATATCTTTTCACAATTAATAAAGAACAGCACTTTTATTAAAAAGAATAATATAATTTACAGAAGAGGCAGTCATTATAATTAAAGCTCAAAGCACAGACCAAATAAGAGATTTGATATAAATGTACATAACGTTAGTGGTATGGAAGAAACTTGTAAAAGAGAAAATCATAATAAAAAATAAAATACTGAGAAAAAGAGGACAAAACATGAAGAATAAAATCAAAAGAGACGTAGAAAGGAAGGCTTCAACCTCACCCACAATCATCATTTTGTCAACCCAGAGGAGGCATATGATTAAACTAGGTAGTAACTGAATGAAAGGTATAGATTCTCAGATTTGAGCCATGCAATTGATTCCCAGGTATATAGCAAAATGACCAAAGCCACAACCTAATGTCATAATAAAACAGCCAAACACCAAAGGAAACAGAAATTAAAGGAAACAGCAAAAACACAAGGGATAAATAAAAATAAAACTAAGATTTCTCATGAGCAATACAACTGGCATCATCCCAGGAAACAGAAAGCTGTAAAGAGATTTTCTTACATCCTAAAAATGAGAAAAAGTTTGATAATCTACAACATCATCACTTTTTGAACTCACTAAGGATTTGATTTCAAAAGACAACAAACTCTCATGAAATCTAAGGAAATCCAAGGCAAGATAAAGCACGGGCATTGGATCATCTGGGGTACCAGAAGAATACAGAAGCCTCACTCAAGCAGGTAAGAAGACTCCAGTTAAAGTGTTTAAGAAATTTCTAAAGTCTGAAAGTGGGCTTGCACATGCGTAAAGAAGCAGAGTTGTATGCATGAGGTAATCTTGCAGGCTTCAGACTCCATAGACCTAACCAGGTACTCATGAGAAAAAACTGGGAGAAGGGAGGGAGACCAAAAGAAACTTCTGCTGGAGGTGTTGACCAAAAGAGGGGAGTAGTTGCAGATACTTGAAGGATATATGGCTCTATGTGGGCCCTTTGCCTCTGAGCAATGCGTCTTAAGCCAGTGGGGAAGAATAACAAACTGTGTTACCTTGATGACATAACTGAAGACCTACTGTGTAGGAAAGAAGAATAAAAGGGCAAAAAATATCTCTCTACCTTTGAGGATGAGGCAGAAAACTGTCCTAGGTCTAAGCCATAAGATAACTCCTACCACTGAGGGAAAGTCATAATCAGAGACTAGGGGTTACAGAGTCTGCCTAAGGCAAAGCAGATCAAAACAAAATGCTTTTACCCACAACACAGCACTTATGAGCATCAGAGAACTAGAATTATCAGTCTATCACCAGAGGATGGGGCAAGAGTATATACAAAAACCCTTTCTGGGGTAGAAGTTTACAAGGAGGCCCTAAAACTTTGTTTTAGGAGGAGTAATGATTGAAGCTGTCTGGAAAATCAATGTGCACCCTAAGCCCCAGGTAATACTAAACTAATCTGCAGCCAATGCTCCACTGAAGGACACTGCAACATCAAAATCTAAACACAGGTCCACTCCGGACTAGATTGACTCACATTCCCACACTAGTGACCTAGCAAAGAGAAGTAACCACTAAATAACAAAAATACTACTCCATTCTGTCTCTTTTGTTCTACACAAATTATCAAATCAATAAAAAATTATGATACACAAAAAACCAAGATTAACAGAGTTAAACTCTGAAGTTACCGAGATGTTGGATTTATCGGATAGGGAATTTAAAATATCTATGATTAAATATAAAAAACTCTAGTGGATGCACTTTACAAAACAAAATATGTGGGAAACTTCAGAAAAGAGAAACCACATAAAAAGATCAAAAGTACATGCCAAACAAAACAAAACAAAACAAAACACAGCTTAATAAGCTTTATTATTATTATTAAATAATAAAGAATTATTTAAATAGGTTCATTGGTAGACTTGATGCAGTTGTGGGGGGAAAAAGGTAAACTTAATGATAAAACAGTAACAATTACTCAAATTGGAACACAAAAAGTAATGAGAATGAAAAAAAAAAATGCCCAGGTTCCAAGAGATGTGTGACAAAATCAGATGGTCTAACATACATGTAATTGGAATCCCAAGAGGAGACTATAAACAAGACAGAAGAAATATGGGAAGAAATAACTAAAGAATAAAAATCCTCAGGATTCCAAGAATAAAAATCCTCACCATTCACGATTCAATTGTGGTAACTTGTGTGTTTTTATGGATTATCTGGTTTTTTTTTCCTAAGTGATCTGATTTGTTAGTATATAATTATTTATAGTAATCTGTTATCACATTAGGTATTTCTGTGGTTATCTGGTGCATTGTTTTCTCTCCTGTTTCTCATTTTAGTTTTTGAGTCTTTTTCTTTTTTTTTTTTTAATGTGGTTAAAGCATTTCCATTTTTTTAAAACTGGTCATTTCTTTCAATGTTATACTATTGTTTATTCTGGTCTCCATTTTATTGCTGATTTTTCTTTGTTATTTTATTTCTCTACTAAATTTCAGCTAAGTTTCTTCTTTTTCTAGTTCCTTGTGGTGTAATGTTGTTCACTTGAACTTTTTTTTTAAAGATTTTATTTATTTATTTATTTATTTATTTATTTGAGAGGGAAAGCAAGAGAGATCACAGAAGGAAAGAGAGAAGAAGACTCACTGCTGAGCAGAGAGCTCAGTGTTAGGCTTGAACCCAGGACACTAGGATCATGACTTTTGAGGCAAAGGCTGATGCTTAACCAACTGAGCCACCAGGAGCCCCTGAACTTCTTTTTTTTAATACAAGCATTTAGCACAAATTTCACTATAACATCTGCTTTGCCTCATCCCATAGGTTTTGGAATATTGTTTTCTTTTTTGGTTGTTGTTTTAAGACATATTTTGATTTACCATTTGATTTATTATTTGGCCCATTGTGCAGTAGTGTGTTAATATTTACATATTAAATATTTAACATTTACATTGTAGGTTTTACAGCTTTCATTTATTGTTGATCTTTAGTTTTGTACCCTTGTAGTTGGACAATATACTTTGTATGATTTCAGTCTCCTTACATTTATAGTATTTGTTATGTTTCTTTTTATGTGATTTAACCAAGGAATTCTTCTGTGTACACTGGAAGAGAATGTGTATTATATTTTTCTTGGATGGAATGTTTTATATATATCTTTTAGAACCATGTATTCTGAAGTATGCTTCAAGTAAAAAGTGTTCTTGTTGAAAAAAATAACAGTAACTGAGGGTACTCATTCAAAATAAATCTTATTAGAGGGGAGGTAGGGAATAGGTAAAATAGGTGAGGGGATTAAGAGTACACTAATCATGATGAGCACTGAATAATGATGTATAGAATTGTTGGATCACTATATCGTACACCTGAAACTAATAATAACACTGTATGTTAATGATACTATAATTAAAATTTTAAACATCTTAATAAAAATTTAAAAATAAAAATAAAAAATAAAAATCCTCAAAATATAATCCAGGAAACTTAGAGACTCCAAGCAAAATAAATATCCTCTAAAATTACAAGATACATTATATTCAAACAACAAAAAATCCAAGATACATTAAATATCTTTATTGTATTCAATAAAAAAGAAACATTATACACAGGGAAACAAAAATAAGAAATATAGCAGGTTACTCTTAAAGAAGTTAGAATACTGGAATATATAAAATGAAACACACAGCATACACACACACACACACACACACACACACATATACTGCTAACCATGAGAAATTTTTTTTAAAGATTTTACTTATTTTTTTGACAGAGAGAGATCAGATCACAAGTAGGCAGAGAGAGGGGGGGAAGCAAGCTCCCCGCTGAGCAGGGAGCCCGATGCGGGCCTTGATCCCAGGACCCTGAGATCATCACCTGAGCCGAAGGCAGAGGCTTTAACCCACTGAGCCACCCAGGCGCCCAGAAAATATATTTTAAATATGAACGTGAAATAAAAACTGTTCCAGAAAAATGAAAATTGAGAGAATTCATTACCAGCAGACCCGTAGTGCAAAAGGGTTAAAAGAAATTATTTTGTCAGAAATTAATACAATACCTTCCCTATCTTACAAAATACATAAGATAATGATATTATTAAGAACTTATAGGGCGCCTGGGTGGCTCAGTGGGTTAAAGCCTCTGCCTTCGGCTCAGGTCATGATCTCAGGGTCCTGGGATCGAGGCCCGCATCGGGCTTTCTGCTCAGCAGGGAGCCTGCTTCCTCCTCTCTCTCTCTGCCTGCCTCTCAGCCTACTTGTGATCTGATCTCTCTGTGTCAAATAAATAAATAAAATCTTTAAAAAAAAAAAAAAAAGAACTTATATCTGCTTGAAAACAAAGATCCCTGACAATTGTTAAAATAAGTCAAACAGAGAAAGTCAAATATCATACGGTTTCACTTACTTGTGCAGCATAAGGAATAACATGGAGGACATTAGCAGAAGGAAAGGAAAAGTGAATTGGGGTAAATCGGAGGTGAACCATGAGAGATGTGGACTCTGAGAAACAAAATGATGGTTTTGGAGGGGAGGTGTGTGAGGGTTTGGGGAGCCTGTTGGTGGGTATCAAGGAGGGCACGTATTGCATGGAGCACTGGGGGTTGTGCATAAATAATGAATCTTGAAACACTAAAAAAAATTTAATTTAAAAAAATATATACTTTTATATTTAAAAATAAAATGATAGTAAATGTAAAATTTTATTTTATTATTATTATTTTAAATCTCTAAAAGTATAATTGAGAATTTAAAACATCTATTCTGATCACATTGGTCTTTCATTCATTTTTGTTGACCCTCTTCCCCTAGCAGCATAAACAACTGAAAACTATGGATGATTCTGTTCGACTTTCCCTGGAAAAAAAAAAAGTACTCCCTTTGAAGTATTTCTGCCTTTTGATTTTTTTCTTCTTTCATTTTATGGTGTCAGTTTCCTCCTTACAATTTATTTGGCCAAATTTAAGGTCGTTTTTCTGTGTTCTTACCCAGCATATACCCCCAATTAACTTTCTATTTATATCTGTGATTTTATTGTTCATTTCAATGCATAAAAAAGAATTTTTCTTTTCCCTATAGTACTATTCTTTGCTCTCAAAATCACCAGTATTTATACTAATTTTAGCCCCAGTAGTGTTCCTGTTGGGCGAAAATTCTCAAAATATGTATTCAGGATAAAATAATTTTATTACACATTTTTCATTTTTCAAACCAAACATAAATAAGACTATTGAGGTTTAGTAAAAATCTGGTTAACTTTCCTTTTAATTATTTTCCATTTTCATGCTACTTGGAATTTTGTTACCTAAAAGGAGTAGAAAAATGCCAATACATTAAATGGTTTTACTTTTATAGCCCTTATTTAAGTAATAAAGGAAGTACACATAAAGTATTAAAAATACTTCTTCAAGGGATCATATCCTAATTTTTTAATGGCAATAGACCTGGCAAGTAGTGTTAAGCTTAATACCTTGCATGACTGGAGTATTCATTACAGTTTCAGAATGTCTTGGGGAATAAAATGTTCTAGATTCAGAAAGCAAAATTTTACACTGCTGGCTCTGCTCTTATCTAGATGGAACTATTTCTATATGGGTAGTAGCTATAGCTAAAAGAAATATAGATATCTTGGAATTTACACACAAGTATCTAAAGCCAGCATGGAACCCAATACTATCTATAGCTATACATCACAAGAATGAGAACAAAATTCATCAACAAATGTAAATCAATGTGCCTATTTTCAAAGAGCTTTCACATCATCTCTAAGACACAGTTAAATTTTGTCACTCTGATGATTAGAAGTTATCTTAATCTCACCAATTGATACCTGAATTATGTCTAGAACATCCCCACCTAGTAATCATACAAGTTATGATTGAGGAACTTTGGTGATAAAGAGCTCATTAGTCTTTCAATCACCCAGGTACATCTTGGCACAATTTAGTGAGTCTATTAAGCTTTTCTTAATGCAGGATCCTATCTGCTTTAGAATTGCTTAAGGTCACCTGAAATAGTAAAATGTGTTGCAAATTTGACTCCTATTTTGCAGAATTTATGTCAGCAAGGGATATTCTGAATGCAAAATAATTATCAGAACAGTAAATAGAAAATTTCATATTTTGCTAATATTTTACAAAGAAATTCTATGTCATATTCTATAATATGTCTGAGCTACACCATAGTATGAACTATTATTGACACTTTATATTTATTACAAGGCACAGTCCATTCTGTAATTTGGAAATTTAACTTCTATTTATAGACACTTTTAACATTCAACAGTGCACCTTCCAGCCATGTGAATCCCCATGTAAAGAAATGGGTTTAAGAAAATGAAGGAAAAATGTAGAAAAGGTATTGACAAAAGATGCATCAAAGATACCTGAGTGCCTCTATAGCAACTAATTATGTACACCATTATTTGCCTCTTGAAATATATTCTTTACTTAAGGTTTTTAGTTGTTTTTATTGCATATAAAGTAATGTAAGTAATACAAAATGCCATTGTATTCAGAAGACAAAATTTTTGCATGTAGATTTTAGTAAATAAATATTGAATGAAGAATTAATAAATTAGTAAATTAATCAATTTATATTTTTGCACATCAAGGTAGGATAAAATTATTACTTCATGGTTTGTAACTGATTTGAGACTTCATTCTACTGGCAGTTAATACTTGCCTATGACAAAATGACTGATAATCCCAAAGTGTAGAGATTCTCACATAATAAGATATGCTATTTCTTATGGTTCTGTTTCTGATTAGTTCATCTATTTGGATATATAATGAAAAAATATGCTGTATATCTCCATAATTTAATATTTTGATAAAGCATTAATAGCTGTAGAGAAACTTCACAATATCTGTACAGAGGATATTTTTAAATGTTGCTATATATTTTTTTGAGATTTAAAAGGTAAGATTGGTTGATTCAGTGCTAAGTCCCTGCCTCTTACAGCAAGCTTAAGAGTGGGATTAACACCTTTACTATGATATACCAACTTAGACAGTGGACCAATGAGCAGCAAACACAGTTCTGATGATAGGAATAAAATAGGAACTTTAAAAGGTTATGTCTTGTCATATAATCTCCTCTTTGAATGACCCTTTGAAATTTCACATAGTGTAAGATCTTCTGAAACAAACAACCAAAGTTAGGTGCACAGCTTCAGCTAAGCAGTTGTCTACAAAGACTTATTTTCACCTATTGCATCTATCACTAGTTATACCTATTGAATTAGGGATGTCTTAGACCATAAGGATATTCTGTTTTGAGTTCCACTATTATATGCCCAGGAAGCACTCTCTACTTACCTTTCATAGTGATGAGTACAAGAGCAATGAGTTCGTGTAAATATTCATTTACCATTTTGTTTTTCTACTAGTCTGTAGATTCTATAACATCTGAGATGGAGTATATTATGTACACTATCAAATCTCCTATACCCAGCTGGTACATATTACATGAGAATGCAAAAACTGAGTAGTGAAAAAACTCAGGCATAAATTGGGTGTTTCTATTCCTTCTTTTCCTCCTGCATCCCAGTGAACACATCTGTTCCATAAAAGGCATAGTGTTTAAAATACTGAATTCAAAAAATACCTTTTATTCCTTTGCTTGTTACTCATTAAGACATGTATTTTGAGTAAGATCATAGAGAGAATGAATAAGATACAATATTACTCTAGCGGCATGGCTAATATTTTAAAAAGTACATGACTGGGTAATGTATAAAATATCATAATGTATTATAATATGAATCATACTGTTAGCCTAATAGGAGTTTTCACCAATAACTTAAAATATACTAGGACTGTATTTTAAAGCAGTGAGCCTATTATTAATGTTTTGCTAAAGGTTAGAGTGTGTAAGTATACAATAATTATCAGTACAGATAAAAAGAGAAAATTTCATATTTTGGTAATATTTTTATAAAGAAACTCTATGTCATGCTTTGTCATTTGTCTGCATATGTCTACAAAACACAAGTCAAGCATTACCCTCTTGGGCCATCAACAATTTTCAATTTTCTTCGTATATACAAATGTTTGCTTCAACTAGCAGTTCAATTGTTTAAACAGAATTGGTACAGTTGCTTTTTCAATTGTTCTACAAGAAAAACTATACACTTTTTCCAAATGAAAATACACCAAAGCAAACAATCATCTGCATCAGTGATTATCCTAATTTATATATACCAGATCCATTTTTGCTTTGGAAATTTCCACATTTACTATTTCTGTTTTGTGATAATATTTATCAAAGATAATATCTCCACCTAACATAAATTATTTTATCAGTAAAGGATAATTTCAAAACTGCATTATTTCACTATTTTAATCATATTATTCCCTTTACTGTACAAATAATAATGTATACTTTTTTGCTATTTGACAAGTTAACTCATTCAAATCTTAGTCAACCTAAAGTCTACTATGTCTTATGTCTAATAGAATTCAAAAGAATAACAAATATACAAATGCATCACATATGGATCTAAAAAACTGCTTTGTAACCAGTAGTCTCAGCTTTATTCCTTTAAAATAAAAAGCAGAAGTTCTAGCAATTTAGCAAGTAACAAACTATTACTTAGAAGGACAATCTGATTGATAGGGACATGCCAGCTCCAACTATTGAACCACCACAAACAAACTCTGGCACTTGCAATCAAGGAGGTTTTGAATCAAGAAAATGAATACTTGTATTACAGAGACATAATGTGTGCCTCAGATAAAAGTAATTGCTAAAGACCTAGAGGGATGATTACATTTTGTTTTCCAAAACTTAAGATTTTTGTAAGCCAAAAATCTCTTCTTTCAAAGTAATAAGCAGACATAACTTAATAATATGAGTAATTTAAAAGAAACTTTAGAAATGGAATTCATCAGGGATCTATTGTTTTCTGACTCAGTCTTGCACTTAAAAACATTTTAAGTTCACAATGTTCTACTTTTCCAGTAATTTGCTAGCTTCCTTTAAAAAAAAAGGTGTTCCATTATTGTTATCTACTTTCAGAGAAAAAGAGATAATTGAACTCAAGGAAAATGGGTATAATTAAAATGGTAGAGGCCATAGGACTTGTATTTTTCATTAAACACCAGAATGGAAAATGGTAGCTTGAGTTCAAAATGATTATTTCATCATAATATAAACTGTGCAATGTAGATTTCAAGATTTTTTTTATGTTGGCCATTTTCCATCTCTTTTGTGGGATATAGAAATAACAGAAATTTCCTTAATAACAACAGTTCCAAGAACCTGAAAAAACTGTAAAGTTATTACCTCCTTTCATTGTCATCACTGTCCACTTTGTTTTAACAATAATGAATTTCAAAATTAGATATATCCTACCAAACATCCACATGTTCAGTTTATTTTGATAAATAATTAGTAAGTGTATATTAAAGAAGTAAACAGATACCAAGATTATATATCATTACTTCATGTTAAAATTTTGTATATAGGCTTAGTCTCAAACAATAGTTCTGAGAGAAGCAGGGTAAAAATACTGAGTCACAGGAACCCAAGTGACTGTAAATCTATAGACGAAATTATGAAAAAAGAGGAGTAATTCGAATTTCAAATAAAAGACAAGAAAAACATTTTTGTTTTTCTTTTCTTACGATGTAAAGAACTTACATGAGAGAGCTGTGTTTATGTAAAAGGAGAAAAAACTATCTCTTATAGTAAAGGGAAATATAGTAAAGGTAACTATCTCTTATAGCAGTAAGGGAAGTAATGTTCACTGAGGACCTTCCTGTTTGGGGTTCTTCATAGATGCCTTACAGTTTAATTTTCACAATTGCCATGTGGGGAAGACATTAATATACCCATAATGCAGATGAGGGAATCAGAGTCTTGAAAATTTCCTAACTTTCAGAATGTATAAAAGGCATCTCTGAGATTTAAATATATACCTGCCTGAGTCTTTTGATTTTCATTATGCAACATGACTTATAATATATCTAAAATTATTCTGTATATTAAGAATGAGAGACACTTTCTTTTTTTTTCAAAGATTTTATTTATTTATTTGATACAGAGAGAGGTCAGATCACAAGTAGGCAGAGAGGCAGGCAGAGAAAGAGGAGGAAGCAGGCTCCCTGCTGAGCGGAGAGCCCGATGCGGGCCTCGATCCCAAGACCCTGAGATCATGACCTGAGCCGAAGGCAGAGGCTTTAACCTACTGAGCCACCCAGGCACCCTGAGAGACACTTTCTAATGAATCAAAATGACTTATTCTGCCCTTCTTGAAAAAGTCTGTATTCGGGGAAGTGAAAGGGGAATGGTGGTAGGTGGGAGCAAGTGCATATTTTGAAATTAGACATTCATAGTTTAATATCCATTCCCAAAAATTTCAATATATTTCAGCTATTATAAATTGTACTGATTTTGTTATCATGCATAGTATCTTGGGGGGGAAATGTGGCCATAAGTCATCATAATCTCATCTATTTTCTCCAGTCTGTCAAATCATATTGATTGGACATTAAGAGTTTTAATCTAATTCAGCAAAAGCAAAACATTTCGTCCTAGCTTTTGCCACTTTGAGGTGTGAGGGAGGGGCTATTGGTATACTTGGAAAGTAATCATAACATCAAAGTTTTGTTTTTGTTTTTTAACACTCTGAGAAGTTTCCCAAATAGCACCTAGATTAGAGATAATTCTTATTTCCTTCAAAGTGTGACAAAACCTGTAGATAATCATTTTCTAATTTGAAGTAACTTGTTGAAACATATTACTTAGAATTAAATTGGCTTGAATTTAAAAATTAAATTTGGCTTCAAAAAGACTAATCCTATCACTTTGAGCCAGAAGTGGCTTGTTATTTTTTTATATATTTTTAAAGATTTTATTTATTTGACACAGAGAGAGCACAAGTAGGCAGAGAGAGAGGGGGAAGCAGGCTCCCTGCTGAGCAGAAAGCCAATGCAGGTCTCCATCCCAGAACCCTGATATCAGGACCTTAGCCAAAGGCAGAGGCATAACTCACTGAGCCACCCAGGCACCCCAGACTTGTTATTTTTTTAATGTGAAAGGAAAATATGAGGATATCTTAGGAAGCCAAATTATAATGCAGATAACATAATGTTTGATGATTTTCTTCATTCATCAGAGAAAGCCCTCAATGGCATATGACAGAACTTATTTAAAAAAAAATCCAATTGCTGCAATTCTGTGTAAAGAAATACTTTTCAAAGTTAAATTCCACCAAAGATGGATTAAGAATCTATTACTGCTATCTTTGAAATTGAAATTTTCATCTTCTAGTTTTGAGACTGACTTAATATGATATGGAAACTGAAACTCTTTCTGAGTGAAAAAAAAAAAAGCACTAACATTTCTAGGTTAAAAAACAAGATCTCTATAACTGATTTACCTGCACTTTCTACATCCTTATATATAAGGCAATTTTTCCTTTAAACAACATTAGTTTTTCAATGCAATTTGACCATCTATTTTTAATTGGAGTATTTATCTCATTTATATTTAATGTGATTGCTGATATATTTAGACTTAAAATCTAATACCTTACTATTTGTTTACCATTTGTTTGGTACATATGTTATTATTCCATTTCCTTATCTATAACCATAGTAGTTATACATATTTTTTCTATTTTGTTACTGGGAACCCTAAAAATTTCTATTTCTATCCTTGATCTTAAAGTTTGATATATATTGATATTTTTACCACTATTTGCACAGTACACTTGAACATATCATCTACATTTACAGTACCCATGAATTCTGTAATACCTTTTTTTAGCTCAGGTCTTGTTTTTATTTTATTTTTTAATTTAAATTCAATTAGCCAACATAGAGATATCATTAGTTTCAGATATAGTTCAACAACTCATCAGTTGCGTATACCATCCACTGCTCATCGCATCATGTGTCCTCTTCAATGCCCATCACCCAGTTGCCCCATCCCCCCACACAGCTCCTCTCCAGCAACTCTCAGCTTCTTTCCCAGAGTCAACAGTCTCTTCGAGTTTGTCTCCCTCTCTGATTTCTTCCCATTCAGTTTTCCCTCTCTTCCCCTATGATCCTCTGCACTATATAAGAATTGTTGTTACATGTTTTGAATTTATGTAAATTTTAAATGCCACAAGAAATTATTGATATCCCTTATTACATCAATATTCATTTAGACTTATGCAAATTTATCATTTTTATTACACTCTCATTACCTCCCACATCTCTGTACTTAAATTTGGAATTATTCTTCCTCTAACTGAAGAACACCCCATAGTAATTAGTACGTCGGCTGCTGAAAAATTCTCACATTTTTTGCTCATTTGAACACATTTCTGTTTAATTTTCTATTTCTTTTCATACCTGTCTATCTGCACATTATGCATCTAAGTAGGACAGGAGATACTTCCAGCATACCAGAATATTCCCTCCTACACCTACCTACTTATCTCGAGATAATCTCTCTCTCTCTTTTTTTTTAAGGTTTTATTTATTTACTTGAAAGAGAGAGAAAGATCATAAGCAGGCAGAGGGGCAGGCAGAGAGAGCGGGGGAAGCAGGCTCTCTGCCGAGGAGGGAGTCAGATTGGGACTCGATCCTAGGACCCTGAGATCATGACCTGAGCCAAAGGCAGAGGCTTAACCAACTGAGCCACCCACGTGCCCGACAATCTCTCTTCTGATTATAGTTATAGTCCGAAGAGACTATTACATTTGCTTTACCTCTTTGAAAACTTTGTTATAAATGAAATTATATAGGTTATGACATTTAGAGTCCTACCTCTTTTACTTTAGGTTTAGGAGAAGGAAGAAAGAAGGAGGGAAGGAGAGAAGAAAAAAGAAGGGAGGAAGAGAAAGAGGGAGGAAAGAAAGGAAGGAGGGAATAAGGGAGTATTACAGTATATAGTATAGTATATAGTATTATCTCTCTCTATATATATACCTATCTATCTATCTATCTATCTATCTATCTATCTATCTATTCTAACTATTCTATAGAATACTGTAGTATATAGTATAACTATTCTAATAGTTAAGTAGAGGCTTTTCTGTTTTGTTTTGTTTTTAATAATAGCAAGGGTTGAGATAGAGGTCAAAGCAATCTTTTGTTATAAAGATAATGTTCCATTCAGGTTCTGTTTTATTTTCCAAATTCCCATTGATGTTAACACATTTAAAGGATGGTAATGATGATGATGACGATATATTTTGCAAAGCTAAGGTTATCTGTGTGCTGAAGAATGAATGCAAAATGCCACAGGTGAACCATCTATTCAGAGACTATGCCTGGACTGGTTACATATCAGGTTGGAAACAAAGTGATCTCATGTGTTGGATAACCTTTGGTCATTATTCATTTTAGCTTCAGATTTGTTTCAGATATCCTCAGTATGTTTATGTTACTATTTCTTAGAAAGTGAATATATTCTGGAAAACAATGAATTAAGTATTTGATAGAAATAAAGAGGCCGGAGCGCCTGGGTGGCTCAGTCATTAAGCGTCTGCCTTCAGCTCAGGTCATGATCCCAGGGTCCTGGGATGGAGCCCCACAATGGGCTCCCCACTCTGCAAGGAAGCCTGCTTCTCCCTCTCCCACTCCCCCTGCTGATGTTCCCTCTTTCGCTGTATCTCTCTCTGTCAAATAAATCAATAAAATCTTAAAAAAGAAAGAAAAAAAGAAAGAAAGGAAGAAAGAAAGAAAGAAAGAAAGAAAGAAAGAAAGAAAAGAAACAAACAAAAGAAAGAAAGAAAGAAAGAAAGAAAGAAAGAAAGAAAGAAAGAAAGAAAAGAAAAGAAAGAAAGGGGGCAATGAATAGTACCAAATGTACTTATTCCTCAATGTAAACTGTATATTCCAATAGTATTTGATATGTAAACTTAACATTTAAAGATACTGAGGATGAGTTGACATACTGATTTTAAAAATGTCCCTTAATTGATTTTATTTAAATTATAAAGTCAAGATTAAATCTTGGACCAGTGTACAGGCTCAGAGAATCAACATTTGATTTATATTTGCCATTCAAAAACAAAAAACATATTTCCTAAGTTTTCTGTCAAATGAGGGTTTTGGTTAGAGAGTGTTCATTCCATATTGTAATTTTAAAATATTTATAGTTTCATATGTTATGTATTGTGTGGATTTATCCCAAACATTTTGTAAAATGGTATTGAGGTCTTCTGTTGAGATTTACATGGAAATATGAAATGAAGAAAGTTAAGTGGATCCATTCTCTACAACTGTATCAAAATTGCATTTTAGTTATCTGATTCTTGAATGCTATTAGTGTTATAGGCTTTTGAGTTATCTAAAAGATTCATTTAAAAAATTAACCCCGGGATGCCTGGGTGGCTCAGTCAGTTAAGCATCTGCTTTTGGCTCAGGTCATGATCCCAGGGTCCTGGGATAGAGTCCCATGTGGGGCTCCCTGCTCAGTGGGGATCCTGCTTCCTCCTCTCCCCCTGCCCCTCCCCTCTGCTTATGCTCTGTCTCTCTTGTGCTCTCACTCAAATAAGTAAATAAAATCTTTAAAAAATTTTTTTTAAATGAACCTCATCTTATTATCTCTATGTAAAATCAAAATAAAATGTAAATTTAATGGTTTTTAGGGGATGACCACTTTCCGTTTAGCTAATGAAGTAAGATATAATACATTTATGCCTTGTTTTCACTCTAAGAAAGAAGTTAACATATTTCTTTTTCATTGTGAAATAATTAAATATTTTTTAAAATTTTATTAAAAATAATACATTTAATTTTGAATAAATGATGATTTTTTAAATAAAAATACTCTACTTTGAAGTTGATATATGACATAAGGACTGGTGGCATGCAGTATTTTGGGGAATATTGAAAATATCACAAAGAAAAATCTCTTTTTATAAATCGGTTGGAGGATGCAGAAAAAGAAAACTATCATCATCTTATAAATAAGTGAAGCTGAATATACTATTCTAACTTTAAAAAAACATACCTTTTACTGTAAGCATTAGCATAGAGAATAAAATATGGCCACTTCTCTGTGAATCTAATCTAGAAGAGGGATATTTAAAAATTTTTTGAATACCTTCATTGATAGCAGAACAAAGTATTATATTTTGTTAGCAAAAATGCAGTTGCTGTTTTAGAAAAAGTAAACAATACAAAGGAAATGGACAGAAAATTATTACATGAACCAAAATGTGAAATAATAAAATGTATTAATTATACCAGTAATAGAGATAAAAAGGGAGAAATAAAAGATCTATTTGAAGATGAATAGTGCAACACTTTAAATTAATTATAAGTAGAGGAAGGGTGCCTGGATGGCTCAGTCATTCAAGTGTCTGACTTACTCTTGGTTTCAGCTCAAGTCATGATTTCATGGTAGTGGGATGGAGCCCTGCATGGGGCTTTTTTGCTGAGCTCAAAGTCTGCTTCAGATTCTCTCTCCCTCTACCCCTTATGCTCTCTCTCTCTCTCAAATAAATAAATTAAATATTTAAAAAAAGAAGTAGAGGAGTGAAGAAATACAGAAGAGATATAACATGAGGTTCTGAACCACCAAGAATGATGCTTTAGTTTTTTTCTCTGTATGAGGCAATTCAATTTGCAGAAGAGAGAATGTATGACTAATATTTTTCTCCTTAACAATAAGCAATTAAAACATTTTATTTTCAAAATGCTTTTTAGAGACTTATATAAGAAAATTTGAAGGTAAAGTTGTTGTTAGGTCATATACTCACATTATAGAATGAATCATAATTTTTTATGAAATAAATGTAGAATCCTAAAAAATAATAATCATAAAAAATAATCCTCATAGATGAAACACATTAGAAGTTCATTTGCCTTCATAAAAATGGCCTCCCTTACCATTATCAGATTTTGCTTACATCCTAATTATTATTCAGTCATCTACAAATATTTACTGAGCAATTGGACTGCATTAGTGAACCAACTAGGCAAAAAGCTCTATCATTATGGGCTTTATATGCTAATTGAAAAAGCAGACCGAGAATATTATAAAATTTATATTATGTAATATATCAAAAGGTGATAAAGGCTTGGGAAAAAATACACTAGGTTTGGTGGGAAGTTCTGAAATGGGTGATGATGAATGTTTACAATTTTAAGTATCATATACCCATCCTTTTATCTCATTTCACTCTGGTTATCCCCATGTAAGTGGTCCATCTGTGATTTCAAATTATCTATAACTTGCATTGATTATTACCATCTATTCACCCCATAATGTGAATTATTAATTCTTATTCTTCAGCTCCTGTTGCTTTTTTTTTCATTATATTTTTGGTAGCTCTCTCTATATATATATATAATAGAGACCCTTCCATATTAAGCAGGAGGCTGTCTTTTGGTCTGAGATGGATATATCTGATCATTTGATATAGATGATCATTTAAAAGATGATCATATATATGATCATTTAAAAGATGATATATATGATCATTTAAATGATATATACATATCATTTAAAAGATGTAACCATCTATTTTGTTAATACTGATATTTAAAAACCAAGGAGATCTATTTTTTTCCAAATGTCTTTCGGTAAATATAGGGGTAATCATACTACTTTTTTCCTATGATACTACTTTTTTTCCTAAATGATAGCCTGTATTGGCAGCTTTTGTAATACAATAACATCCTTGTATTCCTTAAATAAATCCTAATCAGCTCTAATGTCTAATTCTTTCAATACACTGCTAATTTATGTTTGTTAATATTATACTTAGGGTGTCCACTATTGTATTTATGAAAGATTTGAGTGAAGAATTCTCAGCTTGATTTATATATTGTCAAGTTCTATATTAATGTCTTCCATACTTTTGCAAGTATTTAAAGATCACTGGCATCATTTGCCTTAAAAAACTTGAGTGGAATTACCTTATAACAACATATGATACTATTGCTTTTTTGCAGGAAGGTTTAGAAACTCTGACACCCTTCTTAACAACAACAACAAAATACCTCTAAAATTTTTATCTCTTCTCATGTCATTTTTGAGAATATTTTTAGAAACACAATTTAACTAGGATTTCATACTAGTTTGCATAAAATCAATCAGTTTCTTTTAAATTTATGAGATTTCTTGTACCATACCATTTTTATTTTTTTTAAAGATTTTATTTATTTATTTGACACAGCGAGAGAGAGAGAGAGAGAGATTACAAGTAGGCAGAGAGGCAGACAGAGAGAGAGGAGGAGGCAGGCTCCCTGCTGAGCATGGAGCCTGATGTGGGCCTTGATCCCAGGACCCTGGGATCATGACCTGAGCCGAAGGCAGAGGCTTTAACCCACTGAGCCACCCAGGCGCCCCCATTTTTTAAAATTATTATTGAACATTCACTCTGTAATGGAAACAAAGGAACAGCAAGTAGCATACACATGGAACACTGAAACAGTGGTCACAGAAGAAAACATCAAGTTTGCAGGTCCACCATTCATTGTAAGACATCACACAAAGATCTAAGAGGACTAGATTTCAGACTCCAGAAACAGAACCTGACTCTTGGCTGTGAAATTTTGAAATTGTATTTGGGACATATCAGTTCTTCTCTTGTATGAATAGGGGTCACCACTCAATAGCAATATGCTATGGCATAAGCTGTGTGTGTGTGTGTGTGTGTGTGTGTGTGTGTGTGTGTATGCATGTTTGTGTGTGTTCAGGTTTCATGGCTGTGGAGATACTGAACTCACTCTTGGCAAGTTCCTCTGGGAATATATGCCTTACTTTTATAGGAAATGGTGATAACTGGAAGGGTTAACTGTGACAGTATTTATGTTTGAGAAAAAAATTTGTTCCTTCCCATCCATTCTCAAGTGTTTGAAGTATCAGCCTGTTAGAAGACTAGGATTGAACACCTAAGCACAGGCACATATCAGGTTTCCGTGAAGCTTTACAGGAGGCTAACTATAGGAGAGTTAACCATAATCTTTCACTCCTTTTACTTGATTTGGCCAAATGGTATTGTATTGTATATTTTTTTATTTTATCTTATTTTATTTTATTTTACTTTACTTCAGTTTACTTTATCTTATAACTAATTTTTTCTTGCTTAGTATTTCTGTCCCATTTATCATCCTTGTTTATAACTTCTTAAAAAATAATTTGCGTCTGTATTTTTTTTAAAGATTTTTTTTTATTTTTATTTATTTCACAGAGGGAGAGAGATCACAAGGAGGCAGAGAGGCAGGCAGAGAGAGAGCGGGGGAAGCAGGCTCCCTGCTGAGCAGAGAGCCCAATGCGGGCCTCGATCCCAGGACCCTGAGATCATGACCTGAGCCGAAAGCAGAGGCTTTAACCCACTGAGCCACCCAGGTGCCCTGCGTCTGTATTTTTATGTGTGTATAGATATTTCTAACTCATCTTTATTATAAAATGTAACTTTTAGCATTAATTCTAATGCTAAACAGAAGATTCTTCTCTGTTTTATTTAATGTTTTTTGGATGTGAATTCTAAAATGTCTGATGTCATGTTAGCAACACCTGCTTTCTTTTAATTAGCATTTACTTGCCATATGTTTGTCCTTCACTTTAATTGCCGATCTTTAGAAATCTCTTATTCTAAGGTCTGTCTCTGAAATGCAGAATAAATTTTGGATTTTCTATAACATCTATTTACTTTTCAGTAGGAATTAACATTACTTTCTATTTGTTTATGAAATTTTAAATGGTATTTCACTATGAGATCAACTTTCTCTTGTTTGTGTGTATATGTGAATTTTCTGATATTTAGAGATAGTTGCATTATTGATGTAGTGGTCATTTTTTAAATTATAACTTCTTATAATATCCTTACTCTGATATTTCTTTTGATAATATTTTCTATTATTAAGCTATGAGCTATGATTAAATTACCTCTTCTTCCCCTCCTCATTTCGATACCTGTTTACACATGAATATGTATTTATATATATATATATATATATATATATATATTTATATATATATAAACCCTTATTTTCCAAAGGCATTGCATAATTTTATATTCCCAGCAGCAATATATGAACATTCAGTTACTGCACATTCTAGCCAATACTTGATATGGTCAGCCTTCTTAATTTTAGAAAATTTTCTTAATTTTAATTTTCATTCTAATAAGAGTGAATGATAATTTATAGTGCTTTTAATATGCATTTTCCTGAATGCCAATAATACTAATACTATATTTATATACTACTTACATAAATATGCATATATATATTTCTTAGTGTTTAGTTTGTACTAAAAATACACTTACCCCAAAATAACTTTGTATATAATCAATGACTTGGAACAGAAGAGGCAATCAGAGAACTTACCTGATTTCCTATCTCCTTTTCACATTTTTCACATAATATTTGCATTTCTTGTTAGTTATATAAATAAGGTATGTATTATATTCTGGTCTGTCACATAAATCCCACCATTTGATTAAGTTTTACTTGTACACTTAAATGTATTAATGCTCATGATCAGGTTTTTGCAATGGCTTAGTAAATCATCTCTTAGATAAATGAATTCATTCTAATATTTTTCCTAAGAAAATTTAAGGGAAAATAATCTCTGAGTTCTTAAATAAAAGATCTGTGTCTATAATTCACAAATTTGAATGACCTCATAGTTATATGTAACATATAAAAATATACTGGATATTTAAAAAGATATAAAAATGTTCTTTCACTTAGAAATCTATATGCAGGGGTGCCTGGATGGCTCAGTGGGTTAAAGCCTCTGCCTTCGGCTCAGGTCATGATCTCAGGGTCCTGGGATCGAGGCCCGCATCGGGCTCCTTGCTCAATGGCGAGCCTGCTTCCTCCTCTCTCTGCTTGCCTCTCTGCCTGCTTGTGATCTCTCTCTGTCAAATAAATAAACCAAATCTTAAAAAAAAAAGAAAGAAATTTATATGCACTGCTCACTGGTTGTCTCACACAGACTGCTGCTAATAGCTTCCCTTTGAGTGACACTGTTAACTTAAGGAATCCCTCTTTTCTTTACATAAACTTACTAGGTATGATTCAGTTGTTAATTCTGAAAAATATCTCCTGAAATACATTGTGCCAGGGTAATATGTAAATTCAACATTTAATGTATTTCAGGACATTTTATTAATTATAACTCTTTTTAAAATAATTTTATTTGGTTTTAAATAACAATCAAATAGAAATATTTGAAGTGTATAATTTGATTGGTTTTGACCTAAGTTTACACTCATGAAACCATCACTGTAATCAAAATAAAGAATATTACATCTCTTAAAAAACTTTTCTTCATGCCCCTTGTAACCCTTTCCCTCTGCCTCTCTATATTCTCATTCCCTCATCCCCAGGCAAAAACTGATTTGTTTTCTATCACTACTGATTAGTTTGCATTTTCTATGATGACATGGAAATGAGATGGTCTAGTATGTGCTCTTTTTCTGTGGTTTCTTTTACAAACCATAAATATTGTGATATTCATCCATGTAATTTGCGTATACCAATACTTCATTCCTTTCTATTACAGCGTAATATTCTACCTAAGAGTTTACAGTATTCATTTGTCCATTCACATCTTGATGTACATTTAGACTGTTTCTGCTTTTTGTTAATGCAAATAAAAGTTAACAGACACTTCTTGTATGTGAGTTTATATAATCACATAGTTTAATTTCTCTAGGGTAAGTACACAGTTGTGGAAAAAATTCATTGTACATTTAAAATTTTATAGAATTGTCCAACTATTTTCCAAAGGGGTTGCACAATTTTACATTCCCAGCAGCAATATATGAATGTTCCAGTTGCTACACATACTTATCAGCCTTCTTAATTTTAGAAAGTTTTCTTAATTTTAATTTTCATTCTAATAAGAGTAAATGGTATTTTTTTGTGCTTATTAATTTGCATTACTCTGAATGCCATTAATACTAAGCATATATAATATATACTAAGCACATACTAATATAATATATATCTTATATTAGATATAGTATATATACCTATATACTATATATCATATATACTATATAGTATATATAATATAATATTATATATATAATATAATACTAAGCATACATATATATACTTTTTTGGCTCCTCCTTATCTGCTTTGGTACAGTGTCTCTTACAATTTTTCGCCTATTTCTTAATTGAATTTTTTTTTTCTTGTTGGGTTTTCATTTATTCTGGAAACAAATTTTCTATTGTCTACATGGCTTGCAACTACTTTGTTTTAGTCTTTGGCTTGTCTGTTCATTCCTTAAAAATGTCTTTCGCAGAGCACACATTCTTAATTTTTATAAAATCCAATTAATCTTTATTTTCCTTTAATGTTTCTTTGTGTGTCCAACTGAGATTGCTTTACTTAACCCGAGGTCACAAGATTTTTTTCTCTCTCTTTCTCTACAAATTTTTTAACTTTAGCTATTATCTTTTGTTTATTACCATTTGAGTTAAATTTTGTATGCGGTACTTTAAAAAAGATTAGAGATTCCTCTTCCTTCTCCTCCTCCTCTTTCTCCTTCATCTTCTTCTTTTGCGTATGAATACTCATTTTCCAAGCACCATTTGTTGAAAAGATTATCCTTTCTCCAGTGAACTTCAATAGTACCCTTGTTAAAAAATCCATTGCCATATGCAAGTGGGTATATTCCAGGACTCTCTACTCCATTCTATTAATCTATAAATTTATCTTGCCCTCCAGATTACTGACGTATAATTGATAAGTACAATTATAATACACTAAAAATGTACAACATGATTTTTGATATATGTATGGACTGTGAAATGAGTACCATAGTCAAGTAAATTACACATTCATTCATCACATCACGGTCACCTTTTTTTTTCCTTGAGAACACTTAAGATCTACTCTTCCAACAAATTTCAAGTTCACAATATAGTATTATTAACTACAGTCATCATGCTGTACATTAGGTCCTCAGAACATATTCATCTTATAACTGAGTTCGACTTTGTACTGCATTTAGAATCTTTGCCTATTCTAGGTCCTTTATATTTCTATATGAAATTTAGGATACGATAGGCAAAATTTTTTTTAAAAGTCTGCTGAAGCATTTATTTGGATAGCATTGAATTCAGAGATCCATTTAGAGATTATTGATATTTTAAAAATATTGGACTCTTCCTTAAGTGCTATCTGGTAGAGATGTCCATTTATTTGTATCTGTCTTAATATCTTTTTTCTGTATCTGCCTTAATTTCTATCAATATTCCATAGTTTCAACATAAAAGTCTTACATGTATATTGTTAGATTTATTTCTATTTCATTTTTATTAAGAATATTTTAAATTGTAATTTTTTCAGGCCTAAGAATTTATTTCTTAGAGTGTAAAAACACAATTGATTTTCATCATGCATATAGATGCCATCACTGCATCTGATTCTGTTGAATACTTTATCTCTTAAAAAAGTGTTCTCTTTTTTCTCCTTGTGTCTTCATGTTTCTAACAGGATTTGATTGAATGTTGGGCAGTGTTTTCAGAAGAACAGTGGACATGAAGATAAATTGCATTTATTACCGGAAATGGGCAAGTCTATTCTTCTGCATGACTTCATGTGAGAGGTTAAATCAATCTAGTCTTGGCAACTAGAATAGAAGAGAGAGAGAAAGAGATTCTCTTTCATTGTTCCTGTCATTACCTTCAGGTCACCACAGTCCACAGACACAAAAGTTTCTCCTCTCTTGTACTTAGTGTAAGACTTGTGGTGCCAAAAGCTTTTTATTCAGTGTTGCTCTTCCATCCTTAGCTTTCAGAAGGCACACATGCCTATGTCACAAAGGAGATCTCTCTCCACACTATACTTATACCAATTGTAGCCTGATAACTCTTACCACCACAGCATAGATTTGTGGTGGGGAGGGCATTTTCAGTTCTCTTAGCCCAGAGAGGATTAGTTCAGTTCTCTTGGTCCAGAGAAGACTAGAGGTTCTTGGAAATCAGGCTTTCTCGAGTTTCCTTGTCATACTCCTCTGTCAGCCATACTTGACCATATGGATTCAAGTCTATTTTTACATGTATTCAGTAGATTTTAGCAATTTTTTGAATTGTCCAAATAAAATCTCTTTCTTAATTTTAAGATTTCATTTTCCAGTGAAATTTTTGCTTTTTGTATAATATCTGGAAGAAATGGGAAGGTGTTTTTTTATGTTGTAAGATGCTCAAAACCAGAGTTCTCTCCTTGCATTTTAAGTATTCTATTTCCACTTGATATTTCTGTGGCATTTCTATACTTAAAAAACAATTATTTACTTTGTAAATACATATGCCTGAGTCATACTTCTTCCAAAGACTTTTCCATTTTACTCATTAATATATGGCTAAATATCTCCCATTTCTTATACCTCAATATATTCTTATTCCCTCCATTCTTAAAAGCTTACTTCTGTGTTCCTTGTCCTAATTATGCAAAAATTATTTTTAAAGACCTCTTAGAAAGTTTTCCTTTCTAATGTAGGTCCCCTTCCTCCTTTAAAACCATTGACTACCACCCAGTCACATAATTGCCAAATTTAATTACTTTTGTATGATCTTCAGCATGTTTTATCACTTTTGGCATTTTACATCATCAATCATTCCCTGCTTCCTTAGGACTCTTATTTCTTTGATTTCTATGTTATTCTAAAATTTTATTTATCTCCTCTCTTTTTCCTAGACTCCTTTAGTGAAGTATTTCAACCTTGTGCTCTCGAAACACACCTTCCCATAGATTTTTCTCCTCCACTCTTAAAAATTCTACAAATTATTCTATTTCTATTGCTTCATACGATTATGGACTAAATTCTGCCCCCATCTCCAAACAGTCATATGTTGAAGTCCTAACTCTCTCAATGTAACTGTGTTTGGAGACAGGGCTTTTAGGAGGTAATTAAGGTTAATTGAAGTCATAATGGTGGAGCCCTAATCTGAAAGTACTGATGTCCTTATAAGGAAAAGAAGAGACACCACATCCCTCTTCTTCTCTCTTCTGGCACACACACCAGAAAGACCAAGTGTTGACATAGCAAGAAAGCAGCTATTTTGCAAGTTAGGAAGATACCTTTCATGAGAAACAGAATCACTAGGACTTTGATGTGGGCCGTCTAGCATCCAGAATTATAATAAAATGAATTTCAGTTGTTCAAACCACCCCCTCTGCAGTATTTTGTTATGGCAGCCAAAACAAAATAATAAAAATACTTTAACATAGAGTATTCCATTTCCTTATAAAGAACACTTCAAGAGTTTCAGTTATATATAACTATCTGCCATTTTATTTTTGATATGTTTATCTATTTCTAAGCATTCTCTATTTATTCCTCCAGACAAATGTCTTCCTCTTCTTGGTTCTTCATTTTTTTTTACTTATTATGGTAATATTACCATTAGTATACCTATTGGAATACTAACCTTAACCTCTGCCCACCCCCTTATATTTAGTCATTGAATTGTTTATTCTTCCTGCAAAGTATCTGTTTTGTCCATAATATAACTGTCATTTTAATTACTGTCAACAGAGATTAGGGCCCTGCTAACTATTTATTTGAATTTCTACCTAATCTTATAATAATTCTCAATTTTATTTATTCCCGCTCTCTACTGTGACATGAATTATACAAATGCACCACTCAGTCAAAAATATTTATTGAACTTTTATCAAATGTAGAAAATATTCCAGACCTCTTAGCTTCATAGTCAACATTTTCCATGATCTCATCACCCCATGTATTTTGCCTTCTCTTCAACTCCTATCCTGTACACCATGCCCTATCTTCTGTTGAATTAGACTACTACTTATTTCGCAAACAAGATTAGACTTTTTCCATATTCCTATATATGTTTGTTGTGTTCCTAAGGTTTGGTTTACATTCTATTTATTACCTTCTTCACATGTTTCACATCTGTATAGGTCCAACTCAAATGCTAACTTTTCTGTGAAATGCTATTAGGATCATAATATTTACTATGAGTCAATATTTACTATTTTTACCACTTAATAACATTCAACAAATAGACTTATAACAATATAATTATAATAGATAATATAATTGTATATTAATATAATATTTTAATAATAACACAATAACTTTTTAATAACACACATACACATTGTTCCATGCCTAGCATAGTTTTGGCACAAAATTAGGACTCAATAAATATGTTTTTAATGGAATGACTCTTTATATAAGAATTATTTCTGCACATATTTAAACTCTTTTACCAGAATTTTAATTCCTTGACTCTCTGGAATAAGCATCTTCATACTTGTGCCCCATACTACTTAATAATTCATGACATAAATGCATAGATGAGTAATCCATTTCCTTCCCTAATTTTTGTTTTTACTTCTGTCCATTATCTGGAGGCATTTGCCAATTTGAGTTTGTTTCAATTTGCTCTAAGCTGAAATTTCAGAAATCTTCAGTCAAAAGTTTTGATTCCAAATAAAGTTAACAATCAGTTAAATGTTGGTCTTTTTGTATTATATAATTCACTCACCTCTAAACTTGTATGATTGAAATAGATACTATCTAAGATAATTTGTGAAGCTAAATCAATCCAATATTTGAATAAAAAGAAGACAGATTACTGTCAGGCATATTTTTCAAACACTTTTGTATACATCTATCCTTATTAAGACTGGTGTTAGTGTTTAATATATAAATAATTATGTTTTTGAAAAATATGTATTTTTCACTATATATTTAATATCTTTATTAAAAGTCAAAATGATACAAATTAGCCATATAGAAGCAATTTCAGATTTATCAAATAAAAATGAAAGACCATAGAATTTCCCTTATTTTCTGAAAATTTATAACTAAGGAAATCATAATTCCAATATTTATTTTAATGTAGTCCAAATGTTGCAACAATTGATAAAATAACATTTAGATTTTCTAGTTCAATATTCTTCCTCTAAATACTAAGGTCAAACTATTTTTTAACATTAAAATTTTTCATATAATTAAAAATGCCCTTTAGTTCTGACAGCAATCTCCCTTAGAATATCAAATTACATGATAAAATCTCCTAGATGATCTAAATACCTACAGAAAAACATTCGCTTCAAATCACAACTTTCAAGTAAACATTTGGATAAACAGATGGGATTTGTATCATGCCATGAAGGTCAAACATTTAAAACTCCAGAGGAGTGACAGTTTTTTAAAATTAAGAATCCCCTTCAATGGTTGTCCTTCCTCTATTCCTCCAGAAGTTTTATTTTCCATTTATAATGAAATATGTTTTAATTAATTATGTTACGGAAATTTGACAGACCAAAAAAAAAAAAAAAAAAGAGGGGGAATATCTTAAGGAGATAAAACCATATAAACAAATATATTAGTGATTATCTGTATATTTTAAAACCTATAATTTTCATAATTTTTGCTAGTAAACCAATGTATAGATGTCAATGAATAAATTAGGGCTAGAGCTACTAAACAAAGCTTCTGGGTAATTAAGCATTCAATTCTTAAATATACATAAATATTATAATAGTGGTCATTGCATAGTAAACAAGACACTCTGGACTGTTTATATGTCCAAATAACTGATTCTTCAGTCATATTAAAACTTTCATCTTATATCAATTCATTGATTAATTTCTAACAATCAAATTTATAATCTGCTATGCATTTATTAATAAAATAAATCAAACACAATATGCTGATTTATATTCTCTAAATTTAATTTTAACAGGAATGATACAAATGTTACTTATAATCTGTTCTAAAGTTTATAAATCAATTTTATCAGTGAAAAAGTTGTAATTAGGAAGCATATATTTTTGTAAATAGTTCAATATCTTTCTATGGTTTCCTAAATCTTGCTTATTTCCTTTTCATCTTGGCCATGTTTAAATGAACTTTGCAAACAAGGTAATAACTCTTATTCCTTATATCAGATACCTTCAGATTTCATATAGAAGCTGAGATAGGATAAACTCTTCATAAATTAGCTAATTTGTACATTTTATTTCAGTTTAGTGCTTTTTATTTCAGTTAAGGTTTTTTAGGTTAATCCACTATTCTCATTGTTTTATAAATCTTCTAAATCTTAGTAAGAATAGAATCTCAAACTTTTGTTTTAAAATATGTTCTGAATTTGTCCAAGGTGTGGACAAATTGAAGTGTGCCTACCAAAGAATATTATATTTTAACCAACTAATCCAATCCATTTGTCAATATTTTTAATGCAGATGAGAATCAAGATGTATACTTAGTGTCCAAACTGAATCATTTTTAAATGAATAAATTATAACTATTTCTATTCTCCTCAAAAAGTTATTAATAGTATATTTCTATAAAATCAATTAATTTTTACTTTTAAATCATTGTCTATAATAGTTAATACATAGTTCTCTTTCACATATATATTATTATTACAATTACTGGAGTCATTTCCAGTTCCTGATATAGACAGCATCTCAAACTATGATAAGGATTATTTAATAATAAATATTTTAATATCTTGCTATAACAGTCTCAGCATAAGATATCCAAAACTCTAAAGTTTTCTGATTTCCTTGATAAACAATTATCATTTTGAAGCACTTGAAATAATTCATGTTTTATAAATAATAGTTCATTTGGTCCCCATAACAATATTATAAAGCAAGAACTATTACTTCTGTAATGAGATAACCTAATGCCAAAACTAAGGGGGGAAATAGCATATGGTGGCACAGTAAGCAACCAACAGAATACAAATTTTTTTGTGTGTGATGACAAAGTTGCTGCTATCAACCTCAGTATGCATCTTAGAGACACTCCACAATAAATATGCAAATGCTACCAGGCTATGCAATTCTCTATTAGAAGTCTGTACTTGAAAGAGCCTTGATTCTTCTATACACTAACTTATGAACTCAACCCATTTTCCCAGCTGATAAATACTAAGATATTTAGTGAGATCTAAGTTTATAAATCCTCAGAGCAGTTTCAAATTTCTAATGTTAACTTGGACTACCCTCTAATAGCTAGCCATCTCCTCCTCCTGAAACTTTACTAGGTATTACTACTCTAAAGATGTTCAGTCTCAAGCCAAAATAACACATTTGTCTTCAAAAATTATTACTGAAAATACTACACATTTGAAGTAACTAATTAAAAAGCCACATTGTTTGTATAAACATTATCTGGAAATTAATTACTTTTATCTGAAATTACCTAACTTTACCATAATTATACTTAGTGCGAAAAGTAAAAATGCTATATATTATGAATAAATCAATATACTGAGTATTTCTTTTTTTTTTTTTAAAGATTTTATTTATTCATTTGACACAGAGAGAGAGATTACAAGTAGGCAGAGAGGCAGGCAGAGAGAGAGGAGAGAGGAGGAAGCAGGCTCCCTGCTGAGCAGAGAGCCCGATGTGGGCCTCGATCCCAGGACCCTGGGATCATGACCTGAGCCGAAGGCAGCGGCTTTAACCCACTGAGCCACCCAGGCGCCCTAGTATTTCTGATTATAATACATTTGTGTGTTTCTTTTTAAAAATATTGGCATACACTTTCATAAAATGCATATAGGCGTCATTAGTTTGAAATTCAATGAATTTTCATAAACAGAATAAATCCAAGTAAACAAAATCCTGATAAAAAATAGGCCCCTATCAACACCACAGGAGCCCTATTTACTCTGATTCTATCATTAGCCCCCATCAAAACACTATGATGCTTATAAAAGCATAGATTTTTTTAAAGATGTTATTTATTTATTTGAGAGGAAGAGATACAGAGCATGAAGCAGGGGGCAGGGGGGGGGGAGAGTACAGGGGAAGGGAGAGGGACAAGCAGACTCTGCACTGAGTGCGGACCCCTGAGATCATGACCTGAGCTAGAACCAAGAGTTGGTTACTTAACTGATTGAGCCACCCAGGCACCTCAAAAGTATAGGAGTTTTACCTGATTTTATATCAAAGGAGGCATACTCTTATGTACTTAGCTTCTTGTGCTCAGTATTATGTTTGTGGTATTTGTCATGCAATGAGGTCATAGGTGCACACACTAGCACCACACACTAAAGATATAACAGATTTTTGTGGGGCAGGAGAGGGTAGATTGAAAAGCAGACAAGCAGCAGAATGCCCATAATTCCCCAATTCTGATTATTCCACAACACTGGTTGGGTAAAGATGGTGCATGAGCACAACAGTCCAGATTCCAACTAAGAGAGATTTGAGGTGGGAAATATTACAAGAATGAGAGCAAGCCCCACACAAACACTGGAGTACATTTGTGACCAAATAAGGCTTTGGGTAACACCTAGTTTTCTATGTAACAAGAAATATATCACTGGCTTTCTTGCTCAGAAACAGCATTAGGGAGTGTGCATACTGAGTATCAAGGACTCATACTAAGGTCCGGAAAAGAGCTCCACCAGACAAAAATGCTGACATTTGCGCAGCTGGGCCAGTTCTACACTAAGCAACAACAACAATAAAAGAATGGAAATGAGGCTCTGTGGCCATCCAGGTTTGTCTCTCATTTATCTATATAATTCTGTATGGTTGTTTGCTGCTCATTATCAATGACATTGTAGTATATACTATGTGTGATTATAAGACCATTTATTCATCAATTGTACTATTGATGGACATTTTGGATATTTATGATTTTAGATTTTTAATGTATCTAAGAACATTTTATTTTATTTTTAAATGTATTTACTTATTGAATTGGAAGAGAGAGAAAGGGCACAAGATGGGAGGAGGGGCCGAGAGAGAGGGAGAAGCAGACTCCCCACTGAGCAGGGAGCCTGAAGCCAGGATCTATCCCAGGACCCTGACATCATGACCTGAGCCAGACTCTTAACCAACTGAGCCACCCAGGCACGCCACTAAAAACATTTTAGTTAATGTCTTTTGATTAATCTATCTATGCATTTATATTGGACTTTTTGGAGTATAATTCATGAGTCACAGGGTATATACCAACTCAAGTTTTGTCAAAAAGGCAAGCTTCTCCAGAGTAATCAGAACTTAATGAAAAGTTCAGTGAGTCCATATCTTTTTGTTTTGTTTTGTTTTTAAAGATTTTTATTTATTTCACAGAGAGGGACACAGCGAGAGAGGGAACACCAGCAGGGGGAGCGGGAGCGGGAGAAGCAGGCTTCCCACAGAGCGGGGAGCCCAGTGCAGGGCTCAATCCCAGGATCCTGGGATCATGACCTGAGCAGAAGGCAGACGCCTAATGACTGAGCCACCCGGGCGTCGCAGTCTGTATTTTTATTGACAGTTAGTATTTTTTGCCTTTTTCATTGTATCCATGTGATGACTGTTCAGCTACTGAATTACGATAACTGAAGTTCACCACCTTTTTGTATTTTTATTGGCAATTTGTATATTATTTTTTGTGAAGTGATTGCTCATGACTTTTCTCCAATGTTCTATTTTTTAAATCTTTTTCTTATTGATTTTTGGGATTTTTAAATACACATACTGGACCTGAGTCCTTTGCTCGATACCTAGAGCAGATATCTTCTTCAATTCTGAGACTTTTCCTTTCTAGTCTCTTGATGGCTGATTTTTAATAATATATTTAAGTATATTTAAACATTTCAAATTTATTTTATTAAAAATTAATATTTTATATATTTAAATGTATATTTTATATAATCTTATCTGTAAATTAAGTTACATGAAACATATAAACAAGTGCAGTTCAATTCATTATCTTATTGTTTGTTTTGTATAAGAAATCTTTGTCAGTTCCACGTGATAAGGATATTGTTTTCTCCTAAAGTTTTGTTTTTTCTATCCTAATTAAGTCTACAAAGTATCTGAAATTGTTTTTCTTTTTTCTTTTATTTTCAGTATAACTGTGTATGTATGATGTGAAGTAATTTTCAAAATTATTATTTTTTCATAGATAGCTGATACACCCAGCACTATTTATTGAAAAGGAAATATATCTGATAAATGTACAAGTCTTAAAGACTAATTCTAAACTCTATAATTTGTTCTTTTTGCCACCTTTGCTCCAATATATTTCCTTAATTGCTATACTTATTAAATATTAAAAATGTGTTAGTATGATTTCTTCAGCTTTGTTCTTCAAAATTGTCTTCAATATTGTGAGTTCTTTTGATTTTTGTATGATTCAGAACCAGGTTGTCAATTTCTCCAAAAAAAAGTTAGGATTTTTAACTGTACTTCCATGCAATTCATTTCTATTGAGGTTGACTAACATTTTCATGATATGGAGTATTCAAATCCATGTACGTGGTACATTCCTCCATTTATTCAGATCTACAATTTCTTTCAACAGTATCTCATGTCTTCCAAAGTAGGAGCTTTTCACACCTTCTTTTAGAGTTTTCTTTTCATATTTAATAAACCTAGTATTTTAATCTATTTTACACTAGTCAGCTATAGAAAGATATTTTGACTTTATAGCCTTATCAAATTTACTTATTAAATAGGGTAGTTTTCTGTATCTCTTGGAGGATTATGTTATCTATGAGTGATGAAAATTTTATTTCTTCCTTCCCTTTGAATCCTTTTTGTCAGTGTTGAATATAACCAGTATTTATGGACATATTAACATTTCTAGTCATGATAGTATTTCAGTATGAAATTCTTTTTTATATCCTTTATTAAAGACATTTCCAGCTATTTCTAAGTTACTGAGTTCTTACAGTCATTAAATATTAATTTTTTCAAATAATTTCTTTGCAGCTATTTGAAATGAATTTTTTTCCTCTTCTGTTTGTGTTTGCATTGGATTTTGTTTTACCTTCAAAAATTAAATGAATCTTTCATTTTTGGAATAAATCACATTTTGTTACTTTTGTCATGTTGTATCACTGAATTTTATTTGTATTTTTTATAGGATTGTGCATACCATCTTCATGAAAAATAGGTTTGTAATTTTACTTTTATATAATGTTTTCAGGTTTCAAATGCTAAATTCATAAAAAAAATTGAGAAGCATTCACATTTCTCCTTTTCAGATAAAGTTCTTATAAGATTTTTAGTATCTGTTTCCTTAAAAAGGATCATAAGAAAATCACAATAAAATCAGTGAAGATCTGTGTATTTCTAACAGTAACATACTGTGTCAGGTCAAGGCAATGTTTCGGTTTCGTAAGATTCAAACTATCTCTGGCCCTCCCTTGTTCTTGTGTCTGGCCTTAATGAGCTTTGTTTTTTTGTTATTGTTTGCTTTGTTTTGTTTTTTAATTTTTGCTTTACTGAGGTATAATTGACATATAAAACTGTAAAATATTTTAAAACTACAGTATATTGTGGTGATCTGATTTTCTCTGTGTATGAATGTTTAAGTTCTACTGCAAATTTCAGTTATAATATAGTGTTATCAACTATAGGCACCAGGTTTTACATTAGATCTTCAGACCTTATTTATCCTATAACTAAGAGTTTGTACCCATTTACCAATTTCTCCCTGTTCCCCCCAACCCCCAGTCCCTGGCAATCACTTTCCTAGTCTCTGTTTCTGTGACTTTACAACTGCTTATATTTTTAGATTCTATGTATAAGAGATACCACACAGTGTTTATCTTTTTCTGTCTGGCTTGTGACCTTTGAAAGAGTTCCAGGAAAATAGTTCTCTCTTCAGTTCTAAAAGACTATGAGAATAACAAGCATTGTTTCCAATGTCGCCTTGAATTTCAACCTACAACTCTACTCAGTTTCAGCTTTTGTTAAATGTATTTTTAAGATTAGCAACTTCTTGTTTAAGATCCCATGCCATGAAAGTATTTCTTTCCTTAGCGCTACTACATCTGAAAATATTTTGCTCTTTATTTGCAAGCTTTCAGCCTAGTTTTTGTTCTAACTGGAATTCTTGATTAGCTGTTAGTTTTCTTGAAGATAATTTTGTTTCTTCAAATAAGAATTATGTTTTTGTATTTTGTTAAATAAGAAAAGCATATTTTATCTAAATGTGAATTCCATATAGCCTTCTTATATATAACTTTTCAATTCTATAAAAAACTGAAAAATATGGTAACAAGATGAATGCCTTTGTTAGATTCATCAATCAATTGGATGTAAGTGAAGAAATAATCAGTGAACTTGAAGATAGTCAACAGAAATTTTCCAAACTGAGAATAACTGAAAAAAATAAAATTAAAATTAAAATTAAAAAGTAAAGGATTTGTGGGGGGTGGGGGAAATGAGACTTAAACAAAGCATAGCAGCCAAGGACTATGGGGGAGTTTCCAATGGACTGACATATGTATAATTGGAATCCCAGAAGAGTAGAGAAAGAATGTGGTAGAAAGACAATATCATATAATCTCACTCACATGCAGAATCTAAAACCAAAAGCATAAATGAAAACCAAAACTAATCTCAAATACAGAAAATAGAGGCAGGGTTAAGGAGATAGAAGAAATGAGTAAAGGGAGTCAAAAGGTACAAACTTCATTATAAAATAGTCATGGGGATGTAATGTACAGAATGGTGACTATAGTTAACAATACTCTACTGCATATTAAAATTTGCTAAGAGAGTATATCATGAAATTTTTCATCACAAAAAAAATAATTTTAACTATGTAAGGGGATGGATGTTAACTAAACTTTTTGTGGTTATCATTTTGCAGTATGTACACATGTCAAATAGTTATGTTGTACACCTGAAACTAATATAATGTTATACATCAATTACACCTTAATCTTTAAAAATTACATTAAATACATAAATTTATTCAAGTCAAACACACATTTAAAAGAAAGAATACTTTCTTTTCTATTATGGGCAAAATTCCTCTTTATTTCATCACAGTATATGCATGTGCATAAAACCAACTCATGTTAAAAGAGAGCTGTGGTTTGGTTGTTGGCCTAAGTGATATGTTGCTAACTTAGTTTTTAGCTTGCTTATATCAAAACATTATTAATGACTAAAAACCTAGCCAGGCTTTACTAAAATTTGATGGCATGATATGTATTAACAGGAAAGAATAGTTTTATTTTTTAGGCAGTTTCTCATTCCTCATAAGAAATAATTCTACATTGCTATTGAAGATGTAATATATTAAACAAAGTTATGATAGGCTAGTTTCAGTAGCATTTAAGCAATTAAAAATCACTCTTATTTATATTGAAAACTGACAAAATATAATTAACCTAATTCAGACAATACATATAAGTATTATACATATGTATACATATGTGTGTACATATATAAATATATCTTTTTAAAGAAAAATTTTCTAAAACTCACTATAGTTGTGTAAAAAAATAATTTTGCCAAGCTTTCCCTTAATTATATCTACAGCTGATAGAAATGAAGAAAATAAACAAAGGGGAATTGGAAGGCACACAAGTATGTTTAGTATTTGCCTATTAACACCTGACAGATCAAATGGTTTAAGTAATAATTTCATCTTAATACCCAGCAAATGTCTATTAAACCTAACAGTGTTCTTATTTGAATAAAAGAAAAACTCATATCTTGGGATCAATTCCATTACAAACATACAATTTGAAGTTGAAATTCAAGGCAAACACACATTTATCTTCGTAATGCAAATGAATAAATGCATGCTAAATAGCTTAAATAGCATAATAGCATTCTAATACATTTGAATGTGTTTTGAACAATTCATTATTTTATTTGTTAAAAGTGAATAAAGCAAGAAGCTGTGCTATAAGGAAACAAGTTATAGTGTATTATTTAAGTTCTAACAGATCAGTAACAAAATTCAAAAGTAAAATTTTGATCAAAATTTTAATTTATAAGATAACACAGAAAGCAACTAATCATTTCGAGAGAAAACATTCTCAATTAGGTAGTAAACATAAATTACTTCTTAATTGATAAAATTGCTTGCTATGTTAAGTAGTCCTTTCTTTTATAGTTAAATGGCAAATAATTGAGACAAACTTTTGTGGCTAGTCAGTCAATAAACTAGCCCACGTTTTGTTAGTTGTAGTTTTATTTATCTTTCACCATGTGGAATGATAGGCTAATGGGGGGGGGTGGAGCTGCAAAGGCCTATAAAGTGAAGAACAAACTAAGCTATAAATGGAATCTTCTCCTCCTGCTTGCTCCCAGAACACTTTCTTTTTTTTTTTAAGATTTGTTTATTTATTTGGGGGGGGGGAGGGACAGAGGGAGACAGAGAATCCCAAGCAGACTCCATGCTGAGCATGGAGCCCGACGTGGTTCAATCTCAGGACCCTGAGATCATGACCTGAGCCAAAATCAAGAGTTGGATGCCTACCCAATTGAGCCACCAAGGCACCTCTCCCAGAACATTTTTTAATAAGGGATTCTAAAAAATAATAAAGTAGTTGTCTATATAATCTAAGTAACAAACACTAAGTAGCCACTTTATTATGTGTGTTCATGATTAGTATTTAGTAGTAACAAGTAGGGAAATCTTCCCAGATTACCTGTGTGTTCACTATTAATATTTAGTAGTACCAATTAGGGAAATCTTCCCAAATTAACTTTTAAAGCAAAATAATTATAGCAATAAAGGAAAATTACACTAAAACCCTTTGTGATAGACCTTCCTTGACAACTTTAATATTGCCATATCTCCAGAACCTATTTAAATGTTCTGTTGGTATTCAAAAGGAGAATTTTGAAGTGTTAGGTCATTGTAACAGATAATTACAAAAAGTGTTTTCATTTTCAATTTATGCTTATCCCCCCAAAGTAAGAGATTATGAACCCATTATCTCAAAATAGGGATGAATCTTCCAGTACCTGGAGTAAAAAAGAGTCTTAATTGAGGTATGTTAGATCATAAATGTCAAATGACCATGAAAAATGTATTGTTCTTTATTAAATACTCAAAGCATATATTACATCCTCCTTTATAATTGTTATGGTCATTTACATTTCAGCCCTGAATTTTATTTATACTTAAAAATACTTTATGATTAGAAATGATATGCTATTAGAGAAGCTGTTCATGACATCTGAGCTGGTGGAATTTTTCTTAACCCCATTATAAACCTAAGCATTTACATATATGTACTTATAATGAGGTTTTGACTATTGCATATTAACCTACTTCTTATTGAAAGATCAACATTTACTCATCATTTGCTCTGGGTCTTTCCATTTAAATTTTCTTATTATGATTTACTATGAGGCTTAAGTATATCATGTATATTACTTGTCACTACAGGTATCTGTCAATGTTTTCTAAGAACCTGCTCATATTTTTATGCTAGTAAACATAGCAGGAAGTACAGTGACCATCACTGGGGTCTAAAATGCCACCCCAACTGTTTGGAACAAGTAGAGAAAATATCCCAAATTTCAAGTCTTCCATGTTATACACAACAGTTAGATAAAAGTTTTAAATACAAAATTTCCACTATCCATAAATAATTTCTTTAGTCATTATTCTTGACCAAGTTCTATTTTTTTTAAGATTTTATTTATTTATTTGACAGAGAGAGATACAACAAGAGAGGGAACACCAACAGGGGGAGAGGGAGAAGCAGGCTTCCCACTGAACAGGGAGCCCGATGCAGCGCTCAATTCCAGAACCCTAGGATCATGACCTGAGCCGAAGGCAGATGTTTAATGACTGAGCCACCCAGGCATCCCTTGACCAAGCTCTATTATGACACATATGCTTTTTAAATGTAGTCAGAAATTTCCTCATGTACTCACTCAGATAGCAATGAACTATGCATAATAACTTCAACAACTACAAAAACAATCTTATGAATCAATTTTTCAAGAGTAAAAGTAGAAAAGGAAATAGCATATAGAGTTGAAGAGCAATCCTCCTACACAAAAATAGAAAAATCATGTACACTGACCTTCTTAAGGAGCATAAACAAAATCAACAATTTGTTCATTATTAATAGGTTATCAATACACATACACTCACTCACATGTGTGTATGCACATATGTACACCACCACCATGGTTAGTACTGTTTTCAGTCATGTCATACATACACTTTTAAAGTTTGACTATCTTTTTCACCTACAGGAAAGACTGAACTACAGTCTAAGGTGTGAAACTAGATACTCTGTTTTATTTTTTTTTTGATTCTTATCTATTATGACTGAGTCTAGACATCTGTTAAAGAGCCCTCCTATTCATTATCTTTATCTATTTTTATTGTTTGTTTTTTCAGGATAGGACTTAAAAATTTTTGTATTTCTTCACATTCTTAGGAATAATATTGCACTGCCATAATCAATAATCTTTGCATAGGCATTTAAATAAAACAATTTTGTTTTAACCAATATTTTCTTGTCATCACATCAGAATTAATTACTAATTAGGACAATTAAAAGGAGGCCCTAGAAATTAAATACCCTAAGTTATATGTGATCTCGTAATTATGAGACAATTTCTAATGAAAGCCCAGTGGAAAATCAAGTTGCGTTGGTCAAACAAATATTTGAAAAGGAATGTTCAGCACAGGGAAGCTCAATTCTACCTACAAAAAGACAAATTGACACTAACCAGCAAGGTAATAAAATAAACAGAGTGCTAGCCAAAAATTTTCTATGCATTCACTCAGATAGCAGTGAACCATGCAGCATAATTTCAAGGATTGTACAAATATAGCCTTATATTTTGGGGGGAGTAAAATTTT
The DNA here is from genome assembly GCA_002007465.1 of Ailurus styani. NCBI lineage: Eukaryota > Metazoa > Chordata > Mammalia > Carnivora > Ailuridae > Ailurus > Ailurus styani. Next base: position 1,303,879 of record LNAC01000169.1, on the reverse strand, counting down.
AAAAAAAGAAAGATTATACAATGAGATGTGACTATGGGCCATTAACAATGAGAACGTAATTGCAGGTATTTTGGTGAATTGGTTCATGGGACTAAACAGCTCAATGGGAAGTCTGCTTCTTTCCCTCTCCCTCTGCCCCTCCCCCCACATGCATGTGCATGCTCTCTCTCTCTCTCTCTCTCTCTCTCAAATAAATAAATATTAAAAAAATGATATTTATCTACAAAGGGAACAGTAGCATGAAATAGAGTTCTACACTAGGATATGGAACTAAAACAACAGCTGATATAAAAAATACAGGCATACTTCAGAGATATTTTGAGTTTGACTCTTGACCACCACAATAAAGCAAATATCACAGCAAAGCAAATCAAACACATTTTTTCTGGTTTCCCAGTGCCTATAAAAGTTGTTTACACTATACTTCAGTCTATTAAGTGTGCAGTAGCATTATGTCTAAAAAATGTGTGTACTTAATTAAAAAATGCTTTATTGCTAAAAAAATGCTAATTATCATCTGAACTTTCACAAATCGTAATCTTTTTGCTGGTGCAGGGTCTTGTCTCTATGCTACTAGGTGTTCAGGGTGGTGCTTGATGAAGGCTGAAACAGCTGTGGCAATTTCCTAAAATAAGACAACAATGAAGTCTGCTACATCTGCACACTCTTCCTTTCATAAATTATTTCTCTATAGCATTCGGTGTCATTTGATACTGTTTTATTCCATAGAACTTCTTTCAGAATTGGAGTCAATCCTCTCAAACCCTGCTGCTACTCTATCAACTAAGTTCATGTAATATTGTAAATCCTTTATTGGCATTTCAACAATCTTCCCAACATCTTCACCAAGAGTAGATTCCAGGAAGTAGACTCAGGGAGAACAGGTGTTTCAGTTCATCTGAAGTCAGGAAAAAGATGATGTTTAAGGTCATGAGGCAGGAAGAAATCTCTCTTAACTTGTTATTTCTTCTTAAATGCAAGTGCAACAATAAAGCCATAGGGACTGATGTTTTTCCTGTGGGAAAGTATTTTGCAACTGATTGATTGATTCAGTTTATAGGATAATTCAGTGTTTTCTTGTGTCAGCTTTGGCTAGTTTATTCCACTAAGAATTTTTTCACTTCATTTAAGGTTTCAAGGTAATTTAAAAAAAAATTATAACATGCACTTTTGCTGGCCTTAAGATTGCTGGTGATGTCAATTTTTTTATATATATTTAATGTAGGTTGTGTGTCCCTGCATTATTTTTTACTTGATGAGCTTGCCAGTTCTTTATCCACTATTTTAAGTATTTTAATCACTGAATTTTGGTTTCAATATTTTTCATATTTATACTTGTTTGTTCTGGCAATTCATACATTTTTACATGTTTTCTGTTTATTCTTCTGAATTTATTTCATCTTAAAAACTTTTTAAAGGAATGATCTTCTCATTGATTTTCATCTTACACTTTTCTAATATATTCAATTAAGCTCAAGAACTCCCATCTGAATCTGTCTTTAGTTAAATTTCATAAATGTGAAGTATTTTCCTTCTTGTTCAGTTTATTGTATTTTCTAATATCCACTGTGATTTCTTTTACCTTTGTGATATTTGTATGTATATTTGTTATTTTTGAAGGGCATTGGAATCTTCTATTTTTCTTTTTAGTTAATTATTTCTATCTTAATTTTATGTGGTCAGAAAATATTCTTTTCATGACTTCGGTTCTTTGGATTTCCTTTTCTTCTCTTCTCTCTCTCATTTTTTTCTTTCCTTTTCTTTTTAGGGATTGAGAACCAAGCTGGGGGAGATGGGCAGAGGGAGAGAGAGAATCTTAAGTGGGCTCCATGCGGCTGGATCTCAAAACCCTGAGATCATGACCTGAGCCAAAAATAAAAGTCAGACACTTAACCAACTGAGCCACCCAGTTGCCCCAGACCTCTGGATGTTTTTTTGAAACTTGTTTTATGTCTCAGCATAGGATTAATCTGTATAAATGTTTTCTGTGTGCTTGAAGATAATGTGTGGTCTGAAGTTTTTGGATACAGAGTCCTCTAAGTCTCAATTATGATGATTTTGTTAATATTGCTTTTCAAATCAAGTATATCCTTAGAGATTTTTTTATTGTTTGTTCTGTTCATTTTGAGAAAGATGTGTTAAAAAGATCCAATTACTCCTGTATGTGCAAATATTCACACTACTGAACACATATAATTAGACTACTCATATTTTTTTCTTAAAGTCTAATTTGTCAAAATTTATATAGCCTGATCAGCTTCTATGGTTATTATTTCCTAGTATAACTGCCTTTCATGATTTTGCATATTAAATTTTATTTATGTATAACACTCCATAGCATATTATTAATGTATTGAGTAGTAAATATTCATTTATATTTACTTAAAGATTTAAAGTTTTACTCTTCAATCTGTATCTCTGAGCTTCCATCTGTGATCATTTTCTCTCTGCCTAAAGAAAGCCATTCAATGCTTTCTCTATTCAGTCATGTTATCTCTGTGTTTGTTTGAAACTCTATTTCGTGTTTATTCACTGGATACAGAAATCTAGATTGACAGTCTTTTTTTCAGCATTTTAAAAATATCCCATGATCATTTGGCTCTCACTGTTTCTATTGAAGTCACATGATAGACTTATTGGCATGGAGGTAATCTATTATCTCATCATTTAGAGATTTCTCTCTTAGACTATGTATGTCAATAGTCTTGTTACAAGATTCTGAATTATTATCTTTGTAGTATTCCTGCTGAAAGTTCAAAGTGACTCTAAAATGACAGCAGAATGACATTATATTTTAAAATTCTCAGCAATCATTTTTGATTCTGTTATTTTCTTCCTTTTATCGTTTTAGAGCTACACTGGTTAAAAAATTAGAATTAATTTCATTATCTTTTCAGTTATATATCATCTGCTGTTAATCCAGGTTTCATAAGGATTGCTATTCTTAATTTCATTTATTTTGTAATTATTTTATATTGAAATTTAAAATTTACTCTCTGATTCTGCCTTGTAGTTTTTAAATATTGGCTGAATTTTTCAAATTTTATCTAGTTCAACAATCAACATAAATATCTTATAGTTTATTTCTTACAATTCAAAGAACTACAGTCCTATTAGTAGTGAGCTTTTTTTTCCTTATACAATAGTGTGTTACATATTGATAATTGTGAAAAATACTGAAGAAAATTTGTGACTTCAAGTGTACTTATATTATTCCAGAGATGTTTTGTGTATGTTTCTGGATGGTGAAGGAAGGAAGCAATAATTGTCCTAGCCATATTCTAAATAGGGTAGGGAATGATTTGATGCTTGATTTCACTTCCTCTGAAGGACAGTCATTTCTGGCTTACCATTAATCCTGTACAAAAGGTCTTTGAGCTTTTGCATCCAAAATACTGAAATTTATCATACACCTTTCTTTTGGTTATTGAACTCTAATTTTTATCCCTTTTTAGACCCATAAGTCTTTCAAAACTTCTACTCATTTCTTCCTCTCTCCAGTCTTATCTAAAATTAGAGACACATCTATGTCAAAGCTGGCATAAAGTCACTATAGGAACCTTGACCTGTACTTCTTAAACTCCTTATTAGTTCTACAATTCATCAAGATATTTTCTTAATATTATATCCACTGTTTTTTTTTCCATAAGAGGATGGGTCCCATTTACTTAATTTGTTTTTAGCATAAACATATTTAGCAACTTTGAGTTTTAAAAATGTATTTAGTACTAGATAATCGATTTATATTATCATTTTCTCAGTCATAGTACATAGCTGAAAACACTTGCCCTAAGCTTCTTCCCTCTTATTCTTCCTGATCACACCCTTGGTAAATATATATATTTACCCTGCATCTAGTAAAGAAGGCAGAGGAAGTGAAAAGTAAGAACTTGTAAAACCAGTTGTTTAACTGGTTTGTGCTTACACTTTCCTTGGATTATATTTGTCATTACTGACTCTGTATGATCTCATATTAATCCATTCTCCAGAAACCGTACCATTCCCACATCCTCCACACAGCCCAAATAAACCAGTATAAGCCTTTAAGAGGATTAGAGAGAGGGTCTGGATAATTTCAACAGCATTGTCTAACAACATAGAAATCTCTGTCCCAAGAAATTCATAGAATCAGACAGTAACAAGGGGTATCCAGATTTCAAAATTTTTAAAGATTTTATTTGCCTATTTTCCAGATTGAGGTGGGGGTGTGCACAAGCAGGAGGAGCAGCAGGCAAAGGGAGAAGCAGGTTCCCTGCTGAGCAAGGAACCCAGTATGGGACTCAATTCCAGGACCCTGGGATCATGACCTGAGCTGAAGGCAGTCCTGCTTAACCACCTAAGCCACTCAGGTGTCCCTCTGGAATTCAATTTTTAACATATTGAGTTGAGGTGCTTCTTGAATATCACAGTGAAGATGTTCAGTTGGTCTTTGAATAACTGGTTCAGAAAAGAACAAAGTCTGAGGTTGCAGTAAGTGCTTAAAAATTGTCAGCTCCAACATTGTAATATAAACTATGCTGGTGGATATGAACACTCACCCAGGTGAAAATAGAAAGACAAAGGTGTTACAGATAGAATATTGAAGTATACTAATATTCAACAGACTCTGTGAGAAAGATCATAATCTGGAAAGGTAAGTGAGTAAGAAAGACCTGATGGCAAGAGGATAGAAAAAAGTGTGATCTCTGCAAAAGGATGGTGGTAATAGTCCAAGGAAAAGCAGGGGATCTGTTTTATCAAATGCTCTAGAGTTGTGTGCCAATGATGATACACACCTAGACAACTTCTGTGATTGAAAAGGCTTGTAAAGTGAGGTTAGTAGAATCATTGTACCACAGATCCTCAGTGCAGCTTATCTATACCAAGACCCAAGCAAAATGAAAATGATGAAACCAGTCTATCTGATAGAAAAATTAGTTTTGTCTAGGAAATATTAAACATATCACTAGAACTCACTTTCAAGGGTAAAATAGAGGTATCCTTTCTATATACATTCTTCACCTAGCCCAATCTCTGGAAAAAAATCATAACTAAATTGAATCATAGAAGTAATTTACTGCTATAAGGAATACACTTGTTCAGAGGACACACAGTTCTCATTAATAAATTTCCCTCCATTAGGAAGTTGTAGAATTCATTGATGATTTCAATATTTTCTAAATTTGAAAACTATATTATAATGACAAAATCTTATTGATTATTAAAATCTCTCCAGTTGGAATACTTCTTAATCAGAAAATATTTTATAATAATGATAAATCACAATTTATAAGAAAACCAGATATACTATGATGTGTCCTGTGATGATATGATATTTTTAATATTAAAAAAATCATTTATTGCTAGTTTGGAGAGTCATAAATGAAAAAAGTGAATATAATATAAACATGCAAATATAATTTTGTATGTTTATGTAACTCAGACAGATAAATTAATATAATTAAATATATTCACCTTTACATAGATTAGGTGGGTCCTCAATATGTGATGTAAAATTATTATTTTTAAAGGGTAACTTTCAGAAAGACCTCTGAAATTGCTGGACAATTTAACATACCAAATTAAGGAAAAATTCAGTTTTTTGGTTAAGTTTAGAAAATGGATGAGAAAAGACAGACGAATTGCAACTTAAAAAATCAATTTTGGAGGGCACCTGGGTGGCTCAGTGGGTTAAACCCTCTGCTTCAGCTCAGGTCATGGTCTCAGGTTATGGTCTCAGGCCTGGGATCGAGCCCCACAATGGGCTGCCTCCTCCTCTCTCTCTGCCTGCCTCTCTGCCTACTTGTAATCTCTCTCTCTCTCTGTCAAGTAAATAATACCTTTAAAAAATCAATTTTTGCCAAACAAAGGGTTTTTAGATTATTATTTAAACAAACCCATGATAAATTATATAAGGAAAAATCATAAGATTTTTTAATCTTATCAACATTACCATAATCCTAAAAATGGCAAACTGATTGTGATAGCCAACCATCATCTTGATGTTTATTGCCCTAGGTTAATTTGGTTTCCCTTTCACCTCAAATATCAGGCAATCCAATTTGATTCCAGGGTGAACTGAAGTCAAATTTAATGTGAGAAGAGTAGCATAAAACAATGACAACAATATATTTTCTTAAAAAAATGTTTAGTCATAAGAATATTCATTTGGTTAATCATTGTGACAATTTTAAAGGTTAAAAATAAAGTAATAAATGCTGATAATAAGACATGAAAACTGGGAATATAGAGTAATAATATAACTGCTCACCATCAATTTGTCTTTTGGCATTGTGCTTCTCTTGCTTGTTAAGTTGATTTAAATTTTGCAACTGCATTTTAGATACTTAACTCTATCTTCTTTCCCTTGAGTTAAGATGACAGAGTGACACATAAGTGTCTCTACTATAGTAAGAAAAAAATCCTACCAAAATTATGCATAAAAAGAGACTCAGGAAGAGAGCCTTTGAAGTTTACAGATCCAAAGACAGATTTAGGACTTAGAAACTGAAGGTAGTACAATCCAGTAATCATACTACTGGGCACTTAGCTCCGAAATACAAAAACACAAATTCAAAGGGATACATACACCCCTATGTTTACTGCAACATTATTTATAATAGCAAAATTATGGAAGCAGCCCAAGTGTCCACTGATAGAAGGATGGATAAAGAAGAAGTGATACATATAATGGAATATTATTTAGCCATAAAAAAGAGGGCGCCTGGGTGGCTCAGTCAGTTAAGCCCCTGCCTTCTGCTCAGGTCATGATCCCAGGGTCCTGGGATCAAGTCCCATGTTCGGCTCCCTGCTCAGCGTAAAGCCTGCTTCTCCCTCTTCCTCCGCCTGTCACTCTCCCTACTTGTGCTCTCTATCTCTCTGTCAAATAAATAAAATCTTAAAAAAAGAATGAAATCTTGCTATTTGCAACTACATGGATGGACCTAGAGAGTATAATGCTAAATGAAATAAGTCAGGCAGAGAAAGACAAATACCATATGATTTCACTCATATATGGAATTTAAGAAATAAAATAAGGCAAGAGAAAAAAAAAAGAGAGAGAGAGAGACAAACCAAGAAACAGACTCTTAGCTATAGAGAACAAACTGTTGGTTACTAGAGGGGAGGTAGGTGGGGACATGGATGAAATAAGTGAAGGAAATTAAAAGTACACTTATCATGATGAGCCCAAATTTTCCATTCAACCAATCTAAGTTTGAAAATTCCAAAAAGGCCAACAAACATATAAAGAATTCATAAGCAACTGCTTAAATGTTTTAGACTTAATTTGAACAATAAATAAGGATTTTCAGTATACTGGACATTTTTCAATCACTTTTTGTTCTCAAAGATTTTAACTCTTTCTTTGGGAATCATCTCTCTCTCTTTCTCCCTCTCATCTTTCTCTCTCTCTCTCTCTCTCTCTCTCTCTCTCTGTCTCACCAATGACCGTTTACAGTTTAGGTGGTCACTGGATCAATTTCCTGACAGAAGTGTCAGAAATTGAAATATAACTGAAATCTTGGATTATTTCATTTCTGGAGATACTATTTCTAGAATCTTATCTTAGATCATAGGTCCTTGGTCCTCAACAATATTTGGAGTTACTCAATATTTGATGAGTCACTTATTTAATAACACGGAATAGGCTTTGATTATTTTCAGTTAAGTTTATTGACTGATACATAAACTGGTAACTGGATTAGTTGTGGAAAAGAAAACTTTAAGAACATTAAAGGAAGGTGGTATTTGTTAAATGGTTTGTGGCTGAAGGCAGAGAACATTCAAGTTGTATTAAGACATGGGATTCTGGCAGCCCATGACATTCAGTGGAAAAACAGCTAATTAAATTATTACCTGTGGTCACCTAGAATAAAGTGTCTATTAATGACAGGGCTTTGAGAAATTGAGTCACCTCTCAAAAAGAACAGAATGAAGAGTGTGAGGAATTCAAGGCTCTAGGGTGGGCTGGTTGCTTTTAATTGTGCCGAATAGCTTAAAGAAATTGTGTAACAAGCTCAAGGTTCTAAATTCTCAGCTCAAAACTCAGACAGACAACCAAGGATTTTCACTGTCTCTCATTTCTTTTTGCCTCTAGGCTGAGATAGATGAAAATCAAACTAAAACTCGATCCTAAGGGTTTTCAATTTATGTAGGTTGAATTAACAATCTTACAATGCATCAAATGTGACAGAGCTTTGATAGGAAAAGAATAAAACACTGAATGTAGGCATAAGAACCTATTGAGAGAGTTGGATGTCTTAAAATACACCAAATATCCAGACTCCAACCCTTATTTCCAACCGAGACATTACCTCTGTCTGGTGTGACTATTCCTGTCCCACTCAAAAATCTTAAAATCATTTGACCAAAGCAGTTTCTTCCAAAGAGATTCAATTCTTCCCATTTTCCATACTCAACAGCTCTCTTATTAACTTTAACTAAAATCGGATTCCAGCAGATCCATGAAATTTTAATGAAATTATATATTCAAATGCAGGAGAAAAAAGCTTAAAGAAGAATACAGGATATATATATTTCAGTAACTATCCAAACAAATGATTGTATCTATGCAGGCCATATATATATATAATATAATTTATATTATATAATTTATATATTATATACATATTATTGTTTATATATAATATATAATATACATATTACTATATATTATATATGCATACATATATAATAAATATTATACACATATATAATATAATATATATAGCTTGCATAGATACAATCATTTGGGTAGTTACTGAAATCTTGATTGAAAGATCATTCACGCTATAAGTGACAATCTAAAAATTCCTTTGAATATGCAGATAAAGGAAGGAAAGGACTTAAAGATGCATTTGTCATGTGTAAAATCCTAAACTACTCCCCAAACTAACAAGGCCCAGAAAATATCTCCCTCACCAAATGGGAACACCTTTAGTGAGGACAGTACATGCATTTGTGAAAAGGGGCCAGAAATAGCACTTTTCCTGGAAATGGCTTGTTGATGGGGCACAAAACTTGAAATATATTCCAAGATATAAAGTGGATGGTCCAGAAATGAGATCAGAGAGATCACCAGACTTATTTAATACACAAGAATTATAAACAGAAAGGTGCTAATTTATCATGGAGTCTATAGGACTGAGATTTATATTTTGCCAAATAGATTCTCCCTTGTTAGTAATAACCAAAAATTATGCTAGGTTTGGCAAATAGAGCACTGACATAAAGAATTATTTCTTATTCAGTTTCTATATTTGAGTATACTTAGAATATCTAGAAATAAGATAATCATAGGTAATCTTGAGAAATAACACCCAAATATGTACTATAAATATTTCTGCTATCACTACAGAAATTCACCTGCAACATTCACCAGGACTAATAATCACTGCTGGAAGGGAAATAACCAAAATTTGGGAAATTGATTGGATTGGATACTGGTTCCAAGTTAATACTCATTTCTGTGGTCCAGGATAACACTGTTGTGCACTGATAACAGAAAATGAAAGTTGCACCTGACACATAATTGGTATGATGGGCCTTTAAATCCCTAGTTTCTGAATTTATGGTTGAAATAGTTACCCATATAAAACAGCATTTATGTCAGAAAGAGCCTAGTGAAACCCACTGGAACTGCATTCTTTTTTCAAATAGTGAACCAAAAGCCATAACATATTCCTAGAGTCATCATAAACATTACTTTTACTGAGTTTTAGAACACTAAGGAAAGATGGTGATTCCTACTCATCCCTATATGTTTGCCTAACTTTTCTGTTTGCCTAAAAGGAACAGATGAGATAATTTTTTAAACTATATTAAGCTTATTATAAGATTAATTTAATTTCACCTATTAATTCAGATGTCCACTTTTACTATGGAAATCAACACAGCCATTGACTAGTATGTAGCTATTGATCTAGAATGTCTTTTTGTACTTATCCAATAAGCAGAGATTATCAGAAATTGTTTATTTTCACCTGCCAGTGATATAAGCACACACTCAGCCCACAGTCAATTCCCTGACTTGGGTCATAGTTTAGTCCACAAGGATCTTGATCATCTTACCACACCATAGGGGGTCATACTGTTAGTTACACTGTGCGAGCATTCTGCTAATACTTGGAAAGCTAGAATCAACAGATATTCTCAATGACACCAAATATCTGAAGTTATGAATTAATAAAACAGCAAAAAAGATAAGTTACTCAATTTTGATGGTCTTGGAGGTCTAGTAAATTTGGTTTATATTGTAATAAATCTCTAACGTAAAGTACCAAGTGCTGCCCTTAGCATATTTTATTATTGCAAAGGATATATCATACCAATTGCATATTTTAATAACTCGGAGACAACATAGATAACATTTGAGTGTGTTATTCACAAATATATATTGCAAAACCTGGAAGCCTGTTCTTTGCATGGGATCTAGAGGAAGTAAAGTTCTCGATCTTCTCCAGTCAGTAGCATACTTATCTCTACCAATGGACCATTTGTGACAACAGATACAATGTTAAGGCTACATTACTTTCATTCATTGTGCAACTCTGGGGATACCATTCAAAGTTGACTAAAGTGTAGAAGTTTCTCTGGAATTAAGGAGAGTCTGCCCAGTCTTCACAGTTATGCACAGTGACCCAAGTAAGTATATGACAGAGTGAAATTCTCCCTAAATCTATAAGAAACTCTTACTGGAAATCCAAAGTAGATTCCCCTAGAGTTTTAGAGTGAATCTGTGATCTCTTTGGGGAAAAAAGGAGGAGGGACCTTTTAAAAAAGTTGTTCCTAGCTCTTCTGAGCACTGACAGAATCTGAATGGTTTACTGTGAGACCCCAGGTGATCACTCCAGGTGATATCATTTGAGTGTTCATCATGAATTGGTGTTATCTGCATAGTGAATAATATTTATTATTGAGTATTAGAGAGAAGGCCAGGTTCAAATAGGTTTTGAAGGCATGAGCAGGATGCATGAACACATAATTCAGTAGCCTAAAATACACACCTTACCATTCTTTCTTCAATCTACATTTATGGCTTCATAGGATGTTAAGAATATACAATTGATGCAGAAAAACAAAAAACAAAAAACATTAGGCTTATTTTAAAGACAGACCTTTAAAATTTTCTAGCAGTAGCAAGGCATGAAAAATTTCAGTAAGAAACTCCTGGGTGAAGATGTTAATGATATATCTCAGTGCTACCTTTATTAGAAGGGAGAGATAGTTAGAGGTAAGGATCTCTAGTATCTGGGGTGAATAGTTTGACTCTACTTTAAGTGAGTTTGCAAGGGTAATATTAGAGTTCTAATGATCAATTTTGGGGAAAATCAATGTGTTTAGCTTCAAATGTTCAAAGAGTATTATATCTTTGTCCCGTATGAATGCTCAAAAAGGCCTTCAACTATAGGAAAGCCTGAAGATGTCAACTAGCCTTTTACCCTGTCACACTCAATTCTCCCACAAAGGACTCATGAACCAAGTAATAGTGGTGGCAGGGATAAACACTGTACATAGCCCAACACTGACTTCCCCTTATCAAGGTTGACCTGATTAAGAACACTAGTAGATGTGTAATTTGCTAGTGATATAAACCAATCCTACGGGTCATCACCCCCTCAGACAATGAAATAGTATGGTGATTTTTTTTTTTACATTATATGTTTCCAATCATGGAAAAGAGACATTATTGATTGGAAATCACCACTATACATGCTATATTTTAGTGACCATTATCTTAAGGAAATTTATTAAATGTGCTATTTAATATCACGATATAACCAAAAATAATCCTTATGACTGAAATGATTTTTAACGTTAAAGATACAAGGTTGTATACTATTGCTAACGGGATTCACCAATCTTAACATGTACTCCACCTTTCAGAATAGCCCTAGAGTATATTGGAACTAATATAAAAAATATCTAATATTCCAATGGTGACAACAACTTGCAAGGTTTATTTATCTTTAAAAAAAAAAGCACCTGACAATATAAGGAAAAATTTTTCTTCCCAGACAGAACAAGGATTCAGAGTGAAAGAAATGAAATGAGGAAGTGAATCTCACAATCACATCCATGACCTATTTGAGAATATATGGTCTAGATTGACTTCACAGATATATTCAGAGCATTCCATCCTAAGGCAACAAAAAACACATTTTCTCGAGTGCACATGGAACATTCTCCAGAACAGATCACGGACTGGGTCACAAATCATTTCTCATCTGGTACCAAATGATTGGGATCATTCCGGCATATTTTTAGACCATAATGCTTTGAAACTTTGACTCAGTCACAAGAGGAAATTTGGAAAGAACTGAAATATATGGAAGCTAAAGAGCATCCAACAAAAGAATGAACAGGTCAATCAGGAAATTAAAGAAGAATTTAAAAAAATTCAAGGAAACAAATGAAAATGAAAACAGAACTGTTCAAAACCTTTGAGATACAGAAAAGCAGTCCTAAGAGGGAAATATACAGCAATACAAGACTTTCTCAAGAAACAAGAACGGTCTCAAATATACAACCTAACCTTACACTGAAAGGTGCTGGAGAAGAAACAGCAAATAAAGCCTAAACCCAGCATGGGGCACCTGGGTGGCTCAGTGGGTTAAAGCCTCTGCTTTCGGCTCAGGTCATGATCTCAGCGTCCTGGGATCGAGGCCCACATCGGGCTCTCTGCTCTGCGGGGAGCCTGCTTCCTCCTCTCCCTGTCTCTCTGCCTACTTGTGATCTCTCTCTCTGTGTCAAATAAATAAATAAAATCTTAAAAAAAAAAAAAAGCCTAAACCCAGCAGGAGAAGAGAAATAATAAAGATTAGAGCAATAAATGAAATAGAAACCAAAGAACAGTAGAACAGATCAACAAAACTAGGAGCTGGTTCTTAAAAAAAATTAATAAGATCAATAAAGGCCTGGCCAGCCCTATCAAAAAGAAAAGAGAAAGGACCCAAATACCTAAAATCATGAATGAAAGAGGAGAGATTACAACCAACACTAAAGAAATACAATTATAAGAATGTATCATAAGCAACTAAATGTCAACAAATTAGGCAATCTGGAAGAAATGGATGCATTCCTAGAGATAATAAACTACCAAAACTGAAACAGGAAAAAGTAGAAAACCTGAACAGACCAATAACCAGCAAGAAAATTGAAGCAGTCATAAAAAATCTCCCAACAAACAAAAGTCCTGGGTCAGAGGGCTTCCCAGGGGAATTCTACCAAACATGTAAAGAAGAATTCATACCTATTTTTCTGAAGCTTTTTTAAAAAATAGAAATTCAAGGAAAACTTCCAAACACGTTCTACGAGGCCAGCATTACCTTGATCCCAAAACCAAAGACCCTGCCAAAAAGGAGAATTACAGAATAATACCCCTGATGAACATGGATGCAAAAATTTTCACCAAAATACTAGTCAGTAGGATCCGATAGTACATTAAAAGGATTATTCACCTCAGCAAAGTGGGATTTATTCCTGGCCACAAGGCAATGTGATACACTATATTAATAAAAGAAAAGATAAGAACCATATGATCCTCTCAATAGATGCAGAAAAAGCATTTGGCAAATTACAGCATCCTTTCTTGGTTAAAACTCTTCACAGTGTAGGGATAGAGGGAACATACCTCAATATCATAAAAGTCATCTATGAAAAGCCCATAGCAAATATCATTTGCAATAGAGAAAAGCTGAGATCTTTTCCCCTAAGGTCAGGAACATGGCAGGGATGTCCACTCTTACCACTGTTGTTCAACGTAGTACTAGAAGTCCTAGCCTCAGCAATCAGACAACAAAAAGAAATAAAAGGCATTCAAATTGGCAAAGAAGAAGTCAAACTTTCTCTTTTCACAGATGACATGATTCTTTATGTGGAAAACCCAAAAGACTCCATCCTCAACAAAAGACTCCATCCTCAAATTACTAGAACTCATACAGCAATTCAGCAACAAGGCAGGATATCAAATCAATGTTCAGAAATCAGTTGCATTTCTATACACTAACAATGAGACAGAAGAAAGAGAAATTAAATAGTTGATCCCATTTACAATTGCATCAAAAACCATAAGATATCTAGGAATAAACCTAACCAAAGAGGCAAAGGATCTGTATTCAGAAAACTATAGAACATTTATGAAAGAAATTAAGGAAGTCACAAAGAAATGGAAAAACATTCCACAGATTAGAAGAAAAAATAATGTTAAAATATCTAAAAATACCATCAACTTTTTCCACAGAGCTGGAACAAATAATCCTAAAATTTGTATGGAAACAGAAAAGACCTGGAATAGTCAAAGGAATATTGAAAAAGAAAACCAAAAAAAAAAAAAAAAAAAAAAAAAAAAAAAAAAAAAAAAAAAAAAAAAAAAAANGGTGGCATCACAATTCTGGTCTTTAAGCTCTATTACAAAGCTGTAATCAAGACAGTATGGTGCTGGCACAAAAACAGACCCATAGATCAATGGAATAGAATAGAGAACTGGACAGAAATAGACGCTCAACTCTATGGTCAACTCATCTTCTACAAAGCAAGAAAGAATATCCAATGCAAAAAAGACAGTCTATTCAATAAATGGTGTTGGGAAAATTGGACAGTTATATGCAGAAGAATGAAATGACCATTTCCTTACACCATACACAAAAATAGACTCAAAATGGATGAAAGACCTAAATGTGAGACAGGAATCCATCAAAATCCTAGAGAAGAACACAGGCAGCAAACTCTTGTACCTTGGTTGCAGCAACTTCTTGTTAGACACATCTCCAAAGGCAAAGGAAACAAAGGCAAAAATGAACTATTGGAACTTCATCAAGATAAAAAGCTTTTGCACAGCAAAGGAAACAGTTGACAAAACCAAAAGATGACTGACAGAATGGGAAAAGATATTTGCAAATGTCTTCAGGGCTAGTATCCAAAATCTACAAAGAACTTATCAAACTCAACACCCAAAGAACAAATAAACCAGTCAAGAAATGTGCAGGAGGCATGAACATACATTTCACCAAAGAAGACATTAAATGGCCAACAGACACATGAAAAAATGCTCATCACTCAGCATCAGGGAAATACAAATCAAAACCACAATGAGATACCACCTCACACCAGTCAGAATGGCAAAAATTAACCACTTAAAAAATGATAGATATTGTCAAGGATGCAGAGAAAGGGAAACCCTTTCACACTGTTGGTGGGAATTGCAAGCTGGTGCAACAATGTGGATGGAACTAGAGGGAATTATGCTAATCAAAATAAGTCAATCAGAAAAAGACAATTATCATATGATCTGATACACATGGAATTTAAGAAACAAAACAGAGGACTATAGGAAAAGAGAGGGAAAAATAAAACAAGACAAAATCAAAGAGAGACAAACCATAAGAAACTCTTAATCATAGGAAACAAATTGAGGGTTGCTGGAGTGGAAGGAGTGAGGGGATGGGGTCACTGGGTGATGGACATTAAGGAGGGCATGTGATGCAATGACCTCTGGGTATTATATAAGACTGGTGAAACACTGAACTTTATCTTGGAAACTAATAATATATGTTAATTAGTTGAATTTAAATTTAAAGACATTTTGAAAAAGAGAGAATATATGGTTTACTCCTTGTGAACTACGACTCTGCTTGTTCATTGGTTTTATACAAAACAACAACAACAAAAAACAAAAACCAAAAATCATGTACATGAGGTATTCTGGAATAGCCTACCAAATATTCCATGGTGCTTCCTGAGAGCAAAGGAAACATGGGCTAGATGGGAGACAAGCAGTTGAAAATACCACCCAACCTGGCCTTGTGATCAGCTACAGGAATTAGTATATAATAACTTCTTTACCCTTCTTTTAACATTTAAAACTTCTTTCAAATATTTTTTATTTCCAAAGGTATTTTCTAAATATAAAATACCACTATTTAGATACATTATAATAATCTTGTTTAAGTACAATGAAATGAAAGTAAATGAAAACTACATGCTTCCAGGACCTCAAGCCAAAAATCTTGGAAACATAACTCCTCTTTCATACCCTATTACCAATCTTTCAAAAAAGTCCTACGGAGGCACCTGGAGTCTCAGTCAGTTGAGTTTCCAACTCTAGATTTCAGCTGAGGTCATGATCTCAGTGTCCTGGGATCAAACCCTGTGTCTGGCTCCACACATGGTGTGGAGTCTGTTTGTGCCTTCCCCCTCTTTATTCACCCAGCTCATGGTCTTTCTCTCTCAAATAAACAAATAAACAAAGTCTTAAAAAAAAAAAAGGAAGTCTAGAGTTAAAAAAAAATCCAATGGGATCCAGCTTTGAAATATACTGAGAATCAAATTATTTCTTACTATCTTACTATCTCTTTTATCACCACTGACAAAGATTTTCTCTTGAGCAAACTCTAGGAAGGCTTTCCTGAGCCACATCCTTGGGAGGGGCATAAGCTCATGTCCTTCACAAGCCCACTTCTAACAAGAATTCTGCTAAGTCAGTTTTAACCAGAATTCCCCAATGATATGTGATCACCCTTTATATATGGTTGAGGTCCCCTAGGTAATGTGTGATCACTCTGGCTTGCTTCTGCAAGAATCCTGCGTGGTTGATTTAGCCAGAATCACTCCTTACCCCTGATGTTTCCCATTAGTAATTTTCTATCCATCTAGATTTCACCCAGGTCCTTGGCTATAAATTTTCATTTTTTCTTCTTTTCCTTGTTTTATTCAGAGTTGAGCCCCATCCAACACCCCTGCTACAAGACCCCATTGTAGTAGCCCCCTCTGCATAAAGTCTGCCCCTCTGAATAAACATTTAACAAATGTTATGAATGTCATGTTCCTTAACACCGCTCAAGCCCATTCTACCATTTACTATTGCTAAGATAATTAGAAGCTTCTAGACCAGTCTCCCATATTGGCCATTGTCTCATGAGAGTCTTCTCAAAATAGAAGTCAGTATAGTCCTTTCATAAAGTAAACCAGATATCACATTACTTTGTTTAAAATCTTCCATAGGCTTACCATTATACATAGAATTAAATATATAATCATCTAGTTTTTTAAGCCAAAACCTAGACCAAAATTTCTCTACTATCTGGTCTTTTGCCAATCTAATCTTTTCTCATACCACTTTCTTCCTCTCTTAAATCAGTTACAGAAATATTCATCACCTTTAGAATCAATCTGCTTCTAAATTCTTAATGGTTCCCTTGTTAGAAGGGAAAAAGTTATTGTCCACTTTCTACTTCAAATATTTTTTCATCTACTAAAAGCTAGAGACAAAAAAACAGGGTAACAAGATTACGTATTTTTTCCATATGAACTCAATACGTTTTGTCAAATATATATCTCTGGCCATTTTAAATATAAACACACACACAAAGATTAAACATAAATTGATGGAATATATGGAATTGTTGAATCACTGAATTAAACATTTGAAATGATTATAAAACTGCATGTTAACTATACTGAAATTTAAAATTAAATTAAATTTTAAAAAGCACTTAAAAATAGTAAATGGAAAGAGAACTATAAACCAGGTAACACTAATCAAAAAGAAGTAGGACTAGCTACATTAATTTCAGGCACACAAACTTCAAAGCAAAGAAAGTTATCAGGGATAAAGAAAGGCATTATATAATAATAAAAGGGTCAATTACCCAAAAACACATAATTCTTAATGTTTTTATACCTAACAACAAAGTATCAAACTACATGAGACAAAAATTAATAAAACTGCATGGCGAAATAGATTAACCCACTACAATAGTTAAGAGACTACCACACCCCTCTATCAAAAATGGCCTGATCCATGGGCTGTCTGGGTGGTTCAGTCAGTTAAGCATCTGCCTTCAGCTCAGGTCGTGATCCCAGGGTCCTGGGATTGAGTCTCACATCAAGCATCAAGCTCTTTGCTCAGTGGGGAGTCTGCTTCTCCTTCTGTCTGCTGATCCCCTGCTTGTGCGTTTGCTCTCTCTTTCTCTGACAAATAAATAAATAAAATATTTAAAAATTATTAAAATAAAAAGAATGGCCTGATTCAGCATGGCAAAAATCAGTAAGGACATAGTTGAACTCAACACCACCATCAATTCTTCCCAAGCTCAACCATAGGTTCAATTCAATGTATATTTCTCCTTTACGTTTTTCAAGAGCTTCCCACTGAGGGCAAAATAAAATGATGTCCTGAAGATTTCAGTAAAAAAGTGATCATTTTACCAAGAATATTATATTGGAAATAAGATGGACTTTGGAGAATGTGTAGAAATTACATGAGATGAAAATTTAGATAGTTTTCTAGGAAATTTAAAATTTTTCAGAATGACTAGGTCAAACTAATTTATTTTACTTCTAAATGAATCTCAGAATTATTTTCTTCCAATTCTTTTCTTCCACATGCCAGAAAAATAGTGTTTGAGGTATGGTGGTATATTATATTAAAGGCCTCACTATTTTACTCATCCATGTAGCTACACTCTTCACAATTTGAATGTGATGTTCATCCCATTCAAATTGTTGAAGATATTTTTCCACCCCTTGACATTGACTTTTGCAAATGACTGGCTTTATCCAACTGAATGTTAGTAAGTATAAGATGACCAATGGCTAGAAAAGTGCACGTGCATTTTGGGATTTCTATCCTGTGTGACAGCCAACTCCCTGAGAAATAACATCCCTGGCCTAGCCACCTATTTTCCAAAGAAGAATGAAGGGCATGTGAAGAAGAGCTGATATTACCGAAATTCTCCACAAGAAGATCCCTAGAATTGCTGTGTGCCCAACCAAATTTTATTAAACCATTTTTTCATAAAGACAAATGATAACTTTTTATATACAGATTTTATCACTAAAGAGAAGTTGTTCAAGGCTTAAAATACTTTTATTTCCTCTTTGCTATTTATTATAATAGAAAAAGACAAAAATGTTAAAGGCCATGCTCTAGCTTTCAAATAGAAATTTTAATTAAAAACTCAGTGACATGTATTAAATAAAGGTGCTAAAATGAACAAAAGCCTAGTGATAACCAAGGACAGTAGTAGAGGAAACTGCGGTCTTCAAAGAATTTTGGAATGTGAGTGGAAAGAAGAAGGTGATGATTAGAGAGAAAAGTGAAGAAATATTCTCAGAAAGATGAAAGAGATCCATTTTCAATATCTACTCATCTTTCTTTTATCTTCCCAGAAATCAGCCTACTCCTATATTCAAAATCCTAGTGTTTACAATTCATTTTCCTCCATAACCTCTGTGCCTGTCCTTGCTAGTCAAGATCTAGCCAAGACTATAGGGGTCAGCAAAAGGAGTTTTAGGGTTTATCAGGGGAGAATTGTTGGGGGGGGAAATCAATGATCAACGAGCCTACAGAGTTTTGAATTGATACAATTCTTACTAAATTTAAGAATATATTTTGTCATAGTAATAAATTCATTCTGGTTGTTTACATATGAAGGCTATGAGCTATGGCTTGAGCTATGGCTCGAGCTTATTACTGAAGAAATAGACTTTAGTGGGCGAAACAAGAAAATCTGAGCCTCATATATAACATTGGTAATATGAAATAATGTGTTCCATGCACTTTGAAACATTCACATAACTGTATTTCTTTAAACCCCACCCATTCTTAATTGAGAACTGCTTGTGTATATTAAAATAATCATTTTTTAAAATCCCATCTTGCATAATGGGTTAAATGCACAAATTCCATAACAAGTTCTGAGGAAGAAATGAATGAAATGCTTCTATTATTTAATATTTTTGAGGTTATTTTAAAATATTATGAACTTGAATCAAAATATATACATAGATAGGTAAATCAAAAAATGCACAACTATATTCTGTTTTATTAGTCACCATAAATTGGAAATGGAAAATTATGTAATAGTAATTTATTATAGTAACTAAACATTGAAATTCAGAGGCAAATATAAATTATGCATTTTTAGTGCCAGTGTAGAAACTAGATGAGAAACTGTTTACATTTAAATATCTTTATTCATTTGAAGTAATCATAATTTGATTCAAATATTACTTGAATTTTTATTTCTCACAAAATATTCATATTTTTTTTTTAAAGATTTTATTTATTTACTTGACACACAGAGAGAGAGATCACAAGTAGGCAGAGAGGCAGGCAGAGAGACAGGGAGAGGAGGAAGCAGGCTCCCCGCTGAGCAGAGAGCCCGATGCGGGCCTCGATCCCAGGACGCTGAGATCATGACCTGAGCCGAAAGCAGAGGCTTTAACCCACTGAGCCACCCAGGCGCCCAAAATATTCATATTTTTAAAATCATCTTTTGGCTAGACATACTACAAAGTTTTGCCATACATAATATAATTTAAGTCATGGATTTGAAAGAGAGGGAAACTGCTTTTGGTTATTTTACCATTTTTTAAGATGACAAACAAATATATTAGGAGAGACTAGTGTGAACTATCTAGACATAAACTAATATTTCCTAAATGGAACCTGAAAAGAGGAAAATTATTTGTGAGATTTTGAGCCTGAAGATACAACTGACAAAACTGGAATTTCAGAGTGATGCTACCATATCAAAGCCCATGTACACCAACTGGCCAATATTTTACAGAGGAGTTTCTTGATGGTTGTTGGTTTCAGGATCTGAATCATTTAACCATTGCTTCTGGGGATTACTGAGAACAGTCTTCAGGGTTTCATCTAGGGCTGTGTTGGTCTGATAGAGAGCCAGGCATAGCTGCATGAGTGGAGTAGCCCACTTCCTTTCAAAGAGTATTTTCTCCAGTAAGTGTCTTTTTTTTTTAATTTTAATTTATTTATTTGAGAGAGAGAAAGAGCATGGAAGAGGGGCAGAAGGAAAGAGAGAGAGAGAGAACCTCAAGCAGACTCCCATGCTGAGTGCTGAGCCTGACATGGGGCTCGATCTTACCCTGAGATCATGACCTGGGCTGAAATCAAGACTTGTATGGTTAACTGACTGAGCCACCCAGTCAGTTCTTCTCTTCTTTTTCCTCTCTCCTTATTTGGGCCAGTTGCTCTCTGTGATTGGTAATATGGGTGGCTATCTCATCCATGTGCTCGTCCCATGCCTTCAGTCCAAGCCAGGTTTCCTGGGCAGTAAATCCCAAAAGCAACAAACGGAGCTTGTGACGTATCAACACATAACTCTTTAGAGTGTTGACGCACCCTGCTGAGATACTCACAACCCTCTTTACCATTTCCATTGTGATAATTTCGGATACCTTGAAGCAAGTCAAACCTTAAAAATAATACCTCTCTTTCCCATAATTTCCTATGATGTAGATCGGTATCTGATTTTTTTTATCAAAACAATTTTTCAAGGATTTCTAGGACAACTTTAATTTTTTTCTGAATTTTCTAAGCATTCCAGTTGTTCCAAGCAGAAGTAGCACCTTGCAATATCCAGCTAGAGCTCGACATAGTTATCCACTACTATAACCAGTTGTTCTCTACAACACTCAGGAAATTTGTTAGTGTCCAACATGTACAGCAAGACCATTTCATACTCTTTTCTTTTCAGGAAAGCTCTGCCCAATTATTTCCACTATTAAGATCCCTGACTATTTTTATATTGTGGTGATTGTTTTCATATATGAGAACATATATTTGCTTTTCTATGGGTAATACAAAAACAGCAGAAAGAAAAAAAAATTGTCATTTAACTTGCATCCAATTGGGATTCAACCATTTCTCACTAAGCATAGAGTCATATCTGTTAAGCTTCTTCTCAAAGCAGTGGAGCATAATTCAATTGCCATGGTAGCAGGGAGTAAGCATATATGAACACTATGAAATATGTCCAGCAGGGCATTTTGGGCACAAAGTAAAGTGACCCAACCACAGATGTTTTCTCTCAAAGTACAGCCTTGTCGGTGAGGTTTGGAAGAAGAAGCTGTTAACTGTTAGTATCTATTTTCTTTACCACAGGATTGTAATAGCTGCTTGTTAGTAGGGGTTACATCTTGTTTGCTTTTGTATCACCAGAACTTCCAGTATTGAGGTGAGCACTAAATGTTATTTTTTTTTTTTAAAGATTTTATTTATTCATTTGACACAGAGAGAGAGAGATTACAAGTAGGCAAAGAGGCAGGCAGAGAGAGAGGAGAAAGGAGGAAGCAGGCTCCCTGCTGAGCAGAGAGCCCGATGTGGGCCTCGATCCCAGGACCCTGGGATCATGACCTGAGCTGAAGGCAGCGGCTTTAACCCACTGAGCCACCCAGGCGCCCTAAATGTTATTCTCGAATGAGTAAACACTCAATAAGATAGATTGATAATTGACTTGTCGATATCAACAAGATCCAATCTATGCACCTAAATATGAGAACAACCTCTGGTCATGAAAGACAGAGAGTATGCTTATAGTTAGTACAGGTAAAGGCTTCAGGTTAGGCCTTTAAACTATAAGGGGTAATAAAAGGAACTCAGCAAGGAATAAGGGCAAAACAGAAACTTAATCCTAAAAATTCTGTGCCAAAATGTGGCTAAGACAGATTGATAAGGTGAAATTTGAATTTGTAATAACATTGAATAAAAGGTTTTTCTCCAGATTCACTAAAAAATGAGTCACATTATCTAAGGTGTCTCAATGTACAAAAACTAAGGAACTCTTAATAGGCCAAAATATCTTGTTGGATAGAGGTCTGGGGAACTTGAGACTTTGGAAAATATTTTCCACCTCATTCTGTATTGGTTCAGAAAATGGAGTGAGAATGATTTGCAATACTTTCATATACTGACAATGAACTACTTTATAGTTCCACTTATGTGAGGTGACTATAAACCCGAGTCTTGGTGTAAACATGTTGATTTGACATAATTATCAACTGTATAACTTTACTCTCAGAAGTGTCTCAATTTGAATAATAAATTGCATATTGGCTTTATTGAAACTTTATTTTACTCCTGCTTATTTTATTCATAAGACTCTGTCATATCTCCTACAAAAGGATTCAAATTTCTAAACAAGAGCCATGCATCTCCCACAAAAACACTTTGAAGTCATAGCTGATTGCACTGAATTTTCCGTTAAAATCCTGGCTCAACCCTTAATGTGAGTTTGGGCAAAGTATTTTAACTCTAAACTTTAGCTCTATCATCTATAAAATAGAAATAATTGTAGTACCTAATATATAGTATGAGAAGCAAATAATTAAATACACGCAGAAGTCTGAACATAGTGTCCAGAATTTGTTACTTAGTATCTTATACATTTGAGTTGTTATACCAATTAATATAATATACTATAATAGATGTTATGAGGCCACAAGAAAAGTTATAACTTCAGAGAAAAAGCGTACAACTGAGTTAAAGAAAAATTTATGGATAAATGAGACATTTAAGTTTTTGAATATATAAATACAGTGGAGGACAATCTCATGAAAGTGAAGAAAACATGCATAAAAACATAAAAGAAAATGTATATTTTATATAGAAACTGATAGATGACTCATTTGATAAAATTTTAAAATAAGCGAAAATGAATAAAGAGCAATAGATTGTAATAAATTGCTTGAGGGGTACTCACTTGGTTTTCCAGCTGTAAAAATGTCCTGCCTGAATTTGAATCTTGTTTTTTTTTTTCACTAACTAGTTAAAACACTAACTAGTCCAATATATTCAATAATAGAGATGTTGCATTTTGTGTAGCATTGTGGCTTTCTGTATCCTACTACATATATGGGAGGCGTACGCAGATGTTTATGTATAAACTGAAATTTTATTGACTAAAAAATTCAAATTTATAAAAATCATTTTCTTGTTGATAAAGCATTTTCTTGAAATTTTAGTAAGTGTCTTCCCTTTAATATTCAGGTATTCATGGGCGCCTGGGTGGCTCAGTGGGTTAAAGCCTCTGCCTTCGGCTCAGGTCATGATCTCAGGGTCCTGGGATCGAGGCCCGCATCGGGCTCCCTGCTCGGCGAGGAGCCTGCTTCCCCCTCTCTCTCTCTGCCTGCCTCTCTGCCTCCTTGTGATCTCTCTCCCTCTGTGAAATAAATAAATAAAAATCTTTAAAAAAAATATTCAGGTATTCATGTATTAATGATGATAATATTGCCCAGTTTCCCTATTGTGAAAGTGAAATTACATTTTTAACTATTAAAAAGATTGACATAGTATGTATTCCTTTTTAGACCTGAGTTAGTTGAAAATTTGTATTCATTTAGCTGAAGGAATCTGTCACAGGCATGTGCAGACACACACACACACACACACAGTGGCTTTCTCTAATATTTCACTTATTTTTGTTTTATTCTTGATTTACTATCTTATTCTTTACTACTGTAAACTTAGGATTTATATGTATTTTATTTGCCAGAGTATTCTGAAATCTCTACATTATCTTGGGAGTCATTGGGACACAATTACAGCAAGGTTTTTCTATTACGAACTAGTTAATTAGAAGAAAATATAAAAAAAGACCCATTATAACTTTACAAATAGTTTATCATTCACTTTTTTTATGTGTTTTCCAAGCCCCCGTGCTCCCTTGAGTTACTGTTCCTATTCTCCAGGAATTTATAGCATACAGAAATATACTCCTATTCTTTGTTTCTACTTCCTAACTACCAATTTATACTTCAAAAAACTTTTATTTGGTCTTTGCTCCTGCCTCTACCATTAACCTATGCATATTAGATAACTACTACAGTATAATTGCTAAATCCAACAAACTTAATCCATTCTGATACTCTTTAGCAACTGCTTCGTGATAAATTACTACAATTCTTAGTGCTTAAACAAACAACATTACATCATGGTTTCCCTGGGTTCCAAATCTGGGCATGGTTTACCTGTGTCCTCTGATATCTCTCACAAGGCTGCAATTGAAGCATCAGCCAAGACCAAAAAGGTCTTAATAGCCTGACTGAAGGTGGATCTGCTTCCAAGCTTATTCAACTGATTGTTGGCTGAACTGAGTTCATTGTGGACAGTTGTTCTGAAGGCAATGAAATCAAAGTTATCCTTTATAAAATAGCCACTGTGTATCAGACACGACTAAATCACATAACATTAAATATTCTGCTTAAATCAATTCTATTAGATATTATACATTGTTAATTTTATTTTGGTAAGTAGTGTATGTGTTCATGGAATGAAAAGCAGAAAAATCAGACAAGCAACTGCAACTAAGAAAAATAAAATAGCACTCTCTGAAAACAGTCACTGCAAGTATTTTGTTGTATGCCTGAATCTTTTTAGACATGCACTGTGTTTACTTGCTTTCTTACTACTACATGGGCCTGCCTTTTTTTCTCCAGGTTTTCTCATTTTAGAGAAATTCATGCTATTCACAATAGCTGTGTTCTTTAAAAGTTACTCTGAACACTAAATTACCAAATTCTGAAGTGTTACTGCTGGGGAAATCTAGTTTCTTACGAGCCTCCGATCATAACAACCAATACGATACATAACCGTGTTTTATATGTGCTTCTGTTTAAAGACGCACTATATAATATATATTGTTCATTCATTAATGTTGAACTCATGGCCAACATCATTGCAAATAATGCCTCAATTAAGCTTACCCAAAACACTTATTCTTTTCATAAGTCACATCATAGCCTTCTTGAGCTTAGGAACATTCGACATCACTTCAGCATATGTTTGAGGGCCATTTTAAACAACAAAAGTGCCAACAAAAAACCACAGAAATGCAAAAATATGATACTAAATAGACAGCAAAAAGGACATTAGTTTTTAAGTAAGAGAACTTAAACGAGAAAGCTGAACATTGTTCTTTTCATACTTACTCAGCTTGGGAATATGGGCCTTGGCAGAAAAATTTTTCATGTCTCTGCACATGTCCTCAAAAGACCACAAAAGCAATGAGTTTTAAAATGGGGCTTCCGGGCGCCTGGGTGGCTCAGTGGGTTAATGCCTCTGCTTTCGGCTCAGGTCATGATCTCAGGGTCCTGGGATCGAGGCCCGCATCGGGCTCCCTGCTCAGCGGGGAGCCTGCTTCCCCCCTCTCTCTCTCTGCCTGCCTCTCTGCCTCCTTGTGATCTCTCTCCCTCTGTGAAATAAATAAATAAAATCTTTTAAAAAAAAAAATGGGGCTTCCAAATAAATTGTAGCAAGTAGGTGAATTCATACATACAAAATCCATAAATAATGAAGATGACTCTACTAAGATTTTTCTCACTCTTTGTCAATCAAGAATAGTTATGTTGTTCTTTTGAATATTATGAAGTACAACCTGTCTGAATATAGTGGCCATTTGCATGTTTTCTTTTCCCAATTTTCTGTTGGGTATTATAGGCTAAACCATTCTTTCCTCCTCCCTATTCTCCTATCTTATGCCGTTATATGCAGCAAGGACATAAATGAGAAAAGAGCTTCTATTTTCTCCATTTTTCAGTCCTTACCAAGGATAAGAAATATGTCTCAAGCCCTCTATTTGGAGAGACTGAGAAGTCAAGTGTGCAAAATCTAGCAGGTTTCTCTTAGTTTTATGGGGCTCTTACACTCTTATCCAACTAGAAGATACAATTGTCTAGTTCTGCTTGTCACTGAGTGGATTCATTACTGGGTTCAATAGTGTGCCCTTGGGGCACCTGGGTGGCTCAGTCATTAAGCATCTGCCTTCAGCTGGGTCATGATCCCAGGGTCCTGGGATCAAGCCCCACATCATGCCCCCTGCTCAGCAGGAAGCCTGCTTCTCCCTCTCCCGCTCCACCTGCTTGTGTTCCTTTTCTCACTGTGTCTCTCTCTGTCAAATAAATAAATAAAATCTTTAAAAAATTGTGTGCCCTCCAAAATTCAGGTCCACCAGACCCATGGAATTCAACATTATTTGTAAATGAGATGTGAGCTGATATAAACAAGTCAAAATGAAGTCATACTAGATTAGGATGGATAGGCTCTAAATCCAATGACTTGTGTCGATACAGGGGGGAGATTTGGAGACACACAGAGATATGAAGGTAAGATGGCCACCTGAAGATGAAGGCAGAAATTGGAGTGTGCAGCTCTAGCGGAGGAACACCAAGGACGGCTCACAATCACCATGAACCAGGAAGAGGCAAGAACGTATTCTTCCCTACAGCTTTCACAGAGAACATGGCCCTGCTAACACCTTAATTTCAGATTACTCGCATCCAGTACTCTGAGAGAATAAATCTCTCTTGTTTTAAGCTACATAGTTTGTAGTAATTTGTTAGGAAGCCCTAGGAAACCAATCCTGGAGGCAAATATTGGGAAATTGATGCAGTCCTATGCCAAGTTCTCCAAATAGCTCTATCAGGGATGCATGCATACTCCTTTGTCTTCTTTTCAAATATAAACTTGAGTAGGGGGGTCAGGGGAAGGGGAAGGTGTGTAATTTGTGGTTTCATTAAAATACCAATGTAATGTTTCTTCAGTAGGAAGGCCAATTTAGGAACATAAATATACCAGCAATACTATCTGGAAAATTTGCTGAAAAGAACTTTTTAAGATGAACAAAGAAAATCATCAAATACTTTGAAACTGTATCCTCATAGAATTGCTTTGATTTCTGGTTTCAGGGCTACTGCTTCAAAGTATTAATGCTATTTATAAATATACAATGTCACTTTCCCCTAGCCTATGATCCCCATATTTGGAGGGACCATACTTATTATGCTTGCTATTTTATCCTTTATCTCTTGAACAGTGTCAGACACATGAATATCATTCAATAAATACTTATTTAATTATAAATTATTAAATGAATGTGTCATATTAATGCTTTCAGGACACTAGGACAATACTTTTCCAATATATCATTGGAAAACCCGAACATACATAGTCATGGCAACATATCTAGTAGAAGAAAAAAAATAGAAAATTAGGGAAAACATAATGCAAATGGCTAGTAATCTACATATATGAAAGATTTTGCTTCATAAGCAAAGGAACAACTTAATAAGTTTCTATTTTTCCCCTTGATTGGTAAAAGTGGGAAAAATAATAATACCTGAGAATAAAGAGAGCCTGGAGAAAAAGTACTAGCCCATGTGGTAAAAAGGAGGTAACTACATACACTATATGCTCAAATAATTAAAACACACACACACACACACACACACACACACACACACACACACACACACACACACCCCAAAACAAAAAACAGTCCTACTATGGCTGTTTCCAGACGGTTGCATTTCATTTTATTTGTTTGTAATGTTTACCTGTTCATTCTAAATATGATTCCATGTACTGGTTTTTATTTTTAAAAACTAACAGTACATAATACCAAATGAAAATTAATTTAAACGTAATAATATGGAGTACTAAACAGTGCCTTACACATAGCCATTGTTTTATAAATAGTAACTACTATCACTATTGGAAAAATTAAGATACAGTGTGTGCTATGGGACAACACAGGGCTGAAAATAGGATCTGGGGAATAACAATATTTACAGTCTCAGACAAAAAAATTACGTATGTGAGCATTTACATATGCCCATTAATGAGTCTAAGACAGTTTTTCATTTCCTTATGTGTTTTATCATGATAAACATATATATGTCTATATAATGACTAAGTATTTGATATTCTGTGAGTAAAGTGTGATCTATAAGGAACAAGTTAATCAACAATCTTCAGAAGGGAAGGATCTGATAAAATGATCAAAATGATTTAAAAGATGAAGCCAAGTTCAGATTATTCTAGCTAATGGAATGTAGCTTTAATTAAATGCCTTGAAAGTCAAGTAGCCTCTTTTAAACTAGAATGTTATTGATTTAAGTCCTACTTAAATCTAATAAAGATACAGTTGGATGTTCAGGTATCTTGGTTTTATTTTGGAAAGTTCTAGTATAAGAGGAAAATACACAAAATATACTTGGCTTAATATGAAGCAGTTAAACCCTTTAAAAGCTACAGTTAATTTAAATAAAAAGATTTGTTTTTTAAATAATAAAATATATAATTTATGGTATTGTAGAGTTAGTATCAGCATACAAGGCAAAAAAAGAATAGTTTAGTACTCACTTCAATTTTACTAACAACCTTTCTACCATAAACTCAATTCTTCAGGCAGTCATTGAGAAATTTCTCCTTGTATATTCCAAAGAGCTTAGGCGGCTCTGAAAATACAGTGTTTATGCTAATGAAATAATATTTTAGTTCCTAGGACATAAGACTGGCTTAAAGTAGTATCTCACTCAGTTTCCTTTGAAATAATTTTTATTAAAAGGTTTTAACTGATTCAATAATACATCAACAATGGGATTTTGAAGTTCTTATTGTTCTTTGAAATACATTTATTAAGAACTTCTTTTTGAGGGGTGCCTGGGTGGCTCAGTTGGTTAAGCATCTGTCTCTGGTTCAGACCTGGGATTGAGCCCTGCGTCAGGCTCTCTGCTCAGCGGGGAGCCTGCTTCTTCTTTCCTTCTGCCTCTCCCCCCTGCTTGTGCTCTCTTACTCACTCACTCTCACTTTCTCTCAAATAAATAAATGCAATCTTAAAAATATATGTAACTTTAAAAAATAATTTTTTTGATTTTCCCAAATTTTTTAAGGGATAACTTAAATATTGAATTACTACCCCACTACTAGTTCCTGCCATGTTCTCATTTTTATAAATCTATTTATCTTTGTTTAGTGTGCATATTTATAACTGTTTCCCTGTGTATATATGATGATATCATAATGGGAAAGTTTGGGGTAGAAATTTCTTTTCACCTCCCTACATATTTACAGATCAGTAAACATGGACTTACAGGACTATCACCATGGTAATATTAAGAAGATTAAGAGTCACAGTATACATGTGAGTACCTGCCATTAAAATATCTGTTCTAACACTCTGGAAACTGAGGGGATAGGTAGAAGTATGAATGTTGTCTACAGAATTATACTGGAAAGTGAACAAAGAGGAAATTATTTTCCCTTGTTTTCAAAAGAGAAAATGTGTACCTCATGAAATAATTTATTATCCATTCAAAATAAGAGTTCTCTAAAACTACTTCAAAATATGTGCTTTTCTTGGGACAAGTCTAAAGTAGACATTGGGGACACAAATGCAATTTGAAACATTTCATTTCTACATTACTTATATAGTCTCTGTTATTGCAGCTTCACTCATAGTTAAAGAAGAAGTGGAGCACTGAACTTTGTGTCAACAAAAGGGAATAGAAAAACAATCCCAAACTCAATACTGTTTAGTCCAGTTTATGAAGTGATTTGAGGCAGGTAATTCAGATACTAGAAAAACTGTCTTTCACGTAAGTACCAAACAATCTAATTTAATGCAGTTGATATCTTCATTCCAGCCAGAAAAGCTGTTTCATAGTCATTTTAGTCTAGATTGTTACTATATGAAGTGACATTGGGTTTACATGCTCTGATTGTATATTTATTTTTTTCAGAAGAGCGGAGATGCCATCATTTTTCAATTTCATTTGCCATTTCACTGCTTATTCTGGGAAGGTTCAAAGTGTGAAATGGACATGGTGATCTAATTATTTTAAATTAACTCAACTTCACAAAGAGGAAATGATGATTAGTTAAATAATTAGCACATGTCTAAAAATTGAGGCTGTTAACATGTCTCCCATTCTGATATTTTAAATAAAGTGAAAATATTTATTAAAACCCATTCAATGAATGCCTTTAAATAATTGCTACTAAGATTTGAATGCCAAATCTTTTTAACATCTTTTTTCTCTCTTCTGCTTTGTAACTGGGTATTTCTTTTCTTTTTTTTTTTTTAAAGATTTTATTTATTTATTTGACACAGAGAGAGAGATTACAAGTAGGCAGAGAGGCAGGCAGAGAGACAGGGAGAGGAGGAAGCAGGCTCCCTGCTGAGCAGAGAGCCCAATGCGGGCCTCGATCCCAGGATGCTGAGATCATGACCTGAACCGAAAGCAGAGGCTTTAACCCACTGAGCCATCCAGGTGCCCTGTAACTGGGTATTTCTGTTTCTCTCTCTACCTACCTACTTATCTACCTACCTAACATCATACCTACATCTCTCATTTAAAAAACCATTTAATACTAAAATACTGAAACACAAAACTAATGAATAGTAGAAACAAAAAATTAAAATACAATATAGGTAAGCAAGTTCTTTCAACACATGTTAGAATCAAAAATGAGACTTCATGTGAGGAAAGAAGTCAGATCATTCAAATGAAAGGATGTAGGAGAATGAGAAATGGACTTTACAAATACAAGATGTTGATGTAAAATAATGATACAATTATACTTATTACTTGCTTTCTATCAATTTTAAGACATGCACAGCTTGTTCATAAATTATTTACTTGGATCTTTTCTCGCATGAAATGCTAACTTTGTAATACATCTTGCATCTCTTCCTTTTTTGCAGATGTGGTCCAGGCTCTCATGCCTTGTAGTTATGCTAGATTCACCTCAAATTATTTTCCTGTCAAACAATTCATCTATCCAGAAGTAACTGATTACTTTTCTCTGGAATGATTACATTTTAACACAAAATCACCCTTATCAATATCCTACCACCACCCCAAAGTTACTAGATAAAATGTAAACTAAAGTGATTAGCATTCAAGTAATTTTATAATCTAATCAGTCTAGACCTGATTAATAGTATCAAGAGTTTTCTGTCCTTATTTTCAGATATTAGTTTCAGAGGGACCATCTTTAAAATCTAGAAATGTAGATATAGATGAAGTATATAAAGTCAAAATCCTATAGCTTCTTTAAAAATGTCCCAGAAATTTAAGATCATACATATATGTAACTAGGTGCCAACTATCAAAACAAACAAATGACAACAACAAAACTCTACAGTCCATGTATTCTGATAGAACTCTCTGATGTTCACTGACTGTTTTAGGATGTTTACTTTTCTATATTATCATCACTATATTCAGTTCACTATTGGGATAATGTGCTGCTTTGTTTCCTGGTTTTGATATCAATTTGTTTTTACTCTTAAACATGTGATTCTTATTGAATTAGATAATCTTTGTCAACACCATTACCTGGGAGTGTCAGAAAAACTCCAGATTTAATTTCCTCCATGGCTGTCCTATACAGTTTCAACAAAAGCTGTCCACAACTCCCAAATGATGAGATCAATCAGCATGGTGATAGGATTGTTAAAAAAATATGCTACACATATCAAATATGAAAATAAAATAAATAATATCCCAATAACTTTGAAGAGTGAGATAAAATACATACTTAAAGAGATTTGTGGAGATGAAAAAGTATAGCATAGGGAATATAGTCAATAATATTATAATATACTTATCATGATGAGCATTTCCTAATGTGTATAATTGTTGAATCACGATGTTGTACAGCTGGAAATAATTTAATATATGTTAACTATGTTTCAATTTTTTTTTTAATTTTTAAAAGAAGAGATTAGGTCATAGATGGAAAAAGACCATGTGAGGACACAGGTAGAAAGTTGGCATCTATAAGCCAAGGGGCGTGGCCTCAGAAGAAACCGACTCTTCCGACATTTCAATCCCAGACTTCTAGTGTCCACAACTTCAGGAAAATAAATGTCTTTTGTTTAAGAAAAGAGAGGGCATTTGCTTCACATGGAAAAAAAATGAAAATGAAAAATTTCAAGGCATTTGACATCAGCCTATAAACAGGGCCCAATCCATTATCTTGTGAGTATGGCATGCTCAGGCAGGCACTACTTGCGCATGAAGAGTACTACCAAAACAGTTTCTGAGATTTTATAGAATCCAGTTGTGACAACTATGGTATGAAATGAACATAATTTCAATCTCAAATAAAAATAAAAGTGAAATAAGTATTATTTATTGCTGAGGGTGAACTAGATTTGCTCAAACCTCTTCTGTCAATATGTGGATTGGTCCTGGGCTGCAGATTCATAGGAAAACATCAAAGTTTCAGTGAAAAAAATATTTATGCAATGAAATATGTATTTAAAAACTTGTAAGTTAGGAATTTTTTTTTAAGATTTTATTTATTTATATGACAGAGAGAGAGATATCATAAGTAGGCAGAGAGGCAGGCAGAGAGAGAGGAGGAAGCAGGGGTCCCTGCTCAGCAGGGAGCCAGATGCAGGGCTCGATCCCAGGACCCTGAGTTATGACCTGAGCCGAAGGCAGAGGCTTAACCCACTGAGCCACCCAGGCGCCCTGTAAGTCAGGAATGTTTGTTCCTTCAGTCCACTCTAGTTAATACATAGACTTTAACTCTCTGAGGTTCCCATATCCAGAGATACTCAAGAGAGTTGTCTAATCTCTCCATATCTCCAGCCATAATATTTACATGGACCTCTTTGCTACCTACTTTGAGGAAGGTGATAAATTAAAAAAATGTGATTCTGATTACGAATTTAACAAGTCTGGATTTTTCTTTCTTTACAATGCACAGATATTAGAACTGATCTTTGTTGTACTTTGAGAGGGGGCTTTTATATGCCAAGTTTGATACAGTAATCAAGCATAAGACTTCTGGAGTTGAACCATTTACATTTAAGTCCTAACTCCTACTATTCTAAACCTCCAACCTTGAACAAAATCTCTAATGTCCTTAAATCTAAAGGTCTTCATCTCTAAAATGGGAATCATTGTCTCTACCAAATATATTTGTTGTGTGGGTTAAATGTAAATTATCTGTAACATAATAATTGTTCATGATGTGAATTCTTTTATTTTCTTGCTTTGTTCCATTTTTATATTTTGGCTATATGACTGCTCCCACGAATAGTATTTATTAGCAACTTCTCAAATTAGTTAAATTCTAGCAACTATAAAGTAAGATGTTAAGTTCTCACCTTTTAAAGGGAAGCTCTTTCTTTGCCTGGTTTTGTTTGTTTGTGGGGGTCTTTTTGTGTGTTTTATCCTCTGTTTTTTCCATAAGGTGATTATTTTTCAAGCCTACATTGTTTTGCCATTAAAACTCATGAAATGAAGCACCTGAGAACTGGCTTTTCATCTGCTTGAAACTCATTTTCTTTATAAGTAAATAGAGTTGAGGAGGGGTGAGAGTACCAAACTTCATTTGTTGAAAAGACTACATGCCAAGTACAGAGAATAGTGCTTTACCTCATGTATGTTAAAAAATCATAGAATTATTACTAAAATCATAACTGTTATAGCATTTAAGAAGCCTAAACATATATTCTGAGAAAATTAAAAGCTCACCAAAAACATATTTGGTTTTCCAAAGACATTTTGCATAAGAAATTCTTACTGTATTAAAATATTTGCTCATCAAGTATAAAAAGGTATTATGATTTTACAACTAATAATTATGTGCATAATGGAGACAGAGCTGTCATTTAAAATACAAACCTCATCTATGACCTCAGGTGTTCTGTAAAAATGATTGATTCTGCGTATTTTAAGAAATTAATTTTTTAAGATTTTATTTATTTATTTGAGAGAGAGAGTGAAACATGCACATGAGAGAGCGCACAAGGTGGGGGAGGGGTATGGGGAGGGAGAAGCAGACTCCCTGCTGAGCAAGGAGCCTGAAGCCCCATGTGGGGCTCAATCCCAGGACCCTGGGATCATAACCCTAGGCAAAGGCAGACCTTAACCAACTGAGCCACCTAGAAGCCCCAGAAATTATTTTTTTTAAGATTTTATTTATTTGAGAGAGAGAGAGAAAGTATGAGGAGGGGAGGGACAAAGCAAGAAGCAGGCTCCCCGCTGAGCAGAGAGCCTGATGCAGGGCTTGATGCAAGGCTTAACCCCAGGACTCTGGGATCATGACTTGAGATGAAGGCAGACACTTAACCCAGTGAGCCACCCAGGCACCCCATGAGATTTCTGAAAAACATTAAGATTTGACACTAAATATAACAACCTTCACAAAGTTGACCTTACACTAATATAAAAACATATAAATCATGTCTGTAATTATTTTCAATATTCATCACTTAAAAACCTCAAGAATCCCAACTTTAAAAAAAAATAAAAATAACTAAGAAAGCTATGCCTACCTATCTAGTTGTTAAGATTTAGTTTAAAATAAAAAATAAACTTGATGAAATGTTTTTAAATGACTGTTTCCCCAAAATGAAAAAGAAACTTGAATAAAGAATATATGAGTTTTTCGTGTGTTCCTGATCTGATAGCAAAAGTTCTCTGATTAGTATACCTCTGTTTTAACTTTGAGTTAGATGATGGGCACCACCATAATCTCGTCAATACTTAGTTCTCCTGAGGCCTTCTGCTAGCCATTACTACTATTACTATTTACATTTTAAAAGTAAAGAAACTAGATTCCAATAAGTAATTTTTCCTTGATCATCCTAGATATAAACAGAAAAACTTGAGTTCAAATGAGCATGTTTGACTTCAGAGTTGATGCTTCCCTTCCAGTGTATCGATGCCATCCCTGTATATTTAGTGTAGAATACTGAAATGTGATTTGAGTACTTTGAGATGAAATTTATTTTTTTTTTTTTATTTTTTTTTAAAGATTTTATTTATTCATTTGACACAGAGAGAGAGATTACAAGTAGGCAGAGAGGCAGGCAGAGAGAGAGGAGAGAGGAGGAAGCAGGCTCCCTGCTGAGCAGAGAGCCAGATGTGGGCCTCGATCCCAGGACCCTGGGATCATGACCTGAGCCGAAGGCAGCGGCTTTAACCCACTGAGCCACCCAGGCGCCCTTTGAGATGAAATTTAATAAAAATGTGCATTAATTCTTCAAATAAAGGAACGCTCACTTAAACTACTATGCTTAGAATGATTTTGCTTCTTTAACCAAGTTAAGCAGGAAAACATTGACTTGATTTTGGCATTTAAAAAAGAGATTCCTTTCCTAGTATATACTTTGGTTTCCTAGTTAATATGTGGATAGATAAAGATTAGATGTTACAATGTGCTTTTGATGAGAAATATACTAACAGCTTCAAGAAAACTCAAGAGCTAGTATAAAAAATATTTTTCATTTGTTCAACTTTTTCTACTTTATGTTTAAATGGAAAGTCTTTATTTTCAGACATTTGTGAGAGTACACTCCTTCAAGATGATTATGAAACTGCAGACTCATTTGTGCTATTCAAAAATGTCACAATCAAAACTACTATGCAATCAAAGATCAAATTTTGAGAACTCTTATTAAACCAATGAGCCTGATGTATCATTGGGATATCCAAGGCCCATTTCATGGATCCTTCAAGCAATTTATTTATCCATCTGAATTTTTATGAAAATAACGAATCTCTGTATCATATCTTAGAAACACTTCAATTTCAGAGACGTTCAAAATTTTCCTGGGGTGTTGATGACTGCTTCAGGTTCAAAGTGCTTTTTGCCATTTGCTGACCAACTGCACTTCAAACTTTGAACTTAAAGCTTTGGCACTATTTCTGGTAGTGTTTGAGATCAAAAAGGAGGCAGAGTAGTAAATGATAGAATGTCACTTTCAGAATATTTTCATTTTGACTTATAATTTTATTATTATAAATATAAGCCATTACTTAACTAGATTTGTATAAAAAAGTAAATGTACAATCTGCTCGAATTTCTAGGATCAATATCAATAGTAGTATCCGAGGTTTGCATCCCAAATAATTTTAGGAAGATTTTGGGATTTCGCAATGCATATAGATGAAAGTTCACTTCTTGAAGTGAAGCACAGCATTATAATACTCTTAGGTCATTGTCATTGTTTTTTGTTGGAGAGACCTTCAATGATACAATGATACTAAAATCTTCTCTCTCTCATATACTACACATACAAACAAAACAAACTAATACACAAAACTTCTCTCTTTTAGGAAAATAAAATTTAAATGTGCAAAGTAGACAGCTCTAAATTCATCTTGCAAAAAAATCCATGTTAATATGCATGTAAGAAGGATCACTTTGAAAGACTGGCTAATATTTTCTAATTTTGAGTTCTAATAATGCTTATTTTTCCTCAAAGTTTTCTGCTATGCTACTTGTGCTTACTGAATAGACCTGTATTAAGCACTAATACCAAAAAAACCTTTTTTTGATTACAATGTACAAAGTCTGTATTTAGTTTTGAGAATAGACAAAAATGTGAATATGACAATGTTAATTGTTATGTTTCTTGACATGGACAATTTTAAAAAGGTTAATTTGGTAAAAGTAGTCAGCTTCTGTTAAACTAAACTATGCTTCTCAGTTCTCTGTAACTCTGTTTTCATAACCTGAGAAGCACGGTGCTGAAAGAATACATTAGATTTTGAGGTATCTGAAGTGATTATCTATTTACCTATTGGTTTTCTCAGTCAAAAACATAGTGTCACTCATACCCAGAAGATCAGACAGACATTTAAACAAATTAACTCCCGTGGGGTACTAATGGGAGAACATGTGAACTGCCATGGGAATGGTATATATGTGTCTGAATATGGTATTTAGGGAAGTTATATTAAGAAGATGGTCTTTGGAATGATTTTTCAAAATAAAGACATTATTAGCACTAAAGATAGACATCACGTGCGTTCTAGTCATGAACTTATGATAAAATAAATTTGGGCATTTGGAATATAGTGTGCATTTAGGATAGATGCAAAGTAAGCAAGAAAACATATTTTTTAAAGATTTTATTTATTAATTTGACAGAGAGATAGAGAGAGAGCACAAGTAGGTATGGCGTCAGGCAGAGAGAGAGGGAGAAACAGGCTCCCCACTGAGCAGGAAGCCTGACGTGGAGCTTGATCCCAGGATCCTTGGGATCATGAACTGAGCCAAAGGCAGCTGCCCAACTGACTGAGCCACCCAGGTGACCCAAAAAAACATATCTGAAGAACAACTACTTCATTTTAACTGGCTAAGTAGTGGAAAATTAGCTGCTTATTGAAGCATGCGTATACATTACTATATCCATCCACCCCAGACCATAGGAAAAAAGGTAGAAAAGCTCAACACATTTAAAAGATCACCTTTACTTTAATTCCAAAACTTGATAAATAATAAAGAACAGAAATAAATGAAAAGGGAACTCTAGGCCATCTGACTTAAGGAAAAGTCCTGATTAAATTTTAGCAAATCAAATATTACAATGTAGCAAAAAAAAAAAAAACCTTAGAAATTCATCAATATGATTGACAGCATACACCAATTGAAGAAATAAAACACTATGATCCTATCTGTGGAGGTTAGCAAAACCCAACCACAATTCCTAAATATCAAAATAAAATAAAAATAGAGAGAAATAAACAGAATACAGTTACTTACCAGTATTTTCTCTCAGGGCACTGACAATGTTATTCCATTAACTGTGAACTGCCATTATGGATGTGAGATGTTACTCATCTGTCTGTCATTCTAAGTAATCAGTCTAAGTGATCAGTCTTTTCTTTCTGGTTGTCTTTATCTATGTTTGTTTCTCTGAAGTTTCACTATTATGTATGTCCAGGTTTGGTTTTCTTTTATTTTTTTTTCAGGTTCATAGAACTTATTTGGTACAATAAGAGTGTCTTAGGTTTTAGAGAACTTTCAGTCATCACCAGAATGCATACTTCTTTGTTTCTCATTATCTGTATTACCTCTAAAGGATCATCAACACAATATGCATTGGCATTTCCATTCTATCATCAATGACTCAATGTCTTACTGTTTCCTATCTCTGTTGGATCATCACATGTTCTAGATAATTTCTTTGCATCTACTCTTCATGCTCTAATTCTCTCTTCTGCTGACTTTTACCTGCTAACTCTTCCATTCAGTTTTATATTTCAATTCTACAATTTTTTCCTAAAAGTTTTAAATGGATTTTTTTCATACTCATTATTAACTCTTATTTCCTGCTCAATTTTTAAAGCTTTCTTTCATTAAATATGTATGTGTGTGTATTATATTATAATGCTTATTTTATAATCTCTATTGGATGCTCTATACAATTAAATGTTATGGAACTCATTTTTCTGCCTGACATATACCCTAACTTTCTTGTAGCATGCCTTGTTTCCATGTTGATTTCGTGATTTTGACAATGAACTGAAGTTCTTTTCCTTCAGGAAAAAAAAAATGTGTATTCTGTTCTACCAGTCATTTGAAGCACTACTAACCCAGGAATCTCTTCATTTAAATTCTACTCTTGGTGGGGAGAGGGGTTAGACCAGAAGGCAAGCATAGATTTAGAACACAAAATCATGTGAGGACTGATTTGTGATTATAAATTGGAGGATGCTATCTCTAGCACCAATCTATACAGAACTATCAAGATGGGAAAGAGTTCTTTTTATCCTTATATTTTGGATTTATTTTTAATTTAAATTTACAAAGGGTATATTCCATCAAATCCTAATTTTTATAGTTTCCAGTTAGATTTCCAAACTTGGGTGAGTTTGGAAATCTAACTTTCTCCAGCCTTCTGTACCCTGTGCATCCATGAAAATGAAAACTCAACATACCTAGGTACCATCAAAGTAAAGCTGACTTGGGTGCTTAATGGTCTCCCCAATGTCTAGTTTTATTTTGTTCTTAATTCCTTATAATTTTATTTATCATTCAGACTTTTAGATTTTTCTTTTCTATATCAGCTAATCAAGTATACTGATCTAAGTTGAAGCACACATTTCAAATAATTCTGATCTTAAATATTTAACTGGATTCTTTGGTGTATATTTGTTTATGACTTTGAATTTTGGGAGGATAAAATGTCCCCTATTAGTTCATTATTTTATTTTATCCTTACTGTTTTGAATACAAAATTCCCATGTATGTAAATGCACTGTATATTTCTATGTTCCATTTGTTGTTTTCTCTTAATATTTATTTTTGTTTTATGTCAATGTTATCCAAGCACTTTACTTCTCACAAATATTCCATACTTGAGTTTTATTTTATTATGAATATCAAAAACAACTCAAATAATTGCAGTTTCTTGTTATAATTTAATCTTCTCTCTTATCTAAGAAGTGTGTAAATCCAGGACTTTGATTTGGTCAGAGTGCTAGTCTTAATTCAGCCGT
Source organism: Ailurus styani (assembly GCA_002007465.1). Taxonomy (NCBI): domain Eukaryota; kingdom Metazoa; phylum Chordata; class Mammalia; order Carnivora; family Ailuridae; genus Ailurus; species Ailurus styani. The sequence continues at coordinate 1,264,060 of LNAC01000169.1, read as the reverse complement.
GTTGCTCTACCATATTTGGCTTCCATCCCCAAGACCATGTTAGGTTCTAAAAATGTTTTCAGAGCTCAAGCAATTATATTTATATTCAACCAGTAGGAAATTAAAAATGACATTTTAATGCCCCTTTCATTTAAGGTCAGTTCCCCCAAAGTTCCCAAGCTATATCTTCTTATATTCCTTTGGAAAAATTTAATAACATAGCCACACCTAGCTGAATGTAAGACAGAAATATTTAATCTTATTAACTGCTAAGTCTTCTGAGCTACAACCAAACTATATATAATGATATGGTTTAGAGTTTTATCATTTCTTCTCTCTGCCAAGGCTCCAAACTACATATTTAGCCACTGAGTATGCTTCCTTTAGCAAACTTTCATTCCATTCCATCTCTACTTGAAGACCATCTAATTCTAGCTCAGTTCTTCTTCTCGAAGGACTAAAAGTGGCAAAAAAATGGACAACCAAGACCAACATTATTAATTTTCAACTATTCCCGCTAATGTTGCTTTGGACTCTATCCAAAAATGTTATAATACAACTTCCATTATATAACAAGCACCATCAGACTGCCAACCTGCAATACATAAGTACTACATATTATAACCTGTCTTCTCTTATTATTCTAAAGTGAAATGTTTTTGGTTCTGTCATGTACAGTACTCTAATAGATTCTGATTTTCTTCAGTTGTCATTAGAGTCATGTGAGAGTTTCAAAACATATAAAATAACAAGAGTTTAAACAAGATAGACATTTACTTTTCCCTGATGTTGAAAAGGGGTGAAAGTAGGATGTTGGTACTAGTATGCCCCTGCAGTCCCACAGGGATACAGACAACTTTAACCTTGTTTCTTAACTTGGCAAAAACTTCCCATTGCAAAAGGCTGGCAGATTTCCATTTACTACATCCACACTCCACTTGGGATGAAGAAAGAATACTCTTTAATGTTAAGGATATTGCTTGGGTTTTAGAGACTGCTTCTGCTTGTCCATCTGGGGAGGTAAGAGTTAAGAATCCAATCTACATTCAAGGAAAGAAGGAAGGTGGTGACCTGCTTTAAGGTCCTTTTATGTATGTTAATCACAGACTTCCTGGCAAGAAAACTAATGATATTTGCTAGCAGCAGAGTCTGGATCTATGAGACACATTTAGCAGGAGATGCTTAACAGGTTGTTTAGGATTGTTTATAAGAAACAAATATAAAATCTATGGATCTATGGGGAATGGCTCCCTGGAAAATGTCACTGAAGGTCTATCACTATATGGATATAAAATGGAAATGTTTCATAACTAAAATGACTCTACTGTGTAGGATTTATAGTTGCGCACATCACTTGATAACTCACATGTAAGTCAGGATAGAACAAGTCTGAAGCAGTAAGAAACAGCCTGGGAAGTCCATTGGAAGTCCTGGACCAGTTTTTATAATGCCTTGCGGTTACTTGAGTACTTGAAATTACTAATTAAGCTTAATAGTAAGATCTCTGATTTGTCTGAGGCTAATTTGACAAACCAGTACATTATAGTATCTCATTTGTGGGGGGCCAGTCTTAGTCACATACGAATACAAGCTGAGCAAGAGTATATACTTCTATTCTGAGAAATGGTGTTCCCATCTCAACATGAGGAATTCTGATTTTACCTTAAAAAGGAGATGACTACTGGAGGACAACTAAGAATCACTGTAATTTACTTTTAAATATATATCCTACATAAACTTTCATAAATATGCTCCAAAAGACAAGTATGAAAATGTTCACATATTGGAAATGACATTTTTAGAATCCTAAATAATAGTGAAAAAGGTTGCCTTTGTTTCACCCCTGCACAGTTATATCAGCTACAACTGCAGAGGTAGAAAGAGCAAAACCTGGTCCTTAGCCCTATGATCACTGGAATTAGAGTTGTCAGCAGGTCCTTCCAGAGATATTCACTCATACCAGAGTGGTTCTTTTTCTTAAATCCCTAAGGGCCAAAGAATCTCTAGAAAATGTTGTCTTATTCTTGCTTCAGAACTTTCCACAGTTAGTTACTAGGTTTTGTCCTCTGGTGCCAGCTATCTCCTCCCAGTCTAGACCAGAGCCTGTGACTTTGCTCAAATCATAATGACACACTGAAGGGATGCGGGGACTTGGGTCTACAGCAGACATAGAAAGACAGCACGTGCATTCAAAATGCGGAGGCTGTCTTGCACAAGCCATCCTCCCTGTTCATCATTTTTAAAAGTATATACAGCATATATAATTTGGTTCTGTTTTCATAAAGTATTTCCATTAGTCTATCTAAATAAATATATAAATATACCTGGTTGACTTAATGTCATCTGTTGTTACTTCTGAGAGTTAGACTTAGGATTTTTTTTTCTTTTTAGAATTATGATTTTTAAATATCATTCTCTTGGTTTCCTAATTCTATAAGGTTTCCTACATTGCCTTAATTCTTTAAATAATTACACAATTTTAAAATAAGACCTTTTCCTGGATCTGTTTAAAAAATGCAAGTATCGAGGCACCGGGGTGGCTCATTCAGTTAAGCATCCGCTCTAAACTCAGGTCATGATCCCATGGTCCTGGATCCAGCCCTGCATCGGGCTCCTTGCTCAGCAGGGAGCTTGCTTCTCCCTCTGCCTGCTGCTCCCCATGCTTGTGCACTTGCGCGCTCGCTCTCTCTCTCTCTCAAATAAATAAAATCCTAAAAAATAATTAAATAAAACTGTGTATCCTATGAAAACACAGATTTAGGACTATTTCCCTGTGGAGAATAGCTCTAACCCCAAGCCTACAATACATTCTGGAGATACAACATATTACTTCATAATTCGTTAGAATTCGACAGTATTAAACTATTTTTGAAGAGTTTTTCTTAAAAAAAATCTGTATCTTATATACATTATACTTTTCTATGGCAAATAACTTTCCAAAAAGGACTACACTTCAGATTAAACATACCATGTCAATTGAATCTTTCTTGCAAAAAAATAAGCATTTCTACATCAATATCTATAGATACATTCACAAGACAATACAATGTTAAAATCCACAGATACAAACACAAGACAATATGATAAAATCCTGCTAGCATAAGTTTCTGTTTAAATCACAATGATTTTAGGGCGCCTGGGTGGCTCAGTGGGTTAAAGCCTCTGCCTTCGGCTCAGGTCATGATCTCAGGGTCCTGGGATCGAGGCCCGCATCGGGCTCTCTGCTCAGCGGGGAGCCTGCTTCCTCCTCTCTCTCTCTCTGCCTGCCTCTCAGCCTACTTGTGATCTCTCTCTCTGTGTCAAATAAATAAATTAAAAAAAAAAACCTTTAAAAAAAATAAAAAATCACAATGATTCTAAAGTTAACACAATCTAGATTATCTAATAAATCTGTTTTACATTCAACGAGCACCTTTACAATCTTTGTAAAATGCACTTTGGTAAGTAGGTAAATTTTCCATCAATTAACTACAGATTCTATATGCCTTAAAGATCAAAAGCTTATCTGCACTTATACCTAGATAGAACGTAACAGCTGAAACTTTATATTCTCTCTCCATGCTTAACCAGCGCGTATGTATGACAATGTGAAGTGTCTGAATTCTCTGCACACTATTTCAGTAGCTAAGGTGAATTGGCTCTCCTGTTTTCTGTGGCTCAAATTAATAACTAAGAGAGTTCTTCAAAATACAATATGATTAGTCATCTTTAATCAACTGAATAAATTGACTAATAATAGTCTGCCCAGTGATCACTCTCTGGAGAAGTACATTAATCTATGTATGCACTTGAGACTTCCACCCAGGGAGAGGTCACTTACACTGCGCTGCTGCCATGTTAAGTGCATCCCAGGCAGGGTAAACATCCATCTTGCTTCAAGAAATGATAGTTCAGGTCCCTGGATAACTTAGAAGATTGCAAGCCCAGTATGAGCATGTGAGAGACTTTCAAAATTAAAGCAAAATAAGGAGACTATCAAATGTTTAACATTTCTTCATAGTCAGGATGCTAACTTATACTGAAATGAACTGTTCCTTTTCAAAAGCAAAAAGCTAAGTATATAACAAATAAAATGCATTTTTATTAAATTCCCTTTAAGTATTTTATACTATAAAACAATACTTATAATCTAAAGTACAAAGATATTTAGGCAGACAGTCATGTAATGTGTCAGAGTTAAGCTACAAAAATTTTTTTAAAGAGAAAAAAAGATATTTTACTCTTTTAAATCATTTGTTACGCTATAACAACTTTATAAACATGGTGTACTCAAGCTTAAAAGCTGTAAGATTTAAATCAGTTCGTATTAAACAATGAGAAGGAAAACATAAATCTTCCACAGAGTACTCAGAAATATATTAAAACCACAATGCCCTTGGGACAACTCATACTGAAAGACAGTGCTGTACATCTTAGTGCCATGTCCAAAGTCACAGCCACAGCCACAGCCTGCATATAAGTTTTGCACTCATTCTGCACTATACCTCAAGTCCAGCCCTAGTCCTTGCATTTTTAAAATAACCAACTCTATAGAACCTAGAAAAAGTGAAAGCCATATAGCCCCAATTTCTCACTGGACTTTCAGGCAGTCCTCAGGTGTGGTCTCTGCATTTTGGAAGTTAGTGGAGAGAGAAAAACAGTATTTTTATATGCCTGTAGCAATTCAGCAATTTGCTCCTTCCACTCTGAGATATTACCAATAACACAATTATATATAAACCATCACACCATAATAGGTGTCACTTTTCCCATTTTCACAAATGAGAAACATGGGATTTAGTCAGAGTACCTAACTTTCTTAGGATGAATGGTAAACAACACAAGTATATTCTGTCTTTGAGCTCTTGCACTTATAACTATTACAAGTGGAATTGACCAAAAAATGACTGTGCTTCACATGGCATAACTAGCTATGACTGTAGTAGGACAGACTATTCTATCACCTGTGTATCTGATGAGGTGTTTTATTTCACATGAACAAAAGACCTGAGTCCTTGTTTCAAAACTCAAATTGGAAGCAAATATTATATTCTCTACATTGGTGTAATATTTACATTTTACAAACATATGAGAGAGCCAAGAGACAGCTTGCAACTGCATAAAAGAAAAAAATAAAACATAAGATAGAACCTTGGGAAATGTCCAAACTTGATCATAAAGGAGTCTATCTAAGAACAGAAATCAAGAGATAAAGCCGTGTGGCACAGAACCAAATTAAGGTAAACCAAAGTGTTAAAGGTGCATTAACGATAGAAAAAGGAACTCCAAGATGTCAAAGACATGGGTGGAGATAATGCCAGGCCAAATATGGATTGCTCAAGTTGAAACTAGAGAGCAAGTACAGGGTCAAGGAGGGATTCTTTTGGATAACTGAGAGGCAAGGGAAAATATGATAAAATTTGTTATTTGTAGAAAATTTCTCAGGTAGCAAATGTAATGGAAATACTGGTAAAGAGAGAATTGGGATCGATTGAGAAAGAGAGAGAGAGAAATAAAAGAAAGAAAGAAAGAAAGAAAGAAAGAAAGAAAGAAAGAAAGAAAGAAAGGGAGAGAGAGAGGGAGGGAAGGAAGGAAGGAAGGAAGGATGAAAGAAAGAAAGAAAGAAAGAAAGAAAGAAAGAAAGAAAGAAAGAAAGANGGGAAGGAAGGAAGAAAGAAAAAGAAAGAAAGAAAGAAAGAAAGAAAGAAAGAGGGAGGGAGAGAGAAAGAGGGAGGGAGGGAAGGAAGGAAAGAAGGAAGGAAGGAGGAAGGAAGGAAGGAGAAAGAAGAAAGANCAAGGAAGAAAGAAAAAGAAAGAAAGGAAGAAAGAAAGAAAGAAAGAAAGAAAGAAAGAAAGAAAGAGGGAGGGAGGGAGAAAGAGGGAGGGAGGGAAGGAAGGAAAGAAGGAAGGAAGGGAGGAAGGAGGGAAGGAAGGAAGGAAGAAAGAAAGAAAAAGTAAGAAAGAAAGAAAGAAAGAAAGAAAGAAAGAAAGAAAGAAAGAAAGAAAGAAAGAGGGAGGGAGGGAGAGAGAAAGAGGGAGGGAGGGAAGGAAGGAAAGAAGGAAGGAAGGAGGAAGGAAGGAAGGAGAAAGAAGAAAGAAAGAAAGAAGGAAAGAAAGAAAGAGAAAGAAAGATCCCATTCATTAAGATGACAGACAATGAAGATCTGAAATAAAACAATGTATGTAAAGAAGAAAAACTGAGTTTCAAGAGCAGGTTCTCATCTGTCACCCCAGCCTCTGTGGTCTCCTCTCTGTCCTCAGCTGCTGAATGATGCAGATTGTGTCCTAAGCAGTGCGCAGCAGTCATCTGCATTGTCATTTGTGGAACGCCAAGAAGATACTTCAAGAAAATATAACTGATTTCTCCCAAAAATGTTCATATTAAAATAACACTAGTTTTTTTTTTAAGAGTACTTTAGATTATCCAATGAAAGATTTCGTTTTGGCTTCTACAAATAATCTCATAATTTTAAATTAAGAGACACGGCTCCTGTATCCCACTTTATCCTCCAACATTGATGCAAATACTGACACAATAACAGTTATACATGTTAGTAGTATAATGACCAGGGAGATTTAGAAATTAACTTAAATGGACATGGCAATAAAGGTTCTAAAATACAATATATAAGGACAGACATATAGAAGGAAGTGATTCTTTTTTTAAAAAAGATTTTATTTATTTATTTAACACAGAGAGAGAGATTACAAGNAAGTAGGCAGAGAGGCAGGCAGAGAGACAGGGAGAGGAGGAAGCAGGCTCCCCGCTGAGCAGAGAGCCAGATGCGGGCCTCGATCCCAGGACGCTGAGATCATGACCTGAGCCGAAAGCAGAGGCTCCAACCCACTGAGCCACCCAGGCGCCCAAGAAAGTGATTCTTAAGAGATGAAATTTATGCATGGATTATTATTACATTCCAAACTAATTACACACACACACACACACACACACACACACACACATACTTTCTCAAATGCAAACCTAGTATCATTTCTAATAACTGTAAACCAATGGGTCTAGAATAAGACCTAAGAAGAAACAGGTGACATTATAGTAAAATCCTCATAGTAGAACGTGACAAGATTCTGCACTCTTCTGTCTCTTCTTCCAGCTTAGCTCATGGTCACAAAGGAAGCAACAAGGCTATAAATCTAGTCAAAAGAATATATTAACCAGGTAATTTTAATTCTAGTTATATACCTAATATAAATGTATTAGGTATATCTGTTACAACTGTGTGCATATGTTCAGCTAAGGATATATATGAGCATGTTCAAAGAATTACTATTTGTAATAGTCCCAAACTGCAAACTATCCAAATGTCTGTCAACAATAGAATGAATAAATTTATGCATTATATTCATCTAACAGATGATAGAAAAAAATGAGAATGAGTGAAATACAGAAATGAACAACACATCAAATGAATTTCAGAAGCTTAATGTTGAGCCAAATAAGTCAGAGATAAAAGAGTACTTACTGTATACTGATATATATTTACACTGATACATATGTGTGTGTGTATGTATATATATCTCAGGTTTTATTTATGTGTTGTGTGTGTTTATTTAAAGAACAAGGCAAACAAATGGTTATCTGTGGTGATGCAGTGAGTGGAAAAATACCTGATGAAGTTTCTGAGGTGCTGATAAATTTATTATATATCTTAATATGTGGAGTGGTTTCATGGGTTACATTCTATATGGAAATTCATCAAGTGATACTTATAATTTAAGCACTTTCCCATATAGATGTTACATACCAATTATATTAGTCCACTAGGGCTGCCCTAACAAAACACCATAGACTGGATGTTTTTAAGTACAGCATATGCTTAAAACCTTTATTTTCTCACCATTATGGAGGCTAGAAGTCTAAGGTAAAGGTATCAGCCGACTTGGTTTCTCCTGAAACCTCTTTCCTTGGTCTACCGAAGGCTGAAGGCTGCCTTCTCAGTCTATCCTACACATCTCTGGTGTCTTTTCATCCTCTTATAAGGACACCAGTCCTATTGGATTACAACCCCACCCTTGTGACCTCATTTACCATAATTACCTCTTTAAAGACCCTAACTCCAAACATAGTCACATTGGGGATTAAGGGCTTCAATGTATGGATTTTGGGAGGTCACAATTCAAATCAAAAATAATCAAATTAAATAATAAAGTATACAAGTATAACAAAAAATAAACATAGCATCTATAATCTGAAAAGTACCTTATGCAGCAATCATCCTTCTTCACTCTTCTTTTGCTATTCTTGTATTCCTTTATAGAAGGCATAACAAACTTTAACATTCCTCTCCCTTCCTCACCTCTATGTCTACACCAACATTTTCATACATTTACCTTTAACCAACAGGCTTAGAATCATTGCTCGTGTTTTTGATGGAAAGAGCTGAGAATATTTGTCTCCTAAACTTTAGGCAAAACATTAAAAATATAATTATTGCTGACTCTTTTTGAGGGTAAAACGTTTCCCTTTGTCCAGCCTTTATAAAAGAAATCTGCAATTTGTAGATGTACCAAATCTCCTTTTTTCAAACCATATTGAAATGTAAATCAAATTTGGAGTATAAATTAGGGATACAGCATGATGTTAATGAACACTTGCCATGAAATTAATTAGTAAGAACTTTAGGTGCATGAACTGTGGTAAGCCTAAAAATTGTAAAGTTCAAATTAGAAAACAATAAAGATTAAGATTGTTTTTAATGATTAAGTGCATTATAATTATAAATCTGTATTATACATAAGACATGTTTACTCTGACACATAACTTACTGATATTCTACCCTATCCAATTTTTTGTTGAATAATACACAGGAGACAGTGTTTGATCTGGGATTATACAGCTTGTTGTTAGAACTTGGCAAGCAATTTTAGAAATTTTAGATACCCAAGAGAACAACTCCGAAGTTGGATGAACTGTAATCCTTGAATAAAATCACTGTAACACCCAAGATTTTCAATACAAATCATATACAATACACTGCAAAAACATACTAAAAGTAAAGGACTGAAATACAGAGTAACTAATCCATAGCCCCAGGGGTATATGAACACCTAGCTTATTCTTCACTACTCATAAGCCTTTGAATTTAGCTGTTCTGTTTTCTGCACTTAAACATGTGGTGCTTATAACATACTTAGTAACCAAAACTAGATAGCTATCATAAGTACGTGGCCCTAGTTACAGCATGTTAAACACATAAATAATCATATTTAGTACACTTAGCTATTCGAGAGTATAAAATCTTTTGCAAATATGTTGAAAAATAACATTTAAAATATTTCCATCAATTTTTGACCAAAAAAATTCTGCATATATTTTTCTACTTATAGTTAAAAATATCACAAAGATGTCGCCAGAACATAGCATATGAATATGTGTTATATTTACTCTAAACCACTCATAAAATTTAAGAAACTTATTTGCCATTTTTCCATATCGGTTTGTTTTTCCGAATTATAACAAACAAGTCAACTTAAAAATTCCCTTATAAGCACATTGGACATGCTTATGTATATTGAAATAAGTTTAAAGTACTATAAACTTAATTTCACCAATTCATCTTATAGAGAAAGATATTTATGATATATTAAATTACTGAATATAATCCTTCAGAAGACTAAAGTATATATTTGGTATTACTTTCTTATTTAATTTAATTTAAAATTACTTTCTTATTGATTTAATTTTTAAAAATTATAGAATGCTTTTTAAAAAATTCTTATTCCTTCTAGGTTTGTTAAACTATATGAATTTACCAAACTAATGTAAATATTAATTTAATAAAGTTTTGAGGGGCACTTTCAATGTAACTGGAAATGCCATAGACTTTGTAGTGCACAACAGTCAGTCAACTATCATCTATTGGTCAAATCTGACCCGCCACGTAATTGGGTTAGTGAGGTTAGCCTGGAACACAGACCCACTCATTCATTTACACTTATTTACTATAAGTGCTTTCTCTCTACACTGCCAGAATTGTGTAGTTACAACAGACTATATGGCCAGCAAGTAAAATAAAAAACAAACAAAACCTTTAATAAATTAATTAATTCATGATTATCTGCCTATTTACCAGGAAAGTTTGCCAAACCTTCACACAGGGGATTAGGATTATGTGTACATATAGAAAAGATAGTATCTTTATGTATAACAAAGAAAGAATAGCAATAGAAACTTGCAGGGCTGTTGTGATAATCAGAAAAAGCATTATGTGAAAGTAAGCTCGTGCAAATATTAGTGCATGTTTAAATATTCAATAGATATTTTTCAAGAAACTGAACTAAAAATTTATCCATGAATATTCATTGGGCACATATTGAATGCAAATCAGTCAGGTACTTATATAAATGTGAAAAGAGTACTTTCTAAATTACATCTATCATCTTACTTGAAGTATAACAATAAATATAAATTTTATACTGAGTCTGCCCTTTTTTTCTGAATAATCCTAAAAATTATACTTTACTTTCACATCCTGCCCTAGTCAGACATTTTGTTTTTAAGTCCGCAGCCTCACTACTTTCTAATAGACTGTAAGATTTTGTTCAGCTTAATAGCTTTAGGATGCTAACAGGGTTGAAGTGATGGATATACATGATAGGTAAAGTGGTAGGAAGAGGTTAGATCATGGATATATTTTGAAGGTACAGTCAACACTATTTCCTGACTAATAGTACATGGAGTATGAGAGGAGTTGAGAATGAGTTGAACATGCACGTATGTCAAAATATATTTTTTTCTGAAAAACTAGGAGAATAAAGCTTCTATTGACAAACATGGAAAAGACTATGCAGCATACATTTTAAAGAAAATGATAAAGAGTTTATTTTCAAATATGTTAGCTATTACTGCCTAAGCTTTATGTGAGTGATTTTATGTCCTAGATACTAAACATGCAAAAGCACATAAGCAAATGACCCAGGATTTCTCAATAGATATCTACATAAGTGTACCTGAGTAAGACAGAATAAGGTAGGATGATAGAAAATTGTCTCTTTTCCTATTCATTAAAAAAAAAGTGATGGAAATAAATGGCAAAGCAAAATTGAGCTCATGTGTTAATTTCACGATGCCTCAGTTTCCTATACTGGAGCATCAACTAAATTTGAACTATTTCCTGAGGATATCACAATGACAGAAAAATGATTTATATTGGAATAAATTGCTTTTATTAACTGTATAAAGATGAGATGAATATTTCTGAAAATGCATACATAAATTTAAATATATTTTCAAAACAGCAACTACATAGCATTTTCCACTATTTCACTATGGTGTTATGAAGTCAATTTGATTTCCCAGCTGAATGAACATCCTCACACCTTTTTACTCATAAAATGAAGCAGTGAATGGATTGTAATTTATGGTTCCACTGTGTAGTTGTCACCAGGGGAAGGAACAGAAGTATACATAAAAGTATACATTTTTTATTTCCTTAAAACTCCATCCCAGTCACCTTCAATGAACGTTAAATTCATTCCATGTTACTGTTCCTTGGGCTAAATGAATAGACTGTAGAACTTTTCTTTATTATTTGTTGCATAAATGGCAAAGCAAAACTTCCTCTAAAACAGAAAATTAGATCAATGGAACATAGTCAAGAGCTCAGAAATAAGCCCAAACATATATAGTCAACTAATATTTGACAAGGAGCCAAGAAAACCCATGGATCAAAGAGTTTGTGATAATTGAATAATCATATGTAAAAGAATAAAACAAGGGGCGCCTGGGTGGCTCAGTCTTTAAGCATCTGCTTTTGGCTCAGGTTATGATCCCAGGGTCCTGGAATTGAGCCCCTGTTCAGAGGGAAGCCTGTTTCTCCCCCTATCATTCCCCCTCCTTACGTTCCCTCTCTTGCTGTCTCTCTCTCTCTCTCTCTGTGTCAAAAAAATAAATAAAAATCTTAAAATACAAAAAGAATAAAGCAAGAACATTATCTTACTCAACTCACAAACATTACTGTCAAATGAATTAAAGACTGAAAACAAGACCTGAAACCATGAAACTCCTAAAAGAAAACACAGGAATAAGTCTTGACATGGGTTTTGGTAATGACTTTTAGGAAATTACACCTGTTGCACAGGCAACAAAATCATAAATAAACACAAGTGGAACTACACCAGAGTAAAAAATCTTCCGTACAGCAAAAGAAACCATCGACATGGTGAAAAGATAACCTATGGAATGGGAAACAATATTTGGAAGCTATATGTCTGATAAGGGGTTGCTATTCAAAATATATAAAGGACACAAACTCAATAGCAAAAAAAAAGCCTAAATAAAGCAATTTTTAAAAAATGGACAAAGAACTTGAATAGACATTTTTCTAAAAAAAAAAGAGCTATGAAAGACCAATAAGTACATGAAAAGATGCTCAACATCACTAGTCATTAGGGAAATACTAATGAAGATCACAGTAAGATGTCTCCTTACTCTTGCTGGAATTACCATCATCAAAAAGACAAATGCTGGCATGACTGTGAGGCAAAGGGAACACTTGTGCAGTGTTGCTAGAATTATAAATTGGTATAGGAACTATGGAAAATGGTACGGAATTTCCTCAAAAAATTAAAAACAGAACTACCATATGATCCAGCAATTCACCTCAAAGGAAATGGAAACTCTAACTCAAAAAGATATTCTCATGCTGAAGTTCACAAAAACATTTGTTACAATTCCCAAGACATGGAAACAACCTAAGTGTCCACTGATGGATGAATGGATAAAAAAGTTGTATTATATATACATGGTGGAATATTATTCAGCCATAAAAAATAAGGAAATCCTACCATTTGCAACAACATGGATGGACCTTGAGAGCATTAGGCTAAGCTAAAGGGCAAGTACATGATCTCACTTACATGTGGAGATCTTTTAAAATTTTAAATTAAAAATCACACAGAAGGAGATTAGACTTGTGGTTATCAGGGCAAAGGATGGGGGGGAGAGAAGGGAGTGGAAGAAGATGGTCAAAAGGTACAAACTTTCAGTTTTAAGGTAAGTACTATAGATGTGATGTGCAACATGATGACTATGGTTAAAACTACTATGTATGATATGTAGAAAAGTGAAGAATAAATCCTAACAGTTCTCATCACTGGGAGAACTGTTTCTTCTTTTTTCTTTTTTCTTTTTTTTTATTATATCTATAGGAGATGATGGATGTTAGCTGAACCTATTTTGGTAATTATTTCACAATATGTACAAATCAAGCCATTAAGCTCTACTCTTCAAATTTGTACAGTAATGTGGGGAGTTTGGTTGGCTCAGTCAGTTAATTGTCTGCCTTCAGCTCAGGTCATGATCTGAGATCCCTGGATGGAGACCTGCTTTGAATCCTGTTTCAAGCCCCCAATCAGGCACCCTGCAGGGAATCTGCTTCTCCCTCCCCCTCCTCCCTGTTCATGAGCGCTCTCTCTCTCTCTTTCTCTCAAATAAACAAAATCTTTTTAAAAAATTATACAGTAATGCATATCAATTATTGCTAAATAAAACTGGAATCTGTTTTGTAGTTTAAACAAATAATCCACCTACAATAAAAGTAATAATGCTTTTATTATCCCAATCAAGGTAAGTAAATGCTATTCTTTTTATCATTCTATGATTAACAGCAATATATCTCACATGTTATGTAATTATGAGCAGCCCTCACATATCATGTTGTTTCCTTATTCATCATAAACATAAAATAATACATCAAAGCTTTCCATCTTTATTTCATTGGAAACACAAATGTTTGTTTTTAAAAATGCAGAACTAAAATATCACAATGTAAACAGATAATTTATATTTAAACATATATATGAATGAGTTGAAGTTAACAAATCTATTTACATTGACAAAAATAAAACTATCCTTACATAAGTTAATATGAATAGTGTTATATTTGTTTTAAAACAGTATATGTGATGATTACACCAGCATTTTCCTCCAATACAAGCTCTATAAGTAGCCATTTTCATTCTTTATGTACTGAGAAAAAAATATACATATATATAATTCCATTCAGCAAATAGGAGAAGATAATGAATTTTAAAAAGGTCTAGAGAGCCTTCAGAATTATGAAATTAAAAGTTTTAGAGGGTATTTTATATTTATATTTCTTTCATGTTTAGTATGTTGAAAAACCTTAGATTTCATCATTTTCATGCCTCTAGTAGATGTTTTCCCTTAAATTGTTTCAATGGGGGCACCTGGGTGGCTCAGTGGGTTAAGCCTCTGCCTTCAGCTCAGGTCATGTCTCAGGGTCCTAGGATCGAGCCCCGAGCCCCACATCGGGCTCTCTGCTCAGCAGGGAGCCTGCTTCCCCCTCTCTCTCTGCCTGCTTCTCTGCCTACTTGTGATCTCTCTCTCTGTCAAATAAATAAATAAAATCTTTTTAAAAAATTGTTTCAATGATGCTTTGGTTTGGGGGCATTCATAGGAATTTTTCCAATCATTGCCAGTTACAGCTATCCTAAGCATCAAGTGAAATTTAGAACATTTTTTTGGTTTCTACTCACTCAACTAATATTCCTTAAATGACTATCACATCTGAGATACTACTGTTGGGACAGCAGTGATGAAAAATGTAGTATTTATTCTTAATGGAAATTCTCTTAAGAACAACAAATCAATCAATGGTCTCAAATACTGACTAAAGTGCATGATGATAAGAAAGTATGAAAGGGTGGGAGCCACAGTTACTATAGAAGGGAAAAGTTACGGAAATCTTGAATGATAAAGAGATATGATTTATAAGACTGAATATAAATGCAAGTAGTCATTCAGGATCAAGAGAGAAAATATTCTGAATAGAAAAAACAGGTGCTTAAAGACCTAAAGGACTGAATGCTCATTTGGCTATTTCTGTTGATATTGCTTTAGTTTCTTCTTCGACCTTGATTTTAATGCATATCCAGAGTTTCACAATAAACATACTTTCAGTTATGATAAAGAAACCATTATGCAGAAAGCATGCATTGTTCATATTTATTAAGACACTAAATATGTCAATCTATTATTGATCATTAGAAAAATAAAAGGCTCATGAAAGGATGGCACGTTGACTTCTAAATTAATTTCCTATCACACTCCCAAAGAGAGTGATTTTAGCAGCTTGCTTCTTCAGGGCCAAAGAGTCTTTTTATGGTCTATTACGATAGAGTCTTACACAATGCAGTGTACTTAGAGGAGTGACATCCTATCACCCTTACTATGTTCTATTGATTGTAAGTAAGTCACTTTTTGTCTTCATTTAAGGTGAGAGGATTATAATCCAGTGAATCTTCAGGGTTATACCTTTAGGTGTCTTTCCTTTCCTTGTTCTTCCTAGTGAACTCATATCCATTCTTTGACTTTGGCAAAAAAGTTAGCTTTTGTTAAAATATGAACAGTGAATCCATGGGTGTCTCATATTACTTTTCATAGCTTTAAACTGTTTAAATTTTTCATAGGCAAATATTTTTAAAGGTATAAGCAGTATCTGTATTCAGGCATAGCCTTCTTTTTAGTATACTTATGTCATCAAATGGGCTTAATCATGCCTTTTTTTTCTTCTTTCTATTACTGATAGGTAATATATTTAAAAGATAACATACTTAAAAGACAAAGGAAAAAGGCTATTTTTGTTTCCATTTTCACATTGTTACACAAAGGATTGAAGTTAATTTATAGATATTCATATATAAAAAATAAATTCACACTTTTATTTCCAGCTAGACACACTGATATGAATTTACATATTGCCAGTGCCAGTGTATAGAAACTATTTAAGACATATTTGTTCCCTGAACTGAAAAATTTAAGAGACATTTTCCCTCAGGAATATAAAAAGATAAAATTCTTTTTATTTGGGTATATTATATTCTTCACTGACTATAATTCTGTTTAAATGATTTTAAGTAAAAGAAAAACTAAGATTTACTCTTAATTCATTTTTTATGCTTCCATGTGTGTTTGTTTATTAAAAAGCAAAACACCATGAAGCCAGTGTTTTTTAAAGTACAGTGTGTTCATTATACTTCCTTATACCTAAAGAATAAGAAATCTCATGGTATTGGTTCTAGAAACTGGTACTATAACAATCTCCCAAGTGAGCAATATAAGCAATAGTTTGAAGGACATTTTCTGAGACTTCATAGAAAAATTTATCATACAAAATTTATCATATAAACAATAGACATCTGTTATTACTCTCACTATACTGACAGGAAAAAAAATAATTACATTGAAGAGCTGGTCAGAAATAAGAAGAAAAGATGTAACTGTTAATACTTTAGTCAGTATTTCCAATAAAGTTTGACTCCCCAGTGTATAACTGTCTTAAACTAGACCTTATTTGTTTGCGATGGCAATAAAAAGAAAATAATTACTATTTACATTGTTTTACTTACATACAAAAAATACTGTGCTTATTGGAAGCACTGTCATAATATTTTTACTCTTTATAAATAAAATTTAATTACATGTAAAGAATGTTTAATTATTGCTTTCAATATATATAAACTATATAAACTCAATGTGCAAGATTGACTCATGATCATTCACATCTCTAAATTTCAGAAAAGAATTTTACAACCTTTTACACTATAATATGTTTTCTACTCTACCTACTATAATCCCTTACATATTGATGAAAAAATTATATTGGGAAGTTACAAAGTCTATCCCTTTTAAAGATAACAACTACAGAAAATTAACCTGCTGTGACAGGAAATATTAATATAAAGGAAGACAGAATTTATTGAAAATTTCCATTTATTATTTCAAAAGATAGATTTTGGTAATAATATGCTATTCTAGGAGATACATTCCTATCAATACCACCTAATAATGTTAACTGGGTAAATATTAAAAATCACCATATTGATATATTTCTGATCTTTAATTGTGGTCATAAATAAATCTTTGAATAAAATAATGCATATATTTCTAAAATTTATATTTCATAATGAGTCTACTAAGGTGATTTATTCAATGTTTTATTCTTCTCAAAGTATATTGCTATTGTAATAATATATTAACAAAATATCTATGATGAGGTCAACTGTTGAGTAATTTTTAAACATGCTAAGTTTATCTGAAATCAACTATTTCTGAATTTCAGGTAGAAGAAGCAAGCCAAATGTCAATATAGTAAAAAAAGTAAGATAGTTTTATCTCCTATTCAAATTTCGGCTTTATTGATCAAAACAGCATTTTTTTCTGTGTTCTTTGTGTGTGTGTGTGTGTGTGTGTGTGTATGTGCTGAAAGCTTCCTATTAGAATTACATTTTTGAGTTTGTTGTATAAAAAATAAAACAAGTTTTGCAATAAAAATTTCAGGAGACATTACAAAAATTTTCCATAAATATATTCTGTTCCCTGAGAGAATCTGTACATACTTAATACATTTTAAATAAAGACTAGAAAGATGACTTTAATGATACTATTGCTCATATGGTATGAAACTTCCTCAAGTGGTGATATTCAAGCAATGGCAAGAAAACCTGTATTTTTATTGTTCAGACTTGAAATGTCCTATCCTTTCCTTGACAATCCTTCATTTTTCCCCATGATCCATTATCAAAAGGATTGACATTTGTCCCATTGAAGAACGACAAGACTCTAACCCAGTACTTCAGACTTCATTCATTCTGTAAGTTCAGTGTCAAAGCAGTCATTCCAGAACTCAAAATTCCCAACTTTAAGGCTCCCCGAGGGAGACACAAGAGGATCAACTTCATTTCCAAGTACCTACCCCTCAAGTCTTGGGCAGTTGACTGCCCAGAATAGGCATTGACAGAGAAGACCATTCATAGTCACCACCTTCTATCTTCAATTTCTTCAACCAGGTCAGGTTCAGATGTCAGCGGGAGAAATGGAAGCTTTTAAGGTATATACTTAACATTAATGCTTATTACATATTTTCATTAAAACTCCTGACCTTTCTTAGGACACCCGGGTGTCTCAGTTGATTAAGTGTCTGCCTTCAGTTCAGGTCATGATCGCAAGGTATTGGGATCTAGTCCTGCATCCAACTCCTTGCTCAGCAGGAGCCTGCTTCTCCCTCTGCCTGCAGATCCCCCTACTTGTGTGCTCTCTCTCTGACAAATAAATAAATAAAATCTTTAAAAAAATAATAAAACTCCTGAACTCTCTTGCTTGGGCAAATAAATCTTTATCATTAGACTAGATCATTTCTTCTGTTACAATATAATCTTTACTTTCCCTTCATTCCTATCATGTTTTTATACTCTTTCACCTTTGAATTCACTTCCATCTGTATTCTAAATTTAGCTGTATACATACTTGCCTCTGCTTTTAGAATATAAGCTTCTCTAGAACAGGTGAGCTTCAGATATGATTTACTAAAGTATATAGCTCCTAAATATTCAGCATATGTTCCAAGAATAAATGAATCAATGAACTAATTGAATAACTGTATCATTAACAGATGAATATGTCTCACTTTTAAATATTCAAATTAAAAAAGGGAACCAAAACTAAATTATCAGACTATTATTTTATGTGATGTTCACATTGACCAAGACAAAAACATATGGATATAATTTTGAAATGCGTTATTCATTATCAGGTTATGTTTAGAGTAATTCAACAATGTGACAGGTGTTTCCCACTCTCTTCAGATTCCAGTTGATTTTTATCAGCTAATATGACATTCATAAAACAGAACACAATATCAAAGGACAGACGAAGGAGAAAGGAGCAAATGTACCAGAAAAGAAGAAACTTGTTAATTGAACCACATTTCCATCCTTTTATTGCATAATTTAATTATAGAGTTTGATTACTTGTTTGGAAACTTTAGTTGCTGTACAAGCAAAATGACTACAATTTATAATCATCTAGGCTTTTGTTATTTTCAATAACGATGTACTTTTTTCATGTTTATCTAGCTTTAAGTGGATTCCTTGTGATTGAATCTATAGTGGTCATAAATATGTGAGATTAATCATATTAAAATTACATTTTCTTTAGATGTTTGTATATGTAAAATGCCCATTAACATTTAGACAGTATTTTCTTCCCTAATTTTAAAATGATACAATTTACCAAAATATATGTATGTGTATACAACACACACACATGCACACATACACATAAAGCTATATATGTCACACATATATAAAATGTTATATATATTTCAAATATCTAAAACTATAGGGAAATATATTTTTATTTCATAGATAAATACGTAATTTTAATTAGGTAAAAATCAAATATCTGGGGAAAATATACCACCAAAATGTAGGAAATATAATACATATTCAACGTATTTGCTAAATTGGTTTTCCTTAGTCCAGTCCATTAAAAAATACCATAAACTGGGTGGCTTAATAAACAACAAACTTTTACTTCACAAAGTTCTGGAGGCTGCAAAGTCCAAGGTTATAGCACCAGCAGACTTGATATCTGGTGAGGACCTCTGTCTTCTTTGATGACTGTTTAAGCTCACATGGTGAACAGTAAGGGTGTTCTTTTTTTTTTATTTATTTAAAGATTTTATTTATTTATTTAACACAGAGAAAGAGAGAGGTTACAAGTAGGCAGAGAGGCAGCCAGAGGGGGGGGAAGTAGGCTCCCCATTGAATAGAGAGCCTGACGTGGGACTCGATCCCAGAACCCTGAAATCGTGACCTGAGATGAAGGCAGAGGCTTTAACCCACTGAGCCACCCAGGTACCCCAAGAGCAAGGGTGTTCTTTCAGACCTCTTTTATAAGGACATTAATCCCACTTATGAGGGTTCTAGTAACATGACTTCAACCCTCTCAAAGGCCTCATCTCCTCAGGGGTTAGGATTTCAACATATGATTTTGGGGGGATACAAATATTCAATCTATAGAACTTGTTAGAGAGGAAATTTATTAAATCAACATATATTTACTAGGGGTCTCTAATGTTCCTGGTGTTATTCCAGCCACAAGTGATATGAAAAGGAACAAGACAAACATAACAACTTCCCTAATTTTCTTTACAGTTTAGAAAGTTTTCTGTAATCCCAGGACCTCTAATTAATTCAATTATTCAACAATTATGTAGTAAGAATTATGCTAGATGCCAAGGATTCAGCAGGGAACAAACAAATTAAAATGCTCAACCTCATAGATCTTACAGTATGACAGAAGACAAAAAATAAACAAATAGGTAGGTTATATAGTATATTTAAAAGATTATATATAGTATGGGAAAGTATAAAACGGAGTAAGAGTGGTTTATACCAAGAATCTTGTGATTTTAAAAGTAGCCTCAATGACCAGTGAAATATAAGCAAAAATTAAAGGAAATGAAACATTGAGTCATGGATATTTGAAGGAAAGCCAACAGCCAGTACAAAGTATAGGAGCCAAGGGGAACATATAAGGGGGGGCACTAAAAACTAGAAAGACCAGGGTAAATAGAAATAAATAAACAAGGGAGAGAGTAGGATAAACTACTATGACAGACATAAAGAATCTCTACCTATATAGACTTCAGAGATTATTGTATAGGATTTTATTTTACTTTAAGTAAAATGGAAAGCCATAAGTGAGTGGCAGACTGATATATATTTACAAAGGAAAACTCTGGGAACTGTGCTGAGAATTGACTGCAGAGGTAAAAGTGTTTCAGCTGGAAGGCCAAGGCAGGTTATTATAACTATATAGGTGAAAGATAACAGCAGCTTTACCAGGATGGAAGCAGTGGAGTAAGTGGGAGGTAGATTCATCTCGTATTCTGAAGGAAGAGAAAGCCAGATATTTTGACACATTGGATGCAGTGTGACCAAAAGAGATGAGTATTGGCAATTTAAGATGCTTAATCACAACTAGAATAATGGAGTTATCACTATCTAAGATGGAGAAGATGGAAGATGGAACAGGTTGACAGGGCTGGTTGCAAATTTCGATTTGGAAATCCTAACTTTGAAGTGAAGAAATTGAAGACACATTTGGGTAAACAAGTCTGAATTTTAAGGGAGAATTATGGGCCTAACATATTTATTTAAGAGTCTGTGGGAGAGCAAGACCTCAGTGGGTAAAAGAAACAATAAGAACAGGAACATGCAAATATGGCAAAAGCCAACCCTTCCCCCATCATTCCATACTGAAAACAGTACGTGCTGAAAACGGCAATGATGACTGATAAGATAGTTAGGCCTAGTGAGGTTGGCTCTCCCATCTCCTGCAGCCCCCTAGTTGATGCCTCATTAGGACCTGTACTGACAGTCACATACACAGTTCCTTGCTGCCATTCACGTGATTGCTTTCTTGAGTTGTTCTTTGCTTTTGCAAACTTTACATTCTATAATAATAAAACCGAGAGTCCACCCAGACTCAGGACTTCACCTCCACACCTGCACCTCTTGTCAGTCTCTAGAGGTGCAGCTCCTTCGGACCTACCTTTGTTCTAAGTTATTGGACTCAGAGTAATCATTTCGTCTCTCAAGGAATGCACTATACAACAAGAGTCAAATAAATTTGCCATGGAAGTGAGTATGAATAGAGAAATCCAAAGACTACTCCTATGGTAAGGAATCAAGGAAACAAGAAGGTGAAAATGGATTGGCAAAAGTGAAGCTAGTAAAAAAGAAAGGCAAAAACAGGAGAGTTTGATTCCTGTAAGTATGACAGGGAAGTCTTTCTGAAAGAGAGCAATAAAATATTAAATAATGTTGAGAAGGCAAATGAGATGAGAACCAAAAACAGAACAGTGAATTTAGCATGTAGAAGTCAGTTCAGACTTGACAAGAGCAGTGAACATGGAACAGAATGGGCACAAGCTGATTCAGTTGTATAGTAGAGAATGAAGGAGGAAAATTAGGAAAGATAAAGTTGACAATCCTTTTCAGGATTTAAAGAAATGGCAGATCCTTCTCCCAATTTCATACCCTCTGTAATAGGGAAATACAGATTTCTCCCAAATTTAAAAAAAGGAAACACATATAAACATTATCTATGTAAAAAAAAAAAAATTGGAGCTACTGAGATTTTTTTTTAACTTGCCTCAGGGGTATAGGTCTGTGAATCATCAGGCTTACACATTTCACAGCACTCACCATAGCACAAACCCTCCCCAATATCCATAACCCAGCCACCCTATCCCTACCCTCCCACCCCCCCCAGTAACCCTCAGTTTGCTTCATGAGATTAAGAGTTTCTTATGGTTTGTCTCTTTCCTGATCCCATCTTGTTTCATATTTTCCCTCTATCCCCCACAACCCCCAACCCTGCCCCTCAAATTCCTCATATCAGAGAGATCATATGATAACTGTCTTTCTCTGGTTGACTTATTTCACTCAGCATAATACTCTCTAGTTCCATCCATGTCATTGTGAACAGCAAGATTTCATCCCTTTTGATGGCTGCATAGTATTCCATTGTATATAATACCACATCTTCTTTACCCATTCATCTGTTGATGGACATCTAGGTTCTTTCCATAGTTTGGCTGTTGTGGACATTGCTGCTATAAATATTCGGGTGCAGGTGCCCCTTCAGATCACTACATTTGTATCTTTAGGGTAAACACCCAGTAGCATGATTGCTGGGTAATAGGGTTGCTCTATTTTCAACTTTTTGAGGAACCTCCATACTGTTTTCCAGAGTAGCCGCACCAGCTTGCATTCTTACCAACGCTACTGAGAATTTTTAAGTAAATAATCTACTAAAGCATTTCACCTCAACTTCCACCACTTACACAGTAAACTATTTTGTTTTTTCACCTAATTCTATAGCCACAAAATTTTTCTCAGCCTACACTGCATGTGGTTACTTCCGTTCACTTATATACATGCTCACTTCTTGGAATAAATCCTTTCACTGGGTTCCACTTGGGGAAAATATGCATAGCTTTCCTTTGTTGTTCTCATCCTCCCCTGAGTTGCAGTTACATGACAGAATCAGAGAGAACTAGAAGGCAATTCAGCGCGAAGAGCTGCCTTTTTATTGGCTTTAAGTCCATAAAAGGTCCATCACTGGACAACAACATTATGTGAGTTATAGTTGTGTGCTTTCCTGAATTTTCTGAATTTTCTCCCTGTTTACAGGTTTTGAGGCAGAAAGAGGGTCACATATACACAGGAAAAGAGTGAAGAGTTTAGAAAAGTATCAAATAACAACATAATCATTTAAGCGGCAAGTAGATGGAGAGAAGGAAAGAATAAAAACATATGATACTGTTTAAGAATAAAAGAAGTAAGATTTAAAATAATTCTCAGAAAACACGAGTGTTTCTACAATGTCAATTCATAGCCATCAAATACTATGAGAACATAAATATATTCCATACATTTAGTAAGTAAGGTATCATTAGTAAATACAGTAAGATCAATTTTAATTGAATGGTGTGGAGGGAAAAAAAAAACAATTCAAAAAGGCAGTTAAAGAATAAACAAGATGCAGCAAGGAGAGACAAAAAAGTAGCACTGACATGAACGGCAGGAGACTAGGAAGTGTATCTATTTTATACAATATGTATACACAGTACCTACCACAAAGACTGGTAAAGAGTAGGGACACACATTAAATATTTGTTAATGAAAGAATCCAGAAAAACAAAACTTTCTCAGTAGTCCTTTTGTGTTTATTATCTTTCCTATTTAATTACCTAAGAAACTAATACCCTGTTTTCTTTTAGAAATGTATAACTCTTCCCTTAAGCCAATCACTGACTATATATTTCAGAAAACAAAATGTCACTTGGTGTTTAACATCAGAAGGCCTCTTTGATAATATAGCTACTTAACAAATATAATATGCCAGACTATAAATAAGGGAAAATTAAAATATAATTAAGTGAAATATTTACTGTTAACATTAATATAATTTTGCTTTAAGTATTGTAATTCATAGACTTCATTTTCAACTTTTTTTTTAAAGATTTTATTTATTTATTTGACACAGAGAGAGAGATTACAAGTAGGCAGAGAGGGAGGCAGAGAGACAGGGAGAGGAGGAAGCAGGCTCCCTGCTGAGTAGAGAGCCCGATGCGGGCCTCGATCCCAGGACGCTGAGATCATGACCTGAGCCGAAAGCAGAGGCTCCAACCCACTGAGCCACCCAGGCGCCCTCATTTTCAACTTTTAAGACTACATAAAATGAAGTAGAACACAGTACTTTCTGTTCATTTTGAAAGTCTAGTTCTTTTCTGAACAATATACATTTAATATTACCATAATACTAATAATTAATTTAGATATGTTACTAATCAAAAACATTCTATATCATTAATATGTTTTCTTTGTTGTTAATTTAACCCCTAGAATGTGCAACTACTCTAGAAGACTCTTCAATGTATTTACACTAGTGTTCTAGTAGGTAAAATGTGTGTGGTAAAATTTTTTAAAATAATAGCATGAGTACTGTAAAACACAATCAGTGAGCCAAAAGACCTTTGCTAAATTCTCCTGAGCCATCTAAGTAACAAAGTTTAGTATCTTCTAGATTTCTGAAGATTGTTTCTGAATTTTGTAGCTACTAAAAAGCCTCTCACTTGATTATATTTATTTCTGAAATAAAATAAAAATTCTTATTCATATCATTCATTTGCTTTTTTGAGAAAGATTACATTCACTTACATTAGGTGTGCAGACTTGTGAGTCTTTTAAATTTAGATTTTGTAGCAATAGATAACAGCTTCTAACAAAAATCTATATTTTCACACTAAATTTCTGAAAACTTTCTTATTCATTGCAAATTATATTCCTTGTTATTTATTTCAGTTTAGGTTCTATTAGTGTGAAACAGTTTCATTCGTTTACTATGTGTATAATTTTTAGATGATATTCTGATAACTTCATTCTATTCTATACGCAGAAGGTATCTCATGGGCACAAAAATTATTCACAGGTGGGACTTTCCTCCCACCCCTCAACACATAGAGCAATAGCAAAGTGGAAATCCTCTGGCCTTCCACAAGTAATGCTACTACTTCTTTGACCTGTTTCAGAGTGACTATTTACACTAGATACAAGGATATCCAGATCCTTGAGGTATTATTGGACACTGATTTTAAAATACTAATTCCTGGAGATTTAAGAATTAGTCTGAGATCTATGGGTCAGAGTGGGCTTAAAGAAATCAGAAAATAAATGTCATTCTGTCATCAATCCGCTTCATGGTAGTTTAACTCATATTTATCACGCATCCTATATTTATACTCATACCCAGTGTGTGTTATTATAGTAAATATTTTTACCAACTGGAGGAACACCCACAATGTCTGGTTGACACAGAGATAATGGTTATGATGGTAGAAAAAGTCAAGTGAAAGGATTTGGAACTCCCACTGCCTAACTAAATAGTAAACAGCAAATCAATCCTAATATGATAACTTCAAGGGGAATATAAGAATTAGTGTCATATTGAAGGATTGTAGGGTTCAGGAATATTGATTCTTATCACATCCACATTTCTACTTTCCAGTACAGGGATAGATTATATTTGAGAATGGTAGTGGATTGTTTTACGATTAATCACCTGCAAATGCAATTACAGCTATTGTTTGTGATGCGAACATCTCACTTGAGCAAATCAAACAGTCCCTAGCAGTCAGGATACACTAATTAGGATGAAAACACTTTTATCTCTAGTCCAAGAAACAGAGGATATCATAACTAGATGGCTTTTATCTGGAATAGATAGCAACACACATTTCCTACCTTACCCTAAAGTTTACCTGGCTTTAAACCATTAAATCCAAGGTATAAATCCAAGATATATTTGCCATATCAAAATTACACAGCACATTACTATAAATGATTATTTAGGTTAAATTATATTACATCAATCTGTAGAGTTATTCCAAAATGCTTTGAAAAGATATATGCATGCTAAAGGTCTGAGACAACACCTATGACCTGGCACCTTAACAAATTTTATCACTGTTTATTTGCCAAAGAAATATTAGATATCCCCTCCAAAGTGAAGAATTATACTGCCCCTTACACCCTCTACCACTAAGAATGTTGTAAAATGGTGACTTCACTTGCATTTTTTAATGCTAATGTTTTAATGCTAATGTTTTTTAATTCTAATGTTCTCATTTTTCCCCTAACTGGCTTAAGATACTGGTAGCTTTGGGTGGCTTTTAGAGCAAGGTTTTCCAGCTGGTTTGCTCAGAACTGTAAGGAGCATTGCTATTAGTACTTATCAAATATCAAAATGTTCTGAATAACAAAATGTCCATGATGGATAGGAATACTATAAGGAACTCCAGAAATCCCTGATAAAAGAATTATAATGGAGGCCACTAGGTTTTAGAGTCAAGATACTCTCTCTTTAGAAAATAACTGTTGTTTGGGAAAACAGATTTTGGTCTAGTGATAGAATTTAAGTTGCATCCTTAGTCTTCCACATATGATTTCCAGGGCAATTGCCCATGAATAGTTGACTGGCAAAAAACAAAAAAACCCCACAGAATCTGGTTCGCAGATAACTCTTTATGACATACTGAAACCATTTAGAAGGAATTTGTTGCTATGGTTTAATTTAATTCAAGATCTATAAATGAAGAGGACATAAATCTGAGCAGAGTATATTATTTCTATTTTTTTCTGGAAATAGAAGTTGAGATAAGGATTTATATTAATGCATTAGAAGTTTCTAATGATTTTGAACAGGGACTTGTAAGATAATAGATTGGAAGACTGGTGAGGAGACTCAACACAGTGCTTTGAGGGATAACTATTAAACTTAGGCTTGGTAAGAATATTTTTGTCCCATGTGAATCCCTTCCATAGATCCCCACTGTGTACATGCTCACTGATCAAAAGTGAAGGTGATGTTAGTTACCCTTAACTTCCAATTTGTTTGGTATACCCATAATTAAGGTAGAATGGCAACAATGGAGACCATGCATGGGATCAAAAACATGGCTTCTCTATGCCAGGCCAATTTAGCCACCACTGCTTCTCAGTGCTCAGTGGCAAGGCGGAGCTGATCACCTGATGTGGTGCCATAAACCAGAATGGACAAGCCATTTGGTGGAAAATTAATAATGCTGAACCATTTCCTTCAGTGAAGGGCTAGAAATACATTCTCATGGGAAGAGATACTAATTTTTTTTTATTTTTTTAAATTATTATTTGCGCCAGGGGTACAGGTCTATGAATCATCACATTTATACCTTTGGATTGAATTTCCTTATCTACCAATATTCCAGTTATCTGTTTCTACATAACAAAATACTCCAAAACTAGGCTGCTCCTTTCTAAGTTATACATTATCAGCTGAGGTGAGCTTATGTTGGAGTATCCACTTCCAAGGTGGCTTCTTCATTCATAAGTCTGGTTCCTGGGTATTTCTTAGTGTGTCTCTGTGCCTCACCCCTTTCTTTCTGGATGATATTTATCCTTCAGATTCTATATGACTTGGGTTTATCATGGTATAAAAGTTTCTGGGTATTTGCTCTTCTTAAAAGGTGGCTGGTGTCCCAAGACAATTGTTTCAGTGTTCACAAAGCACTCTAAGGAATCCAAGCAGAAGTTGCAAGGCTCATGACCATCCCTCAGCAGTTTAAACTCTCATCTCAGCTGATTCTACTGGCCAATCAAATCACTAAGGACATCCTGATTTAAGTAGAGAGAAGGAATAAATACCACCTTTCTCTGGCAAAATGTTATCGACATAGGAAAAAGTTTTTTTGGAGCCATCTTAAAGAGGAGGCACCATATCTATCTCTTTCTGCCAAAAATAAAAATATATCATTCACCATCATGACAACCCATATAACCCATTTCAGATTAAGATATTCTTTTAAGGGCGCCTGGGTGGCTCAGTGGGTTAAAGCCTCTGCCTTCGGCTCAGGTCATGATCTCAGGGTCCTGGGATCGAGGCCCGCATCGGGCTCCCTGCTCAGTGGGGAGCCTGCTTCCCCCCCTCTCTCTCTGCTTGCCTCTCTGCCTCCTTGTGATCTCTCTCCCTCTGTGAAATAAATAAATAAATAATCTTTAAAAAAAAAGATATTATTTTAATTATGTACAGAATAGGCAGATGTCAACCTTACTGAAGTATGGAATAGCTTATAAAAGACACTGCTATAGTTTCAGAAGTATAAAATTCATTCCAAGATTGAGATTCTGTCCCTCTAGATGTGGTACAGCATCCAAAGCAGATATCAATAAGTGGTAAACTTTCTTCTGTAACTAGAATGTATGCATTCTAAAATCAAGGGACAGAAATTAGAATGCCACCTCTTGGCATGACACCTACTGATCTTCTCACAAAGACTTTGCTTCCTTTCCCTACAACTATGGGTTCTTCAGTTTTGGAAGATGTTTAATACTCGAAGGAAAAATACTTACATCAAGAGATACACAATGATTCTTTTTAAATGAAAATTGAGGTTTTCTCCTAAGCTTTTGGTTTCCTCCTACCTCTGAGTCAGTAGAAATCAATGGAAGTTATAATGTTGATTGAGATGATTTATCTTGACCATCTAAGGGAAAGAAGTTTGTTTCTACAGAACAGAACAAGGAAGGGAAAAGAATGGAATCTAGGTAATTCCCTATGATTCTCTATTACTGCCACATCCAGAAGAAAATATCAATGAAAGCTCACTCACTTCTATACAAATCCAACCACTTAGTGCTTACAATTGTTGAAAAATCAAAGTTCAAGCATTTTAAATAACTTCTCTTAATATTTTTGCCTGTAAGATGCAGAATACTGTAATAGTACAAGGAATAGAAGGCCAGAGGAGAAATATACATCACCTAGAGATACTGAACTTGGACCTGAATGCAGCAAGAGATATATACTTACATATTGTTTATTTGATTGTCTCCCTTCTTTTTTTTTTTTTCTTCCTTCCTTCTTACCTCAATCTTCTTTGGAAAGGGAATTAATTTCTATTTAGTTGTATAAGACTTAGTTCAACAGGTATCATTGCATTTTATTAGGAACACATTTTGTTGTTTTTCTAACTGGAATTGTAATCGGGGGGGGATGGTGTATATTGGTTGTGGCATAATATAGTATGAAATGTAGTGAATGTTTCTAGTTGTTTTATTGTCAAGCAATTTAATCCCATTCTCACGTATGGGAAATTCCCAATGTATAAATTTTTGCTAATTGGACATGTTTACAGGGAACTTTGAAGCTGGTCTAGTGATTAAAATAAGCAGAGACAAGAAATTCAATTGAATCATGACATCAGTGGTAGCCATACCAGTTTTCAGGGGCATCTGTAGCAACAGTGCCAGCAAAAGAAAGAACTGATGGTTGGTGACAGTGGGGATGGCGGTGGTACAAGCTGAAACAATCTGTGCCCATTTGTGGGAAAAGGGTCCTCAAAAATTATTTCCATGGTATGATTTGGGAAGCAGTCCTTATTCTCTAGATTCCCTTTTCCCTTCCTTATTTTCTAAGTGTGTTTCTCCTATTTTGCTGGCGAATTTATGAGCTACCTAATAATCAATCAGTAAATTCACCTAATGCTTAAATTAGTCAGAATCAACTTCTGTTGCATGCAACTGTGAATCCTGTCTTATAAACATATATCTACAAAGACAAATACCTTTTAAATACATTCTGCATAAAATATGAAGAAAGTAAATGTGTATTAAAATTTTTAATGTCTTTTAAAAAATTTCTATATCAGTGTGATTGATATTTACCTCACACAAAATATGCAATCCATCATATCCATACTCCATCAAAAAGTAAAAATTAAAGTCTGCCTGAGGATTGTGAAATCATATCAATTTCCTATAAAATATAACTGAACACTCACTTCTCCACTGTGGAAAAAACAGACATTCATCAGCATATCCTGTGAAAGGAATGCAGGTGTTTTACAGAATACCAAACAAGTATTGATCTCTAGTAGTATTATAAAGAATACAAGCATTGGTATTATACCAGTTGCTTTACCCTCTGGTATTGACATTACATTTAGCCATAAAAAAATCAGCCCTGAGGCGTCACTTTCTTATTGTTTAAGGATAACTACATGTACTGAACACTCATACACACAAACTGATAAAGATGTGCCTTCAAATAATACAGTATTCAAAATATTTCACAAGTACTTGGCTTACGTATGATCCTTACATTGGTAATTTCACTCCCACAGCTCAGAGGAAGGTCAGTATGTCTTTGGGTTATGTTGACTAGAAATTTCTTTTTAAAGTGGAAAGGATCAGTATTTATTATAACAACTAAATAAATATATTAGGTACAAACTTTCAGTTATAAAATTTAAAAAGTCATAGGAATAAAAAGCACATGATCAGGAATATAGTCAATAATATTGTAATAACTTTGTATGTTGACAGATGGTAAATACTATAATGAGCAGAGCATAATGTGAAGAATTATCAAATCACTATGTTGTACACCTGAAACTAATAAAACATTATATGTCAACTACACTTAAATTTTTAAAAAACTAAATAAATCTAAAATTAAAGGTTGTACATGAAAACAGCTCAACTATTAAATGTATTACCTTTTTTTTAATTTCAAATTTTGTGTGTGGGTAAAAATTGTTATATACTTTTATATATGTAGTCCAAAATATCCATGACAATACTTTACATATAATACGGCAATCATGACATTACTAGAGTTGGTAATTGAGTTTTGTGATCTTAACGGAAAATAATTTATCAAGAGAGAAATTTAAGGGGTACTTGGGTGGCTCAGTCATGTAAGCATGTGACTCGATCTCAGCTCAGGTCTTTACCTCAGGATTATGAGTTCGAGCTCTACATTGGACATAGAACCTACTCAAAATAAAGAAAAAAGAGAGAGAGAGAGACAGAGAGAGAGAAAAGGAGGAATCTAAGAAGAATTTACTGTATTTTTTTTTCAGCAAGATTTGGAAAGAACCTATGTAATAACAGATGATGTACATATACCTATAGATACTGTTCTTTTGTTTTTTTACATTAAAGTTGATTACTTACCAGAAAAAAACTTAATGCCTAGATTTTCAAATACCATGTTTATTATAACATTGTTAAATTTTCTTACTAGTTTGTCTTAATTTAATTTGAGGGTCATTATTGTATACATATTTAACACGATAGCAGTGCTTTAAGGCAATGTGTTATTTTGATCATTTTATTTTTTCTTCAAGAGACTGTAGGGGTGCCTGTGTGATTCAGTTGGTTGAGCGTCAGATTCTTGGTTTCAGCGCAGGTCATGATTTCAGGGTCATGAGATCAAGCCCTGTGTCGGGCTCCACACTCAGAGGGGAGTCTGCTAGAGATACTCTCCCTCTCCCCCCCTGCCCCTTCCCTTGCTCGCACAGGCTCTCTCTCTCTTCCTCTAAATTAAATAAATAAATAAATCTTTTTAAAAAATAGACTATAACTCCTCTTCTGGACTATGTTGTCAAATTGTTCATAATCTTCTCAGCCTGGAGTAATTGTACCTCTATCTGGTTAATTTCACATTGGTGAAAAAGTATATTGTTAAGTTCTGTTGAAATATATGTTAGTATAATGTTGTACATTGGCAATTGGTCTATGAGTTACTGGACTGCATGTGTGTACTGATACGCATTTATATATGCAGTAGCTATGCCTGTATCTGGTATGGTATACTTGCTCATTATGTATATATGAATGTATCAATCCATGAATTAGTGCAACCTGTATAAGATTACAGTTTCTATTTTTTACCTTTGATGACCCAGTAAAGGTAAGCAGCATGATGTCTGACTCAGTAGTTTCTCTAAATGTTTGATGAATGAACAAATAATCGCTTGTCATTGAAATATGAGAGGGATATCCTTCATTTTTTGGCATTCAATAAACATTCATTACACACAAAAAGGTGTAAAATAAATGCAATCATGTGAAAGAGACATATGATTATAGTTGTTATATATAGACATTATGTACTTACTATATCTTAACCCTTTTCAGCTACTCTCTGTTCTTTGCTCTAGCAAACCTTTTAAAGAAAGTCTGAAATATTCTCTAGTATTTTTTTTTAGTTTGTTATGATTCATTGTGACATTGATTACAAACTGTGATAGTCAATTTACTTACAGGAGGTGATTTAAAGAACATGCTTTATTTCTTTGAAAGTTTGCAAGCTTCAAAGGGGCAGCAATGTCCTATGATAACTTATATTTATTGAAGAATAACAGTGTTCTGAGTATTCTACCTATAACAACATTTAATCAGTCAAAAAAGACTATTGCACAAGGATAATTATTTTCTTTGTTTACATATTAGGAAACTGGGGCACAGAAGGTAAATAACATGCCTAAGATCACAGAGTTAAAAAGGGCTAAATCTAGAACTGACAAGGCAGTATAATTCTGGAATTAATATTTATAATTGCTACCCTTAAATGGTGGAGTACCATTTCTGATCTATTTGGTAGATCAGAAAAATTGAGCTTTCATGATTTTGCCTTAGCCATTCTGGAAATAAAATAACACTGTCTTTAAAAATTAAAATAATGATGCTTTCCAGCAATCTCCAATTTTCCTTTGTTTTTGTCCCATTTCCTTCTCCTCTCCACCAGGCATTATGTGTGTCACCACAGAATGGTCTTACCTAGGCAGATTCTGAAGCTCATTATGGACAAGAAGTCTGTGCTTATTTATTAGTAGGGAAGGGTATATTTCCCAGCTAGAAGTGTTTATTCTTCTTGGAAGAATGACACATAAGAACTTGCCTCCCTGCCAAAAACATGTTCTCTGGAACTGGGCATTGAAAGCAACACAAACCTGGGCAGGCAGAATATCAGGACCCAAAACACTCAAACTCAGCCTGAGGACAGAACAGGTATAATAATTATATGGTTAACTGTCACTAATGGACTCAACTTTGCTTCTGCTTCTACAGTATGAGCTATTTAGCTGTGTTTCTACAAAAACATTGTCTTTAGTCCTCTTTCAAGGGCAAATAAAAGTCACAAGTTTAATCAAATGAAACAATTCTTGAGTTTACCTCAGCAATTAACTGAGCAATGAACTGGAGGAAAATCTCTACTGTACTTAGAAATGCACTTCTAGGGGCGCCTGGGTGGCTCAGTCTTTAAGCATCTGTCTTCAGCTCAGGTCATGATCCCAGGGTCCTGGAATTGAGCCCCTGTTCAATGGAAGCCTGCTTGTCCCTCTCCCACTCCCCCCCGCTGGTGTTCCCTCTCTCGCTGTGTGTCTCTCTCTCTGTCAAATAAATAAAATCTTAAAAAAAAAAAGAAAGAAATGCACTTCTAAGAGTTCAACCAAAGCTAAAATGTATACATTTCCTGAATCCACTGAGCCTTAATAAAAAGCAAAATATCCAATATATGCAAAAAGTGAACTACTATTTCATTTTTTCATGATTTAAATGTAATATTCTTTTACAGATTACATTATGAAATACCCCCAAAGAAAGAAAAACATTTCACATCTTTAAAAATTTTTTATTTATCCCTGCTTTTTGTCATTGTAATTACCATATGTCTCGGTGTGGACCTCCTTGGGTTGAATTTTTGGGGGAATATCTGTACCTCCTGGATCTCTATGCCTCTGCCTGCCTCTGTTTCCTTTCCCAGATTAGGGAAGTTTTCAGCTATTATTTCTTCAAATAAATTTTCTGTCTCTCTTTTCTCTCTCTTTGTCTGGGATTCCTATAATGCAAACATTATTACACTTGATGGAGTCAATAAGTTTCTCAAGACTATTCTCAGTTTGCATGATTTTCCTTCCTCTCCTTTGATCATCTTGGTTACTTTCCATTACTTTGTCTTCCAGGTCATTATTTCATTCCTCTGCTTCATCTGGCCTACTATTTATTCTACCAAGTATACTTTTAATTTCATTTATGGTGCTCTTGATGTCTGATATGTTCTTTTCTATCTCCATGTGAAGGATCTTACTGATGTCCCCCATTCTTTTCTCTAGTCCAGTAAGTATCTTTGTGATCATAACTTTAAATTCTCTATCAGGCATATTACTTATATCTGCTATACTTTGGTCCCTAGCTATGTTTTGGTTCTGTTCTTTCATATGGGAGATGTTCTCTGTCTTTGCATTTTGTCTGAATTTCTATGTCTGTTTCTGTGTGTTAGGAAGGTCAGCTACTTTTCTTGTTCTTAATGATAATAGCATTATGAAGAAGAGGTCCTGTAGTTCCTTGCAGTTTAGTGTCTCCTGTTCCACAGGGTCTGGCACTCCAGAGAGTGTCTCCTATGTATGTTGCATGTGCTCACCTGTTGAGTCTTGGCCTCTTTTTCTTTCAGTCCAATTGTCTGCAGAGATTTTCTTTGCCTATCATGGAGAGTGTTTGGTCTCCAGCAGGGATAGGGTGTGTTTTAACAAAGTGTGCAATGGTCTGCTTGCAAATGAGGCCTGCTCCCACTGCTCCTGGAACTGAGTTTCTGCACATCTTGAAGTAATTAAATGTTTCTTATTCCTCTTGGCCAAGTATGATTCATATCTAAAGCTCTGAGACTATTGTATTTTTTCTTTAGAAACCCATAGTTCATACATTGTAGAAAAATTAGAAGACCATAAAATACATACTGTGATACTATGTACTCTGATATTAACTGCATACTTGAATTATTATATGGTAGGTGATAGACAAATACTATAAAATTCAGAGAATGATGATTTCCTTTAGCTAATTCAAATATTTTCTGGCTTAGTTTGCTCAGGTAAACTACTTTAAACAAGCAAAAAAAAAGTTACTGTTTAGGCTCTTTGTTAGATTTTTATTATTTACTGCTTTGCTAAAGGTTCTAGTTTTTTTTTATAATCATGTAATGCTTCCAACAGCCTCATAATAGCAATTATATTAACTACAAACATGTTCATACACCTTACCTGCATGTAAGAAATATGCCAAAATACAACTAGCCACTGAAACAAAACTCTCTTCATGCTATTCATCAGAAGTATAGGAAGGATAAGCAAGAAATAATTTGCAGTTCATTTAATACTAGGTCTTCAGAATAAGGTATCTGGAGCTTAGAGGGCAATATGTTATCTCTTCACCTAACATGACTCATTTTGAAATGGATTTTGCATCTGATGAGAGCTAATGAGTAAAAACAATTCTACATTTAGAAACAAATGGACAATAAATATTAATACTCTAATATTATGGCTTAGAAATAATGAATTGGTGGTTGGTAAAGGTGTTATTCATATGCATAATTTTGAATTAATATTCATTATATATATGTATATATATATATACACACACACACATATATATACATATACATATATATATACCCAACCCTAAAAGGAGGTATGTAGGTGTGGATAACAATAAAATAATGTATAGAGCAATTACCTTTTTATAGATTCACTTATTTCATTGGAATTGGATCACTCCTTTATCATTACTGGGGATTTTGAACAAGAATGATTTTGTACAAGTGGCTACATTGTCTTCTCAGACCAACTAAATTGAAATATGGGAAGACAGACAGCCTTAGAAATTAAACATTAACTAAAATAAAAAAATAAAACATTTTAAACTCATCCTACAGTTAGAGAAGAGTTTGCATAGTTAATATAAATTCATTATAATACAGATTAAATGTTAAAGAATACATATAAATAATGTTAAAAACATATTTCAGTAGCAGCTGTATAAAAGACTATAAATGAAACAGAGAAATGGAAAGATAAAAAAATGACTGAATACCTGATTGTTTGACAGGCTAACAAATATAAATTAAACTAAATAAGTAGACCTTTTTAAAAAGAATAAATATTGCTATGCCAACAAATCCAGATAATGCAGAATTATTTGGTGTTAATTTTTAATATGAAAATGTTTTTTGTACCACCACATATGGCTAAAATACCAAGATTCTTGGATTAACATTTTGTAGCTTTGTTTAAGGGTAAGGGTTATTTTTGACCAGGCAGCATACTTATCTGTCCTGGGATAGAGATGGTAAACGACTTGTATAGTTCCCCACTCCCCAAACTGGGTTCAGAATGGTATTTAATTTAAAAGTAAGCAGCTAACTTGCTACATTAGGCAACTATTTTGATACTCTCCAGAAAAAAATAATATTCATGTATTTTAGAAGATAAGTAGTCTTAAACATAACTGCAGCTGAATAGACAATTAAATTACCCCTTAGATTCTTGGTTTACTTTTGAGTTTCCCCTTCTATGTCATGCCTTCCTTCATGTATTTAAGAAAGGCTCTGGTGAATCAACTTATGCAAATGAAAATAAATTTTAAAAAATCTTAAAATGTGACTTATGTCTAAAGTCTGTCCACTACAGTTGAGTTGAATTGCCAAGCTTTAGGACTCAATAGTCAAAAAGAGGAACTTCCAACCACTCTTTAAAAGGGATTTTAACCCTAGGAAGTACATTCTTCCAAGAGAAAGCCGTCAGTATTTTTGTCAAAATAAATGAATAGGGGGTCACTGCTGGCATTTAGTGGGATAGGAGCTGATAAAGCTCATAATCTGTAATATGGGGTAGTCAAAATCACAAAGAACAGTTTTAACTCAAAGACAATATTGTCTCTGTGGAGAATCATATGCAAGTTCTCAGTTCTTCTTGATTTCTACTTTGTCCTCCCTTGGAAAACAATCCTTCCAAGTCCCCCACTTTCTGAAAAGATCTCTTCCTCAGTCTATATATCAACACATCAAAATATCAAGATCGTCCCAGTTATAAGGCAAGAAAATATCTCAGATGACTTTCCACTAGCCCTAGATACAGTGCTTGAGTAGTTGTGGAAAAGAGTATAACCTAAGGTTTTCCAGCATTAGGTCCACAGATCATCCCATTACACCGCACTACTTCTAGTAAATAAAAAGTTTAGATGCTAAAGAAAGGTAGGGGAGATATTTTTGGTAAACATGCTATCTAGTGGTTCTGTTCTTGGGGGGGGCGGTTGGGGTTTTTTGCTTTGTTTTGTTTTGTGTTTTTTGTTTTTTTAGAGAGAGACAAAGAGATTCTGTGTAAGGAGGGGTGGAGGGGAGAAAGGACAGAGGGAGAGAGAGAGACAGAATCTTAAGCGGGCTTCATGCCCAGCATGGAGCCCAACACAGGCTTGATCACAGGACCCTGAGATTTTGACCTGAACCAAAAAGAAGAACTGGACACTTAACTGACTGAGCCACCCAGGCACCCCTAGTGTTTTTTCAAAATATACTGGTAGGTAGGTGTAAGTTGCTGGCTAGGACAGTCAGACTTGAAAGAAGCAGTTCCTGAAGCAAGGACAAGTAAAATTATCAGAGGATATTGTCATTTAAATCTAGAAGTTTTTATACCACACCTTCTCTATCCATTCATCAAACTATGGACACTTGAGCTGCTTTCATATCTTACCTATTGTAAATAATGCTGCTATAAACATAGGGGTGCATGTATTCCTTTGAATTAGTGTTTTTGTATTCTCTGTGTTTTGTATTCTAAATACCCAGTAGTGCGATTACTGTGTCAAAAGGTAGTTCTATTTTTAACTTCTTGAGGAATCTCCATACTGTTTTCCAGAGTGGCTGTATCAGTCTGCATTCCCAACAACAGTGCAAGAGGGATCCCCTTTCTCCACATCCTCACCAACACTTATTATTTCTTATGTTGTTGATTTTAGCCATTCAGAAAGGTGTAAGGTGATATCTTGTAGTTTTAATTTGCATTTTCCTGATGGTAAGCAATTATGAACATCTTTTCATGTGTCTGTTGGCCATCTGGATATCTTCTTTGGAGGAATGTCTGTTCATATATATAATAGAATATGATTCAACCATTAAAAAGAATAAAATCTGCCATTTGCAATGACATGGATAAAGCTAGAGAGTATAATGTTAAGTGAAATAAGTCAATCAGAGAAAGAAAATACAATATGGTTTCACTCATATGTGGAATTTAAGAAACAAAACAAATGAGCAAAGGTAAAGATAGAGGGAGAGAAACCAAGAAACAGACTCTTAATTACAGAGAACAAACTGATGGTTTCTAGAGGGGAGGAAGGTGGGGAATTGGGTAAAATAGGTGATGGGAATTAAGGAGTGCACTTGTAATGAGAACCAGGTGATGAATGGAATTGTTGAATTACTATATTGTACACTGAAATTAATATAACACTGTAAAAAATTAAAAATAAAGTTACATTTACACCAAATAAATAAATAAATAAAGTTCCTACATGAAAAAAAAATCTAGAAGTTTTAAAAATGTTGCTGATGATGGTAACACTATAACCACTACTACTAATAAGAGAGAGAGAGAGAGAGAGAGACTGAGTGAAGA
This sequence comes from Ailurus styani, assembly GCA_002007465.1. Lineage (NCBI taxonomy): Eukaryota > Metazoa > Chordata > Mammalia > Carnivora > Ailuridae > Ailurus > Ailurus styani. Next base: position 1,225,934 of record LNAC01000169.1, on the reverse strand, counting down.
ACACATATGAATTGATGCTAGAGAATGACACTAGCCCAAGTTTGTTTCCAAGGTCCATTAAAAAAGGGCTATGGAGCAAGGTAACTACACAACACAGCACAGTTTCCCATGTTCAGATATCAGAGAAAGACAATGGCTGGAGAAAACCATTGAATTTGGTCTTTCTTTAGGCTTTTATCAAATATTCTTAAAGTCTCAAATTAGATGAATAAATGCCAAATATACATAAATACCCAAGGTTAACTAAGAGTAACAAGTATAGTCAATGAACTTGTGAAGACCTAAGAACTTTGACTCTCCTTAAGAAGTTCCATGAGAACCAAAGTCTTCATAACCATATAAGTTGGGGTCAATTTAGAATCCCTTCCATTTGGACAATGATAAAGGTAAAAGGTAAGAAATTAACAATGATGGACTTTATCCTAAGTACCTTAAATACAAAGGTCCTCTTATATGGGTGTTATTTTATCTACATTTTACAGACACAGAATGGTGTTAGAATGTATAAATATATTTAATCCCTAGGAATATCAAAGAATTTATTTCATTTGATAACTAAATATATAGAGCATGGGTTCTTATAGTTCATGCAGATATGCGTAGCCTCCAGCTTTTAGAAATTCATGCAATCAGCCATGCGATTAGGTTCAGTCAGCAACAAAAAGAGGCAATCTTCAAAAGAGCTCATTTTTACAATGCCATCATTGATAGAACCTTACCTTTTATCTCTCCATTAACCCTGTTCACACCACACTTAACTTTATGCTTAACCAACTGCCTTGCAAAATAACACTGAAGGTTAACAATATATTTTATAAGAGGCTCATGCACAGTCAGAATGAGTAGAGTAACATTTACCATAATAAACATTTATATCTCATATTTATTGAATTGAAAATTCTATAAATATAACATGCATCTGATAAGAGTTACAGAACAAAGCTCTGTTCAATATTTTCCATAAATTATCTAGTCATCTTTTCTGTTTAATTTTTATGAAAAATAATCGGTTATGAAGAAATTGCATATATTCATATATTTAACTGTCCAGTGGACATTTTCCCTGAAAACTGAAATGATTTATAACCACACAGTTAACTCTCTGTGTACATTAACATAACTTTACTATTTTCATTGTATTCATCAACATGAATTTATTATTCCTTAGAACCTTTGAATGGAAATATTCAAATTGTAAATAACTTTATTTTTCCTTCTGGGAAAAAGAAAACATTTAAATGTATGTGAACTGTTCAAGTCTGGTAAACAGCATCAAAGACTGCTTTTTGTTTATTTGCTTGTTTGTTTTAAACAAGGATTTAACCTCTTTGGTCAAAACAAAAAGGAGGAACAACATCCTACCAAGAATGTTGTACATTTGTATTTGTATAAGAACATTCCCCCAAGGGCGCCTGGGTGGCTCAGTGGGTTAAAGCCTCTGCTTTCGGCTCAGGTCATGATCTCAGGGTCCTGGGATCGAGGCCCGCATCGGGCTCCCTGCTCAGCGGGGAGCCTGCTTCCCCCCCTCTCTCTGCCTGCCTCTCTGCCTCCTGTGATCTCTCTCCCTCTCTGTGAAATAAATAAAATAAAAAAAAAAGAAAAAAAAAAAAAAGAACATTCCCCCAAAAAATTCAGATCCAAAAATTTCTTCCTAAAGCTATGCCTTAGCCATATTAAGAAAAATTCTGGAAAAAAAGACCTAAAACTATCTCTCTTTTAGATCCTCTACATCATAACTAGAATCTAAATGCCTTTATTTTACTAACCTCTTCCCTCATTCTTTGTTCCTTTAATCCCTCTGCACCTAATTCTCTGTTCTGCTCTCCTTCCCTCTTAGCCTGGCAAAAGCCCCAAATCTCAATTACTTCTGAGTAAAATCACTCTCAGAACAAAGAAAGACCATTTTAAGACCTGGTCTGGAACTGAACTGACAGTCATCATCAATGACTTTGAAAAGATAGAAAGAAAGCTGCAGAAGAATATATATTAATTATAAGAATGTATGATCCATGGCTCTTAGCTATATACCAACTAATTCATATATTAGTGGAAATCTCGTTGCAAAAACTTGCATGAAAAATGCAAAATGGGGTGCCTGGGTGGCTCAGTGGGTTAAAGCCTCTGCTTTCGGCCCAGGTCATGATCTCAGGGTCCTGGGATCGAGGCCCGCATCGGGCTCTCTGCTTGGCAGGGAGCCTGCTTCCCCCCCCCACCCTCTCTGCCTGCCTCTCTGCCTCCTTGTGATCTCTCTCCCGCTGTGAAATAAATAAAATCTTTAAAAAAAAAAAATGCAAAATGGTAAGATTACAAGGGTGACTTAACAAGACTCTAAACTAAATAGGAACTCAGAAGTATAGATGTTGGACACGGTATTTTGAAGCCCATCTCCAGAGTCTTTCCTGTGAAATAGTTTTGTTATGATTTAGTCCTCTAAGCAATGAAAGACTGAATCTTTGAGATTTTAGGAGTAGCTCTTTAACACTTTTAAATAGACAAAATTCAGGAATAAAACCTAAAGTACATGTGCTCTTAGCTCTTTCCTCAAGTTTTATTTATGACATTATATCAAAAATGGGAAATTTAATATGCAATAAAAGACTAGAATCAGAAATCACTCCACTGTTTCAGAATCAGAAACCTCTAATACTTTGCTGAACATTTTAAAAGACCTTAGAACCAAAACAGAATGCTACTCTGATAATTTGATGGCTTTACAGATAAGAACAAAACAAACAAAAAACAAAATAATAAAAATTTCCACCCTTGACATTAAAAGGGTTTCTAGTTACTGTATACAAAAGGAAATTGATTTTTTTTAAGATCTTATTTATTTATTTGACAAAGAGAGAGAGATCACAAGTAGGCAGAGAGGCAGGCAGAGAGAGAGGAGGAAGCAGGCTCTCTGCCAAGCAAAGAGCCTGATGTGGGCCTCGATCCCAGGACCCGGAGATCATGACCTGAGCCGAAGGCAGAGGCTTTAACCCACTGAGCCACCCAGGCTCCCAAGGAAATTTATTTTAAAAAAAAGTTTCCTCTGTTAGCTGAGAAAATAAGTTATGATCAATGAAGGTGTTATTAAGAAAATAAAACACCCCAATTTCCTATTGTTCTCTTAAACTCAAAAAAAAAAAAAGAATTTTCTCAAAATATTTAAAGATAATCTTAAGAAAATAACTTCCAGAACAGATGAGGGAGTACCTCAGTGATCTTGTTATAAAATCTTGTTATGAAAATATGGGCAAGACAACTAAAATGGACCATAACAGAACTCTGGCAGTTAATCAAAGCCACAGAACCAGTTGACAATCATCTATTCAATAAAAATCACTAAACCTCAGTAAGATAGTAAGTTTGGGGATGTTTAACTTGGAAGTGTTCCCACATCTACTCTCTCCCCAGTTCACTGGCATGATACCAAGGACCAGTAGCACTGCAAATAACAGAAAGAACAAACCTTTTTTGAAGATCTGTTAAAAGCACTATATTCTGAAATAATCAATAAATTTGTTTGAACTTACATCCCCTAGGAAAATCTCTACCATACAAAAAGCTTCAATAAATTGAAACATTAACATACATATTATGTGTTCTCATCACAATGAAATAAAATAAAAAACCAACAGAAGTAAATTTGAGAATTCACAAATATGTGAAAATTGAAAACATTCTCCTACATAAGTAAAGGGTCAAAGAAAAAATAACAAAAGAAATTGAAAAATACTTTGACATGACAGAAAATAAAACCACAATAAACAGAACATTATGGGATTCAGCAAAAGCAGTACTTACAGAGGAATTTATAACTCTAAAGATCTATATTGAAAAAAGAAGAAAGCTATAAAGTCAATAATCAACCTCCTACCACAAAAATTAGAAAATGACAGAAAGTTAAATCTAAAGCAATAAAAAAATGATTAAAATTGAAATTATTAAAATAGAAAATAGTAAGAAGAACCAATGAGATAAAAACACGTTTAAAAAGATCAACAACTGAAATGAAAAACATTTAACTCAATGGATCATGAAAAAAAAGAGAAAAGACTCACATTACTAATATTGGGAATGGAAGAGGGGACATTATTATTGTTCTTAGAGAAATAAAAAAAAGATGATAAAATAACACCAGGAACAACTGTGTGTTAACAGATTAGATAACTTGGGTGCAGTGGTCAAATTCCTAGATAGGCACAAACTACTAAGACTGACTCCAGGAGAAATAGATAATCTAAAAAATTTATAAAAAGTAAAAATATCGAGTTAATAAATTTTAAAAATTTCAACAACAAATCCAAGCACCAGATGGCTTCAGTAGTGAAATCAATGAAATATTTAGAGAATTAATACCAAACATTCAATTTCTTTCAAAATACAGCAGGAGCGTGACCACTTCCTAATTAATTCTATGAGGCCATTACTATGCTAATACCAAAAGCAGAAAATCACAAGAAAACCATTGGGCAACATTCTATGAATGTAGACATCAAATCATCAACAAATTGCAAACTAAAGCCAACAGAATATACACCATGACCAAGTTATCCTAGGCATGAGAGATTCATTTACCATCCAAAAATCAATGTAATATATTTATAGAATAAAGGACAAAAAAAATCATCTCACATTATCATCTCAATAAACTTAGAAAAATCATTGCATAAAATCCAACACCCTTTAATGATAAAAACAAAAAATACCCCACTTAAACTAAGAGTAATAGTATTGTCTCAACCTGATAAGGGACATCTACAAAAGAGCTATACCTTGCCTAATACTTAAATGTGAAAGTCTAAATGCTTGGGCTGCCTGGGTAGCTCAGTCGGTTAAGTGTCTGCCTATGGCTTAGGTCATGATCTCAGGATCCTGGGATAGAGCCCTACATCAGCCTGATGTAGGGTTCCCTGCTCATCTAGGAGTCTGCTTCTCCCTCTCATCCTCCCCCACACTCTCTCAAATAAATAAATAAAATCTTAAAAAAAAAAACAACAACAACAACTAAAAGCCTTACACCTAAAATCAGGAACCAAACAAGGATATATCCCATCTCACCCCCTATATTCAACAATAGTACTGGAAATTTTATGTAGGGCAATTAAGCAAGAACAAAATTAAAAGGCATCCATATTGGAAAGGAAGAAGTAAACTATCTTTATCCATAGATGATGTGATCTTATATACAGAAAATCATAATGAATGTACCATAATTATTAGAACTAATAAGTTTTAATAATGTGATGGTATATAAGATTAATACAAAAATTCATTATATCTCTACCTACTAGCAATAAAAAATTCCAAAATCAAATTAAGAAAACAATTTTACATAAACAATGAATCTTGGATCACTGAAAAAATAAAATAAAATAAATAAACAGTGAAAAAGAAAACAATTTTACATTTTACTTTAAGTAAAATGCTAGGAATTTTAATGCTATAAGATTTATAGCATTTTAATGCCATAAGATTAAAATGCTAGGAATAAATTTAACAAAACTATATAAGATTTATACACTGAAAACTATAAAACATCACTGAAAGAAATTTAAAAAGATCTCAGGGTGCCTGGGTAGTTCAATTGGTTAAGCATCCAACTCTTGATTTTTGGCTAAGGTCATGATCTCACAGTTGTGAGATCAAGCCCCATGACAGGCTCTGCACTGGGCATGGAGCCTGCTTAAGGTTCTGTCTCTCCCTCTGCCCTACTTCCCCCTCTTTCTCCCTCTCTAAAAAGAAAGAGGAAGAGAGAAAGAGAGAAAGAAAGAAAAAGGAAGGAAGGAAGGAAGGGAGGGAGGGAGGAAAGAAGAGGGAAGGAAGAAATTTAAAAAGCTCTAAATAAATGAAAGAGGATTCGTGTTCATGTATTGAATGAGTTAACATTGTTAAGAGGATACTACTACTCAAATTGATGTACAGATTCAACACTATTCTTATTAAAATCCTAGCTTTTTTTTTCTGCAAAATGGCAAGCTATACATAAAAATCTTATGGAAATCCAAAGGACCTAAAATAGCCAAAACAGTCTTAAAAAGAACAAATTTAGAGGACTCATTCTTGATTTCAAAATAAACTATGAAGTTTCAGTAACTAAGATAGGGCAGTCTTATATATATGGACATATAAATCAACAAATCACAAATGAGAGTGCAGAAGTAAACCCTGAATATATAGTCAGCTGATTTTTAACAAGAGTGTCAAGACAATTTAATAAGGAAATAAGAGTCTTTTCGAGAAATGAGGCTGAAACAAATAGATATCCATAGGCAAAGCACTGAATTTAGACCCTGTTCCTTACCTTATACACAAAATTACCTCAGATGGATTATAGACTTTAATGTAATAGCTAAAAGCATAAAACTTACAGAATAAAACACAGAAATAAAACTGTGTGACCTTGACTTAAGCAGTCACTTCTTAGGTATGACACCAAAACACAAGCAATCAAAGAAATAATACACAGACTGGACTTCATCAGAATTAAAAAAACATCCATGCTTTAAAAAGAAAATTAAAAGACAATCCATGGATAATATTCCATTGTATATATAGGGTGGATGGATTATGGACATTGGGGAGGGTTTGTGCTTTGGTGAGGGCTGTGAAAGATGTAAGCCTGATGATTCACAGACCTGTACCCCTTGGGCAAATAATAAAAATAAAATTAAAAAAANAATTAAAAGACAATCCATGGAATAGGAAAATATATTTGCAAATCATATTCCTAACAAGAGACTTTTCTCCAGAATATATAAAGAACTCTAACAACTTAACAATCAAAAGATTTCTAAAATCCAATTAAAATATGAGGAAATGATGTGAAGACATTTCCCCAAAGAAAATATACAAATGGCCAATAAACACATGAACAGTTGCTCAACATAATTATCAGGAAATGCAAATCAAAACCACAATGAGATGTCACTTTACACCCACAAGGTGGCTAAAAAAGATGACAGTAAATAACAAATGTTGGTAAGAATGTGGAGAAATTGGAGCCATCATATATAGTCCTAGTGTGAATGTAAAACTGGTACAGACGCTTTGTCAGTGTGTCAGAAAATAGTTTGTCAGTTCCTTAACATCCTGAACATAGAGTTACAAAATGATCCAGCAATTCTACTTTTAGGTTTATGTCCAAAAGAAAAAAAATGTCCAGGCAAAAATCTGTACACACATATAAGTTTATGTGTGTGCAAAAACATAGAGCAGCATTATTCATAATAACAAAAGAGTAGGAACAACCTAAATGCCCATCAACTGATGAGTAGATTAAAAAATGTAGTATATTGATACAATGGACTATCAGAAATGAAAAAAAGATTTACATATGCTGCAACATGGATAAACCTTGCAAATATTATATTAAGTCAAAGAAGCCAGATAAAGGCCACATATTACATGATTTCATTTATGTGAAATATCTAGAACAGGAAAATCCATTGAAACTAAAAATAGATCAAAGTTCCTGGTGCTGGGTAGGAAAAGGGTGGGAATTTGTAGTATCTAATATGTACATTTTTTTGTTGTTTTTCTTTGGGGTTTTTTTGTTTGTTTTTTGGGGTTTTTTTTGTTGTGGTGGTGGTTGTTGAAAACCATTCTAGAATTAGATTTTGTTGAGATATATTTGTTTTTTTCTATGAATTTATAAAAGCCACTGAACTGTGTGTCTTAAATGGGTGAATTTTATGGTGTATGAAATGTATCTCACTAAGGCTGTAAAATAAATGTGAAGACAAAAATTTGGTTTTTTTCAAAGGAAAGTTTTGTAAAAGTTTGACTGATAGAGGCACTTCATTATCACCTTAAATTCAAACAATGTTCTACAATCTCTCTCTCTCTGAGTCAATAAACTCTCAGATTGTGGGTGCCTCTGATAATCATAATCCTCAGACATTCCCTATGTCCCAGTCTAAACAAGGAATGTTCTTCCTTCTGAGCCTACACCCACTAACTTAATTGTGAGACTTTTACTAGACAAATGGAATTGTCAGTGTAAATGCTCTCATAGTGATCTTAAAATTCCTGAGGGTACCCCTTTTCACAATGAGGCAATAGTTATTTTGGACATTGACTTACCAGTACTCTTAAGCCTAAACTAAGTCCAAATTAAAGATTTCAAGGTGGTGCTGACCACTTTGGGGTGGGGGGGAGTTTACTTCTATAGATTGAATTTGGAGTACTGAATCGATTTATGTTCCTATTGACCCATGTAAACATCTGGTCAACTTCACAAAACTAGCTCTTAAATCAGAAGGTAAAAAGAGACTAAAATCAATTGTCAAAATCCTAATAATAGAGAAAGAACTTTTACTAGTTCTTATAGTACTCCTATTCTCCTTCTCAAAAACACTTTACTGTGCAAGTACCTCTGTTTATTTAGGACCCTAGAGCCATAAATAAATATAATCGTCATTTCTTTCACTGTACTATAAAGCTTAGATTTGTTTTACCTTCAGTGCCTCCTGATTCTGCATATTTTATGGTCATAAATCTGTGTGCTGCTTTCTTTAATGCCCCTTTAGAATTAGATCAATATAGGCAATATTTGCCTTCTCCTGGGGGAAAAAAAAGTGCTACCACTGGATTGACAATAAGATCAGCTCCTTCTGGATATCATCAATTCTCCCTCTATGTAGTAACAGGCAACCACACATGTTTAGATGTATCATCTCCATTTCTAAAGACCACATTATTGCAAGAAGACACTGCCAGAATTAAAGGAGACAGCAATGCACCCAGGGCTGTCATCAACAATGAGAAGCCTTTCTTTGCTTTCTTTCAAAAAATTCTTTTCATGAATAAATCCTAGAGACTTGCTATGAAACCTTGGACTCTGTTGGAAAGAAGTCCACATCAGTCCACATCTCCCAACTAAAGATACATGTAACATCCTTGAATCACTGGAAAATAATCTTCTGGAGTCTTCAAGTTGTGGATTACTAGGCAACCTCTAGAAGCGTATGATCTCTCTAAAGAGACAGGGTCGACTCCTAATCTCACAAAACAAACTGAGGGTTACTGGGGGGTGGGAGGGTAGGGATAGGGTGGATGGGTTATAGACATTGGGGAGGGTTTGTGCATTGGTAAATGCTGTGAAAGATGTAAGCCAGATGATTCACAGCCCTGCACCCCTGGGACAAAGAATAAAAAAAAAAAGAAAAACATACACACACACACACACACACACACACAAAAAGACTCTCAGACCAAATCAACTACAGGAGATACAGATAGCTATCACCCAAGATTTACAGAACAAAATCACAGGTTGTTATACTTTGATCTTCTTTCTTTCGTTCTTCATTTTTCTAGCTATCTTCTTTCCCTTTTGGCTAGTTTAAGGTTACCTTTAATTCTACAGAGCAAGTCTCTATTATTAACATTGCTTGTAACTTCTTTATCCATTCTTTGGTATGAGTTCAATACTTAACAACAATTGGACTGTGAACTGATTAAATCATAACAATAAACTGTCAGATTTGTCCACACATTTTTTTTACAACCACCCAATTTCTCTTAATGCTAGTTCTTTGTAATGAATCAGCTGATGTCCTGGTTAACTGGTCAACCTATTTGTGACCTTTATGGATAACAAACATAACAATAAGTCAGACATCCCAAACTCTATGTATCTAAAAACCAAATTTTACATAGAAAAGTAGATTATTCTTCAATAAAATATGACTTGAGGACCTTATGTGGGAACTAGCTTTTGTAACTGAACTTTTAAGAAATAGAACTTGGAAGAGAAAGAGAGAACAGATGGCGTATATTTGGAGTCTCTCAATTTCACAGATCTTACAAGACAAACTTCTCTTTTGCTTTAGATCTACCTAATGATGTCACCATTACAAGTTAATTGCCTGGCACTGAACCATTCTTAAGGAGTACTGCCATACATTTTAACACTGTTTACACTGTTTAGCAATCCTATAGGGGTATTTTAGCCAATAACAGCTCATTATATGACCTCCAATGTCTGTATTAGATTTGTGGCACAAAAGCCAACTGGCTTCTACCTGGTGACTAAACATAAACTTGTTCAACTACTTCCTGTCTTCAAGATATTTACTGACATGTCAACCAGGGTCCAAATTTTACCATCAGTTTGCCCTCTTGGAAAGAAAGATATTAAAAGATAACAATTTAAGAAGGATAAAAAATGGATTCTGATTTGAAAGCCAACATCCTAACCATTCAAGGGGTATTTTGGATTTATTTTCTCCCTATACTCTTTGCCTACAAAGTAGAATGAATTCCAGGTGCAATGGAATAGAAAATATCAGAGTTAGGCAATGCCAACCAGACTATAGAAACTGGGAGATTCGTTAAGTTGGACAAGCTGTGGTTCATAGAAAAAACTATTTAGACATAATTTGGCTTTTCAGGAGGACATAATGTTGTGCTTACATCCCTGAAATATTGACTGGTATTTTCACTATTACAAAAGATCTGGGAATCGAAGAAAGGAATAAAAATTAGATAATTTGGTGAATAACATGATATCTTGTTCTACATCCCTTTTAGATTTTGTATGGGATCTATTCTGGTTTATTTCAGACACCCTTGGCACCTGACTGAGAAGTGGTCTACAAATTCTGATGACAATCCTTCTCTCAGAGTTGTCTATGTTATATTTAAACAGCCATAACAAGAAACATGGAGTGAGACCACAATACCTCATGTTGTGATTATCTGGATTAATCTTGCTCCTATATAGTAATGATATATTATTTAGTTCAGGCTAAAAAATGACCACAGGGGAATACAATGAGATCTCTACATTAATACAACATTGTTTTTCCACTGTCTCTATCAAGATAATTTGATTATTAGGGGAAAGTTGTACCCAGGATGGAAAATGTTGAAAGTAATTTTACTGTTCCTTCTAGTAATTCTTCATCTCCCCTAAAATGAACACCAAATTATTCAACTCTGCAAAGGATATCATCAATTATTTTCTTTTCAGGACTCTTTAAAAACATCAAAACAAAATCCTCACTCTGCTGTACCCCTCCGTTGTAAACCACTATATTATGGCCTGTATACAATCAAATACCTGGATGGAAAACTAGACTTCAAAACCTCATAATACCAAATTTACCCTCCCTCTCTCTAAGATGCTATTAAAATCTGATATAGCAGCTCTTTCTTTTACTCAATAAGAATAAATTCAATGCTTTCTTATTAAGTTGTCATTTTGGTTGTATTTTTATACAGCCAGCAATCAACATCTCTTAGATTCAAGATCAAGATAAACATATTCCTCAACACTGCTTATTTAGGATATATTCCTGTCTTATTTTTTACTAGGTTAGGCCAATTGACTTACATGTAGAGTAACAAAAAGAGGAAAATAACATGAGTTGAGCACTTGTAATGGAGACTTTATCTCAGGCACGTTTGTGTGTGTGTGTGTGTGTGTGTGTTTTATTTTTTGTTTTTGTTTTTTTTTAAGATTTTATTTATTTATTTGACAGAGAGAGAGAGACAGACAAAGAGAGAGAGACAGAGAGAGAGAGAGCACAAGCACGGAGAGTGGAAGAGGGAGAAGCAGGCTCCCAGCTGAGCAGGGAGCCTGAGGTGGGACTCAATCCCGGGACCCATGAGCCGAAGGCAGTCACTTAACCAACTGAGCCACCCGGGCTACCACCTTAGGCACTGTTTAGCACACTTACTGCAAACCTCACAAGTACCCCTATAACACAGCTATTACTTAACTCATTTTATAGATGAAGAAACAGAGGCTTAGGAAGATCAAGTTAGTAGTTCAATGCTAGTTGGATATAGAGATCTGAATTTATAATCTTTCATCTCTAAATTTCCGTGGATTTATAATTTAAATCTCCTGAATAGAAAATAAATTAATAAGTGTCCCTCAAAGTGGCTTCCTACTCATCAGGAGAAAGAAAAGTTAAGAAATCCTACAAAGAACTTCACCTTTTTGAAGAGAGGTTCTCTATGACCAAAAGGTACCAGAATTCATGTTAGAAATACCTGCTGTTGTCCTTAAAATATATCCAAAGAGCCACACTGAGAAGCCTTCATATGTCAATTGCTAGATGAGGAGGATTCCATCATCCAAGTTCATGGACATGATATATGGAAATATGTAATTAATAGATAGATAGATAGATAGATAGATAGATAGATAGATAGATACCATTAACCAAGCTGGACATTTTTCTGTGTCTGTCATGGCAATTAGTCAAGTAATGGGTCAACTGGAAATACTCAACTTACACTTATAATATGGAATATTAAATTTAAGCATGTTCAATATTTAAAAAAGGTTTATTGGAAAATAATTTGTTTGAAATATAATTATCAACATATTTAACCATTAAAGATAATCATAACTTCAAAGAAATGGATCCAGAACAGTGTCTATTCTTCCAATTTTTCACATGATGAATTCCTGATTAATATATCTCACCTTTATCCAACATGAAAGTGAAAGGATGTTTCCAAAAACTTAATAGTGATGGATTCAGAAGGGGAAAATAGATCATAAACTAAAGAGTAATTAAATTAAATATAAATTGATTGCCAAAATAAAGATTATTCCTAATGAATTTTCCATATGATTAAGAATCTAAGACATGAAACTAGAAAGTGATATGTTGCTATAGGAATGTATAGACATGTTAAAATAACCAAATATAAAATAGAATTGATAGTTACATGTGAACTATAAATATTAAAAATAGCATACACTTACAAGTAGGATAACCTTTCTCTTCAGCCTCCTGGTAGACAATAGCCTCTGAAAAATATTTCTCTAAAGTATTTTAACCAGAGAGAATTGAGTTGATCCAAACACTGAACAGGGACAGCAACTAACGAAATGTTTAACAGCTTAATTCAGTATTTCTCCAGAGTGTGCTTAAGTTAATATTGACAAATCTCCCCTCCTTGACTCCCACTTCCTACAAGCCCTACAGATCCCAAGCACATTTGGAGAAAAGCCAAAGTCTTTTTCTGTCAGTTGCCAGCATAAGTGGCTATAGTTCAAGTTGAAGATCAGACTCTTTATGGCTAGAGGGCATCCAGAGACTGATATCTCCAAAATACTGAGTTACCCATATTTATCTTATAAAATATTGATCTGTTAAATACTATTCACTGTAAACCAACCTTTTGCATTTTCAGTGAACTTCCTCACAGTTCACCATTGCAAAGAACACATAAAAATAAGTGTTAAACTGGAAATTTACCTCTTAATCCCCTTCACCTATTATAGTCAATAATATTTAATAACATTGTATAGTGACACTGTAGGAACTACACTATGGGAACTACACTTAATGTGGTGAGCACAGCACAATGTACAGAACTACTAAATCACTATGTTGTACACATGAAATGAATATAACATTGTATGTAAGTTAAACTTTCATTTTAAAAAATAAGAATTAAAAAGAATAAAAATAAATAAATGTTAAAGCCTTAATTTTTTTAAAAAATTCAAGTGGCTTTCATATGCTAAGATATATGGCAAGAACCAAGCAAACAGATGGAATAAACAGTAGGCAGATAAAAATTTTAAATCATATTTGATTAGCCTAAGTAATGCCATCTGACATCCAGTTATGGAATTGTAATGAATTATATATTCTTGATATCTCCATATGAAATCTATTGGTAAAGTAAGGCAATAACATATTGAGCAATGATGTTTTCTTCCTGATTCTGTCAGTTCTATAGCATTTTGGTCTATACTTACTTCTCTTATCCAGAGATTAAGTCCAACAGTGCAAAATGTCTTACATGGCAACCCTCTGTTAAAAATATACTTAGGAAAATAATGCTAATGTGTTGGCATAAATCAACTCGACAGAGAGTAAAGAGTGAAACTCCCATATGTTTATACAGACAATAATAAAACCATACCATCTTAGGCATCCTTTGCAATGGTTACAATCTGATTCTAATTATTAAAAGAAGCCTAACCATAAAAATCATTTCTGCAATTCTAGCTGAAGGTCAAAGTTGAAAGCAAGAATGTCAAGACAGTGCATATTTCCAGTGTTATGTTGATTATGCTTCTTAAATTAAGTCGTAGAAACTGAATGGATGACAGATTCTATTTTAGGAGTGAATTATATGGTTTCTGTGGTATGTTGAAATAATATAGTGAAAATTTCTAGGATATAAGAGTTACTTTGAGGATTTCTTAATTCCTGTATCTACATTTTAATAATACCACACTTCTTTTAAAAAACCTACTATAACTCACCTGAATATTTCAAACTTTATAAAATTCAAAGTCTTTAGCTTGACATTCAAGGCTTATTAACATTTCATCTCACCTTTACTCTTCAAACACAATTTTTAACATTATGTTACATAAACCCATAAGCGAAAGAACCTGGGGATATTAAAAAAATACTGAGCTTGCTATACTTTTTCAATTAATAGGGAATATGATTATCATAGGAGTTATATATGTGATTCATGGTATGTGATCTCTGGGTTCATGTACAACCCTACCAATCCATAATGAACTAATTAATTCAGAAGTTATTTCTTCTAAGAAACTTATAATATCTTCACCTCCTAATACCCACTTCACCACCAACTAACCCCCACACAGCATACCTGGGAATCATCACATTATCTTCCTGAATTTCAAGTATTACTTTTATATGTTTCTTTTACAGCACTTAAGTATTCCATTAAATTTATTTGCTCATATATCCAAAGCCTCAATACACTATGAACCCCTCGAGATTTATACTTCTTTTATTCCTACCATAATACTACAAATTGCAGATTTCCAATAAAATTACTTCCCCTTTCCTACTTAAATGTTGAAATGGTATTAAAATGCTATTTAAACTGAGATAATTATCAGCTACACATTTCCTACAAGTTTATGAGTAGATATACATCTTTAATAGTATAACAGAGATAATTTTTAGCTTAAGCTACATATACTTATCCTAGGTTTGTCAGAAGCACTTTATTTTAATTGAGTTTTTAGGAAAATTTTCATCTAAAGAACAAGAATTAATGTTCTCAGATAAGGCAAGAAGCAAGGTTTAAGAAGGATGAAAATAATCTGAGCTTAATCTCTTGAGTATTTTCAGTTCTCCTGCTAACCCCTTTGGAGAAAGGACTACTAACAGTTTTCTACACTGCAGCCAGTTACATTTTTAAAGCACAAATTTGATCATGTCTACTCTTTATTAAAACTCACCAGTTAAAAAAAAAGTTAAAAAAAAACTCACCAGTTAATTAAATCTCTTTGAAGTGAAACAAATAGTAAGTAAAACTTAAAGATATTAAAAAACAATATACAACACAATCTATCTGGTCCAACTATCTATAAATAGATAGGTTTTGGAAAGAAAGAACAACAACAACAACAACAACAACAACAACAAAACAAAACAAAAACACAGAAAGGAAAATACCAAAGAAATAATGCAGAGTAACTTCGCAGAACCAAAGATAAAATTCCATAGACGAAAAGGGGATCAATGAGTTCACAGAAAACATACACACACACAAACACACAAACAAAATTCAACATACACATTGTAGCATTATAGAATACAAATAGAGAGATAAGATTATAAAAGCTTCCTGGAAAAAAAAAAATCAAAAACAAAAACAAACCAAAAAATCACCCAAATTATCCAAAACAAAACATTATAAATGATAATCAAATTGGAATTTGACTTTCCATCAGCAACAGTGATGCTAAAGAGCAGCTTAAAATAAAAAAAATATATTTAATATAGAAATAGGAAATTCAGCTAAATTACTAAATAATAATAAAAGTGAAATAAAGACATTTTGTACATAAAAACAAATCCTCAGGGAAAAAACAAACTTTCACAAACTATTTCTTGGCATATCATGCTTGATATGCTTCAGCAAAATAAGAATTTCTTTATGGAATTGAAGAAACAAAGGATCAAATTAGGAGAGCAGTGAAATAATGCCCCATGAACATCTTTCTGCTATTCTCCTAATAAGAATTCAGTTAAAATTATAACACAATGGTGGAAGAATGCCAGGAGGAAGGTTTCCAGAAGAAAAGAACATGTTAAGGTTTCACAATTTAAGTAACTGACAATACTTTTTAAAATACATGAAAAAAATAAAGAAAATTCACAGTATTTAAGTAACTTTGAATAAACTATATTTATATTGAAATATTAATATCATTTTTATTTTCAAATTTGATTCAATATCTATGTTTAATAATATCAATAATAAGACAAAGAATGTTTCACAGAATCTAAGAGTCAGTCAACCTAAGATATACCATTATATCATGGAATTCAAAAGTCAGTCTTTTCTAAGATACACCATTATTTCACATACCACAGAGAAAAACACTAACAGTTAAAACATGATCCATGATCAAAAGTGAAAGAAAGAGTGTGTGTTGGAATTGAGGAAAGAGTGAAAACTCTAACAATAACTATCACTTATTAAGTACTTATTATGTACCCATTTACTCTTTTTTTAATGCACAAATTCATAGACTTTTAACAGCCACTCTATAATCTATGTTTTATTCTTATTGCCTTTTCATAAATGAGGAAACAGGCAAAAAGAGGTAAAGCAACCCCTAAGAACCAAGATGACAGCTCTAGAAGGTTACAGGGCAAATATTTGAACTAGACAACTCTATGGTAAATAAAACAAGACCAGGTGGTATTGTAGGTACAAGAAACAAATGTGAATGTATTCTTTAAATTTGCAAAGGAGACAGCATAAGATGCAAAGTTAATCACATATCTATCCTGCAATATGTGGGGTGGGTGTAGTGAAATGTGCTAAAATAAGATAAATTCTTATTTATTATAATAGACAGTAGATAAATAATGGTAAAGCATATGATGTGGTGAACTGGATATAACTGAAATAAAAAATATATATAATAATTAAAAATATATCCTCTGCAAAACAGAGGTGAGATATATAGAGTAGGCTATTATTACTTTTCATTATAAAGCTATTTATTAAATCTTGCTTTTAATATCATCTGTGCAACAATTTTATAAAAACTAAAATATATGCATTTAAAAATGTAAATATAAATATACATCAAAACACATAAAAATTAAAATCCTTTGGTGGCTTCAATTTACCATCAAAACTTAGTAGAAATACTCAGCCTTGAATCACTTGATTCTTGTTTATGTTCCCTCCTTATCATTTGTTTCTACTCACCCAAATTTCCAGTGAACAAATCTCTAAAAAAAGACTGATGAAGCCCTGGTAAGAACTGGTTACATTAATGTCAGTTTCATCATTTCACTAAGGAGGTTTGAACCTCCTAAACCCATTTGCTCCTTAAATCTCCTTCCCAGGGAAACTTCTGGCCTTAGGTCTTTAAATTTGTTAAAACTATGTCATCACAGGTTGCTTCTTTGATTTGGTAAATTTTTATGTATCTCTGATCTTCATTTCATTTCTCCTTTGGCTTTTCAGCTCTCTCTCACTCTCAGTTTATGTTTTTTTCCCAAGGTTGCCTTCCATGGGTGAACATAACTCGTGCTGTAACTTGTAATTGAGCCTGCAATACTCTTTATAGCTCAGTTGTAAGCCTGTCATAAGCATGACTGAATCAAAAGAACTTATAGTGCCAAATTCTATAGTTAATTTGTTTTTAAGGACTAGTGCTGTCATTATAAAAAGTTTTCAAAACCAAGGAAAGTTTCTAAGAGGTAAAGATATATAGTATATTCCTATCTCACTCAGAAATACTACTGTATATTTATTTCAAATAAAAGAAATGCCATTGCCTTGTTCAGATGTTCTCTGGAATTTATTTTATTCAAAAAGCTTTGCTTTAAATACCCTAAGTATACTAATTGAGCTTTAAGTGTATCTAGTGAACACATTAGTTCCGGTTAAATAAAAATGCATCCTACAGTTCTTAAATCAACTTCACAGAAAATATTTCATTTTGCTCAACCAACAAATACAATTTGAAAATTGTCAGCTATTAAAAAAACAAAACAAAACAAACAAACAAAAAACCTAGGGTCTGACATGAAAACAAGTGAGGTACTCTTCTTGAAACCAAATACACTATGAGTGGTCATCTCTCTTCACACCCTTCACCCACTGATTTGTATATGTTGGAACTCGATAATCTGTTCTGTAAGAAGCATTTTAAACAGGGCAGCAAACATAACAATACAAGTTAAGGCTGTAAGTGAGTAACAAATCTTGCCATATTTCCTGGGGAAATGTTAATTTGTATTAAGTTGATGATAAGTATAGAAGAAAAGGTAAGCAGGAAGAAAACAGAAAATGCTCTAGTTTTAAGGAGAATATACTACACTGTAAGGTATTTAAAAATAGAAATTGTTATTTCATTTCATGTAGTCTAAATGGTTCTATTTTGACTCCAGTGGGCAACAAAAAATATAAATTGTTTCTTGTGCTCTCAGCTCAGGAAAAAGTAGGACTTGGTTCTAAATAACAATAGGGGTTTCACTTTTTATTTGTGTATTATGAAGGAAAATACGGTTTCTTTCTAAGAAAGGGAAGTTTTACTAACTTAATAAAGGCTACCACATCTCTCCATAAATCATCAAGTATTTGAAAACATCGGGATATATAAACTATCTAAGTGAAAATTAAGGTATTGAGACTCATGATTTAATTATTTATTAGGAGAACTTAACCCATGTCTTGAACCATGTCCAATAACCATGTAAGATTGTTACTCAGTCAGACCTATTTTTAAAATGCCATCTTCAAACTTTGTACCATGATAAATATAGTAGTTGCACTGCTTTCCTGCTTTTTTAAAGTCTGCAATTTATAGTATTTTTATATAGTTTACGGTCTATAGGTTATAGTTTTATGTGGAAATATGTTTTGGAAATTATACATAAAATAATATGACGGAATCCATATTTTCAAATAATAGATTATGGAGGTTTCTAATATCCATGAATGCCATCAATGGTTGTAACCTCTGGATTGGTTGATAAATGCCTACATCACACAGTGTCTTTCAAAGAATCTTCATGTTCATTTTTTTTGTTTTGTTCTTTTTAATATCAAATGGTGTTACCCACTAATATGATAGGATATTTATCTCTTATTGTTCACACGTAATTGAATATATTTCCAACTGTTGGTATTAAGTAATTTGTGAATCATTAATTTTTATCATTATCTCCTAATAATAATTACACATAAAATAATATATACAACATATTACATATTACATATTAGGAATATTAGGAATATTGCATATTAGGAAGAACCATATGAATGAAAAGTTCTGTTTTTAGGATTAGATATGCTAGTAATTCTGCATATGACTTCATCAAACTCATGAAACTTCTCTGGGATTCAATTTTATAATAAGGTTTTTTTTTTAATTTTTTAAAAGATTTTTTATTTAGTTATTTGACAGAGAGAGAGAGAGATCACAAGTAGGCAGAGAGGAAGGCAGAGATAGAGGGGGAAGCAGGCTCCCTGCTGAGCAGGGAGCCCTACTCAGGCCTTGATCCCAGGACCCTGAGATCATGACCGGAGCCAAAGACAGAGGCTTTAACCCACTGAGCCACCCAGGTGCCCCAATTTTATAATGAGTTTTAAGGGATCTTTCATATCTAAAGGTAAAATATTGCTGTGATAGAAACAAATACTCCTTAAAATTTTATGGAAGTAAACTTCTTTTGAAAAACTGATTTCAAACCCTTTAGAAAAGACACAACTTTAAAAAATTTTTTTTATTACATTCAATTAGCCAACATATAATACAACATTAGTTTTCGATGTAGTGTTCAACTCATTAGTTGCATATAACACCCAGTGTATCACCAAACATGCCCTCCCTAATACCCATCACCCTGTTACTCCATTTCCCCATCCCTCTCCCTTCTGTAACCCTCAGTTTGTTTCTGAGTCCAGTCTCTCATGGTTTGTCTTCTTCTTTGATTTCTTCCCATTCAGTTTTCCCTCCCTTCTGCTATGGTCCTCTGCACTATTCGTTACATTTAAAAAATAGAAAAAATGTGGTATAAATCAAATTGCAAATGTATTCCAAACAATTAATTTCACTCATAATTGATCTGCACTTAATAATATATCACTAAAATGAAAAGAATTTGTTGAATTGAATCTCAGTAGTTTTTAGGAATTGAATAACAAAATAGCTTGCCCTTTGATATGCCTTTTTAATAAATAAAGCACATAAACTGTATAGTCTATATTTTATAAATTATTACTTAACAATTATGACATTATTGATGAATCAACCAATATGTAACTATTATAATTCCTGTTTAATCAGTATCTTCTCAGTGGTAAAAATTAATGTTTAATGAATGAACTTTACTACGTGATGGTTTTACATAACCCTTGAAATTTAAAATCAACTTTTTTTCTTTTTTTTCTTTTTCAAGTCTAGTTGACCCACAATGTTACAATAGTTTCAGGTGCACAACATAGTGATTCAACAATTCTATAACTCAGGATATGCTCACCACAACTGTAGTTACCATCTGTCACCATACAACATATATACTATTGACTAAATTCCCTATGCTGTACCTTCTATTCCTGTGACTTATTAATTCCATAGCTAGAATTAATTGGGATTAATTAATATGGAATTAATTAAGTGAATTCCATAAGCAGAATCACAGCCTGTACCTTCCACTCCCCTGCACCCATTCTGCCCATCCTCCTGTCATCGTCCCCTCTGGCAATGATTACTTTGTTCTCTGTATTTATAGTTCTGATTCTGCTTTTTGTTTTGTTTTTTAGATTCTACAAAAAGTGAAAACATGCAGTATTTGTCTTCTCTGTCTGACTTGTTTCACTTAGCCTAGTACACTCTAAATCTATTCATATTGTCACAAATAACAATGGAATACTACTCAACCATAAAATCAGGTTTTCTTCTATCATATGAAGACATTTGTTATTCCTTCGTATATTCTAAGCTATACTAATACTTCTAGGCCTTTAGTTCCTGAAACGGTTTTTTTCAGACTCTAAGTAAACCTTTGGAACCCAGATTGGAACCACAGATTAGAAGGTTTCTATATCAACACCCACTGGATATTACAGGAAACATAATAACCATGTGTTCATATGCAGATACTTTACCAGGCTCACAATGAAGATTTCAGAGATTTATTTTTCTTTTGCTCACATTGTACCCTTCTTCATATAATTAGAAGGAGCCCATGATGCAGTCTATTTTCTAGATTTGTCATATAGGACTGGAATAAAAATTTAAAGAAAACAATAGCTATAAAGAAACACAAAGGGGTGAGAGTACCAATAAGCAAGTGGGTGTGGTCCAGCTCACCAGCACAATGAGGAAAGATTGGAAAATGAGCAATTTGAGGGTTTTTTTAAGATTTTATTTATTTATTTGATACAGAGAGAGAGATCACAAGTGCAGGTAGAGAGAGAAGAAAGCAGGCTCCCCACTGAGCAGGGAGCCCGATGCGGGCCTAGATCCCAGGACCCTGAGATCATGACCTGAGCTGAAGGCAGAGGCTTTAACCCACTGAGCCACCCAGGTGCCTGCAATTTGAGTTTTGTAGCCTTAAGAAGAGTTCTAGAAAGTTTCAAAAACAATGAACTAAGAAATAACAGAATTTATGGAATGTTTCCCTGATTTACTAATCCTGATTGAAGAAAAAATACTTTTCAGATGTCAGTGTTACTAAAATTAGTTTATAAACTAAGCTTTTAATCAGAATTATAACAAGGTTGTTGTAGATAGCATTTATGATGGCCTCCAATGTTCCCCAACTCCTGATTTTTGTGCATTTTTGCAATCCCTTCCTCTTGAATATGGGCTGGACTTATTGACATATTTTTAAGTAGCAGAATATGATAAAAGTAATGTCATTTTGTATGCTCCTTGCAATTTTAGGTTACAATAACTGTGGCTTCCATCTTGTATTTACTCTCTAGCTCTGTCTGGGTTACTTATACTGGCAGAAGCCAGTTGCCATTTTGTAAAGCAGCCATGTGGAGACTAATGTGACAAAATAGTTACCTGTAGCAAATAACCTCATAAATGAGCTTGAAAGAGGATTCTAATCCTTACAGTAGAGCGGTCAGAAGAGCCACAGCCCAAGCAGACGGAGTCCTTGAGCCAGAAGCTATTAGATAAGCTAAACCAGATAACTGATTAAGTGTAAGAAAATAAATGTGTATTGTTTTGATGAAGCTAAGTTTTGAGGTAATTTATTAAAGAAAGTCATTATTTATTTTTTGGCAGAGAGTAACTGTTACTTACATTTATGTAGAATATGCTTGTTGTAGGAAATCAAGTTTCCTACCTAAAATGATAATATACACAGCAGTGTAACAATAAACTCCTTTTCTAAGACATCATTGATTTTATACATATGTATAAATTTATATTTTATACAAATATTATATATATACATATACACACATTATATATATATATACACAACTCAGTTTCACTCTTTATTCTCTCACATACATATCCATCATGCATCTTTGAGGGTTATATTCATCTTAACTTTTCAGAGACCCCTGCCAGTGAAGCATGTATCATCTTGAATATTACTTGTTACTGTATCAGAGGTAAAAAAGCTCTGATAAATTTTAAGAAAACACTGTATTTTATATATAAAATGCTAATTGCTAGTTACTTAGCCAATGAGCTAAAAACTATTAAAAAAATTTGTATAATTTTATAAAATTACAGTATTTTTTCTGCAGAGAAAGCAGAAAAAGTTAGAAAATATATATTTGGATTACCAGATATGGATAGCTATTACTTATCTGAACATCCATAAGTAAGTTAAGCAAATTTTCTGGTCTCATTTCTGTTCATTTTTAAATGATCTAAAAACTTTACATTGTTATTGGGACAACTAAATGAGGTAATACTCTATAAATTCACAAAATTTTACTTTTATTCCAAACCTCAAGCTTGTGTTCTTTTAGTCACATTTACTTCTAATTTTTTTACATGTATTTGCAGACAGTAAACTCCTTAAAAGCATGAACTTATTTATCATACCCAGTATTATAACCCTGTGTCACTGTACTATTTGTATGTAGTTCCTCTTAAAAATTTTTTGATTGAATCCATGAATTAGTCTCTAAGTAATTAAAAGTAAAATTAAATATGAAATTTATAAAGAGTTTATTTATATTGAAAAGAAGGAATTCTTTTCCTTTTACCTGTCTGGCTTCTGTGGATAGTCCAACAACAAAAATGACTTAAGACAGAGTAACAAGGGCGCCTGGGTGGCTCAGTGGGTTAAAGCCGCTGCCGTCGGCTCAGGTCATGATCCCAGGGTCCTGGGATCGAGGCCCACATTGGGCTCTCTGCTCAGCAGGGAGCCTGCTTCCTCCTCTCTCCTCTCTCTCTGCCTGCCTCTCTACCTACTTGTAATTCTCTCTGTGTCAAATGAATAAATAAAAAAAAAAAAAGACAGAGTAACAAGAGAAAATCAAATTCAATTACATACATACAGGAGCCACATAAGGGCAGGAGTCTCAAAGTAGGTGAGCTTATATGCTTATATGCCATCCTGAGCTAAGAAATGGGACAGGTGCCTGGGGCTTGAAAGGGAAAGAGGTTAATTCATAGGAAGATAAGAAGGGGAAAAGTTTGGTAAATAGATGTTTACCCTGTCACGCAAGTAAGTCTTCGAATAAAAATTTTATCTCTGGAAATAGCTTTTTTTCTGGAACAGACTTCCTGTCTAAATTCTTTATGTCAATTAGGGAGAAATAAGCTTTTCCATTTTGACTGCCTTCAGCTCAAAATAATGCACGTGCCAAACTGGTATGTTTTAGGGAGGCTTGTTCTGAACCTTCAATATGTAAATCACATTTGTATGAACATTACATCATTCCTATTGCAATAACATAGTTGTGAATAAACTACACTATTGTTACAGTGTAGCTTACTCCCTCTGTGCCCACGATTCTTGGTCACACCACTTTCAAGAATGAAGAGGTAGACCAGGCAGAGATAGGCAGTAAAGCAAGGTTTAGTAAGAGATAGCAAAGTCAAAGTACAAAGGTCCCGAAGAGGGAGGAACCCAAGAGGGTTGCCCCAAGAGCTTCTAAATCTAGGGGGTTTTGGGGCTTGTTAGCAGGATGTTTTACTCTGAATAACTCTCCTTGCACCTATCACCCAGTCAGGTCTTTGTCCACATGGTCCTTTACCCATCAGGTAGTTGTTCACATGGGAAAGGGTAAAGGATTCCTTCCAGGGTGGTATGAAATCCTTTTAAGGATGGTTTCCTCTTAGGCATGGGCCCCTTGTCCCTGCCTGCCTTCCAATTATCATTCATCACTACAGGAATTTGAATACTTTATTACGGAATCATGGAATTATAGAACCAGAAATGATTTAGAGAAATATGGAGTATAGTTCCTGATAGAATTAAATTGTCTAAGAATCCACCCTTAGCAAGGCTAAAATTATTACTCATGCCTTCTGGCTTTAATATTTGTGATCCAACTATTATAATTCAACATAATCAATACACCAATTCAATACTGTTGCTATTAACTACTAAGTCCTGAGCATCTAACTATATAAAGCAAATATTAACTGACATAAAGGGAAAAATTGACAGTAATACAATAATAGTTAGTGACTGTAATACCACACTTACATCAACAGATCATCCAAACAGAAAATCAATAAGGAAATATTGGCCTTAAACGACATGTTAGACTACATGGACTTAATAGATTTATGAACATTTCATCCCCAAACCAGAGGATACATATTTTTTCCAAGGGCACATGGGCTATTCTTCAAGATGGATCATGTTTTATTCGTTTTATTTTTTTTAAAGATTTTATTTATTTATTTATTTCACAGAGGGAGAGAGATCACAAGGAGGCAGAGAGGCAGGCAGAGAGAGAGAGGGGGAAGCAGGCTCCCCGCCGAGCAGGGAGCCCGATGCGGGCCTCGATCCCAGGACCCTGAGATCATGACCTGAGCCGAAAGCAGAGGCTTTAACCCACTGAGCCACCCAGGCGCCCTGGATCATGTTTTCAATTATAAATAAGTCTCAATAAACTCAAGAAAACTGAAATAATATCAAGCATCTTTTCCAACCACAATGGTATGAAACCAGAAATCAATTAAAAGAAGAAAACTGGAAAAATACAAACATGTAGAGACTAAAAAACAAGCTACTAATGAAGGATAGTCAGAAGAAAGGCAGGCCGGGACAAGGGCTTCCTCTCCACCCAAGATGAAACCTCCCTTAAAAGGATTTTACACCACCCTGGAAGAAGCCCTCCACCCTTTCCTATGTGAACAACTATCTGAGAGATAGATGACCGTGTGGACAAAGACCAGACTGGGTGAAAGGTGCAGGGAGGTTTAATCAGATTAAAACAGCCTACCAACAAGCCCATAAAAATCCCTAGACTTAGAAACTCCCGGGAGCAATCCTCTTGGGTCCCCTCCCTCATCAAGAGCTTTGTACTATTGCTCAATAAACTGCTTTGCTGCCCACCACTCTTCATCTTGCCACCCCTTCATTCTTCAAAGGGGCATGACCAAGAACCACAGACACCAAGATTAAAGAAATCCTGCAACACTAATAAACAATGAATGGGTCAACAAAGAAATCAAAGAGGAAATCAAAAAAATACCTTGAAAGAAAGAAGGAAAGAAAGAAAGAAAGAAAGAAAGAAAGAAAGAAAGAAAGAGAAAGAAAAAAAGGAAGGAAGGAAGGAAGGAAGAAAGGAAGGAAGGAAGGAAGGAAGGAAGGAAGGAAGGAAGGAAGGAGGGAGGGAAGGAAAGAAGGAAGGAAGGAAGGAAGGAAGGAGGGAAGGAAGGAAGGAGGGAAGGAAAGAAAGAAAGAAAAGAAAGAAAGAAAGAAAGAAAGAAAGAAAGAAAGAAAGAAAGAAAGAAAGAAAGGGAAGGGAAGAAGGAAGGAAGGAAAGAAAGATACAGCAAAAGCACTTCTAAAAGGGAAATTAATAACAATACAGATCTATCTCAAGAAACAAGAAAAATCTCAATCTAGCTTTACATTTAAAGGAACTAGAAGAACAAACAAAGCTCAAAGTTAGTAGAAGGAAAGAAATAATAAAACATAATGGAAATAAATAGATATTTAAAAATATTGACATACACACATATAAACAATAGAAGAGATCAATGAAACTAAAAGCTGGTTCTTGAAAAAATAAACAAAATTGATAGATCTCTAATTGCATGCATCAACAAAAAAAAAGAGAAAGTGCCCAAATAAATAATAAATAAAATCAGAAATAAAAGATAAGTTACAACTTACACCACAGAAAGACAAAAGATTGTAATATGCTACTTTGCATAATTATAGGCCAACAAATTGAAAAACCCTAGAAGAAATAAACAAATTCTTAGAAACACAGAAGCTTACAAGACTGAACCACAAAGAAATAGAAAGTCTGAATAGACCTCTTACAAGTAATAAAATTGAATGAGTAATTTAAAAATTCCTCAAAAAAAAAAAGTCCAGGATGAGCCCACTTCATTAATGAATTTAACCAAACATTTAAAAAGAGCTAATACCTATCTTTCTCACATTATTCCAAAAAATTTTAGAGGGAGGAATGCTTCCAAACTCATTTTATAAGACCGGCATCATCCTGATAGCAAAACCAGGAAAAGATACCACCAAAAAAAGAAAAAAAAATTATAGACCAGTATCTTTGATGAACATAGAGGCAAAATCCCTCAACAAAATGCTAACAAACCTACAAAAATATATTTAAAAGATCATATATCATGATCAAGGGAGATTTTTCCCAGGGTAGCAAATATATTTCAACATCAGTAAATCAATCAAGGGCACCTGGGTGGCTCAGTGGGTTAAAGCCTCTACTTTCGACTCAGGTCATGATCTCAGTGTCCTGGGATCCAGGCCCGCATTGGGCTCTCTGCTCAGCAGGGAGCCTGCTTCCTCCTCTCCCTGTCTCTCTGCCTGCCTCTCTGCCTACTTGTAATCTCTCTCTGTGTCAAATAAAATAAATAAAATCTTTAAAAAATAAAAATAAATAAAAATAAATAAAAAAGTAAATCAATGTGATACATCACATTAATAAAACAAAGGGTAATATTCATATGATCATCTCATTAGATCGAGAAAGAGTATTTGACCAAATTCAACACATATTTATGATAAAAAAAATTCTCAACAATGTGAGTATAGAAGGAACATACCTCAATGTAATAATTGTATGACAAATGTACAACTAGCATCATACTCAGTGGTAACAAGCTGTAAGATTGTTTCTAAGATCAGGAACAAGGCAAGAATGCCCACTCTCACCACTATTATTTAACATAGTATTGGAAATCTTAGCTAGAGCAATTAAGCAACAAAAAGAAATAAAAGCTATCTACAGGGCGCCTGGGTGGCTCAGTGGGTTAAAGCCGCTGCCTTCGGCTCAGGTCATGATCCCAGGGTCCTGGGATCGAGGCCCACATCGGGCTCTCTGCTCGGCAGGGAGCCTGCTTCCTCCTCTCTCCTCTCTCTCTGCCTGCCTCTCTGCCTACTTGTAATCTCTCTCTCTGTGTCAAATGAATAAATAAAATCTTTAAAAAAAANGTCAGTCTTTTTAAAAAAAAAAAAAAAAGCTATCTACATTAGAAAGGAAGAAGTAAAACTGTCACTATTTGGAGGTAACATAACACTTTATAGAACGCCCTAAGGATTTCACCAAAACACTATTGATTTAATAAATAAATTCAGTAAAATCACAGGATATAAAATTAATGTAGAGAAATCAGTTGCATTTCTATATACTAATAACAAGCTTTCAGAAAGAGAAATTAAGAAAATAATCTCATTTAAAATTGCATCAAAAAGAATGAAATATCTAGGAAAAATTTAACCAAGGAGGTAAAAGACTTGGTCTGAAAACCAGAAGAAACATGAAAGAAATTAAAGATAACACAAACAAATGGAAAGACATACTATTCTCATGGACTGGAAGAATTCACATTGTTAAAATGTCCATACTACACAAAGCAATCTACAGATTCAGTGCAATCCCCATCAAAATAACAATAACATTTTTCACAGAACTAGAATAAATGATCCTAAATTTTTTATGGAACCAAAAAAGATCCCAAATAGCCAAAGCAATCTTGAGAAAGAACAAAGGTGGGTTTATCATGATCCCACTGCAAACTATACTACAAAACTATAGTAATCCAAATATTATGGTCCTGACATGAAATGAGATACACAGATAAATGGAATAAAATAGAAAGTCCAGAAACAAACCCACCCATATTTGGTCAATTAACTTATAACAAAGGAGGAAAAGATAGTCTCTTCAATAAATGGTGATGGGAAAATTTAACAGCTACACGCAAAAGAATAAACACATTAATAAACCCAGGTTTATTAATGTGTTACAGCTTTAATAACAGGCCACTATCTTACACCATATAAAACAATAAATTCAAAATGGACTAAAGAATATAAGACCTGTAGAAGAAAACATAGGTAGTAGGTTCTTTCACATCAGCCTTAGCAATATTTTTAAAGCAGTTTTTATACACACACACACACACACACAGACACACACACACACACACACACACACACATATATCTCTTACTATCAGGTACCCTTTGTCTATTGTATTAATGATTTCTCTGAAATTCTGGATCAAGTACCAAAGGACCAGACAAAAAACAATCTTTTCCAAAACAGCTTAAATGTGTTACACCTTTAATAATAGGCCACTTCTTTATGCAATTATATTTTTGCATTTCTTTCCCAAGCTTCCATTTGTTTTCCCTGTGAGCCTGAATTGCAGGAAGAATGCTAAATCCTTAATGGGAAGAGAAAGAAAGTGTTTTAAATTTCACTCCACAATTATACTCTGTAAACTTTCCGTCTTCTGTGGATTATTGGCAGTTAATGGACTATAGCATTAGTAATTAACAATATACGACCCCAGAGTCATATGTTTTACACTCTTTTACCTTACGTGCTACTTCAAATTCTGTACTTAATCTCTTCTATCATTATCTTCACCCAGATTCTTATGTTTGTAAAAGAATGATAACAACAACAACAAACAAAATTAAATTAGATACAATCTGCATAATGTCATTGGGAAAGCAGATTTTCTCTACAAACAATTTACAGATTTCTTCAGCTGTATCTTCTGTCCCATAAAACTTGAACTCATTTTCATACATAGAAAGAATCTTCATTATCTGACCCAAGAAAATGTACTTTGTTTTTTTCACTTCTTTCAAACTGACAAGTGGCACTATTATAATACCTGAAATGGCATTCGAAATGCAGAATGTGGGCATTCATTCACTTATCAACCTTCCACACAAAGAATTTGAATATTAATGTATCAACAATGTTAGAAAACTAACATTTTGTGCACTAACTTAATTGGTAGAATCGTAGGGGAAGAAAAATTCTTTCTCTACCAATCTAGGCTCTTGGCTGAGTCCTCTCTCCCCAATCCATGCCCCTCCATATTAAATAGACATTAACAAAAGAAAAACAAACATGAAATTTGTAACATGTATACCTTCTGTATACATGGGAAATAACCAGGAAAATGGAGTAATTCCCCCAAATGCTCCAAGCCACAACCTTAAATACCATCTCTAGCTAAAGACAAAAGAAGATGCTGCAGGGATGGGGAGGCAATTATGGGAGGTTATCAGGCAAAACACAATAAACTAGGGTATGGTTGTTATGCATATTTAACTAGCCACTTTCTCCACTTATTAAAGTTTCTAGAAATTTGGTCAGAGTGCAAATCTCCTGGTACAAAGAGGGAGATACCTTACAATTAAGATTTCACTTATTAATGTAACTGTCTCTTACAAAAGGATGATTTGTACTAGGTTTTCAGAGGTTTTCTTGTGTCTCCTATTTCTTAAAAATAACCAAAATAATCCTTATGCCAAAGAGGCATAGTCTGGATGGTATATTTTGCTCCCCTTCACTACAAATCAGTAACACATGTGTTTTGACATTTTTGGTAGAGCAGAAATCTACTGTGAAATTCTTTGTGTATTTTAATGCATTTTGTTCTTAACTCTTACCAAGTAGTGGAAACACATTTTAAAACATTAAGCAGTAATAATACAAATACTAGAGTAAATCCACAAACTAAAAAATTCTGTCAAAGATATAAATTATTAGCTTTAACAACTTTAGTAATCTTCTACCTCTAATTTGGCATTCCTTTTAAGCTAGTCCACTGTGTGTTCTAACGTACAAGAAAAAAAGACAAAACTAAACCAAAAAACATAGAATATTCCAAGATAATATTGAAGTGAAAGTGGAATTCCCTCTGAGAATAGAACAAGCATCCACCTGCCACCCCACCCCAGTTTAGGAAAAGTTACTGTTTGTCTCACTTCTCTCCATTACTGTTTTAGTGTTTTAGAAATGCATTATGCAGGAAAAGTAGCAGATTACCAGTAATCTAATCACAAAGAAGGTTATAGCAACCTCCTAGAACTCAAAGGGACGGCCTGCAGGCAGCCTTCTCTTCAGATAAGGGGAAGTGCAGGGTACAAAGAAAGGTATTCTCCATTTTAAAGGCTTTTAATAAAGAGTCCAAAGAAAAGAGAAAGGCCTATTAGGCTTTAGATGTAGAAATGTTGCCTCAGAGAAAAGTATTATGCACCTTAAAGGATGATGGCAAAGAGAAAAAAGAGAAAAGGAACAGAAAAGCAGGTTTGAACCCAGAAATTATCACTTTCTGTGACAGTAGTTCATGCTGACTGACTATTTTAACCCCTTGCCAACAAATACTGAAAAATATCTAAAATTAAACTCGAGAACTGTCGATTTAGGATATAATAACAAAACTAACAACATATTATAATTGTTATTTACTGTGAATGTAAATTTTATTTCACTGAAAATAGTAATTCCTTTTAACATATCATTTCAAAAAAAAGTTTTATATACTTAAAGAGTAACATTACTAAATATTAAGTAAAAGCTTTAGTGAATTTTGATCAGGTCAATACTGTTATTTTCTGTGGGGTTACAGATGTAAAGCCTGCAAATATATAATAACTACATAGAGAGATTGTATGCCTTAGAGTTGACTGAGACTCAGATGTAAGGAGAGCTAATGTAGACAGTACTGAGAACCCGCCCGAAAGGCCAAGGGCAGATTCGGCATTTCACACTTCTAGTTCTCTTAATACTCCATGTAGGAAGTGTAGTGTTTTAATGACCATTTTATGAAAAAAACTGAAGCACCAAGAGATTAAGTAACTGGCCCAAAATTATATTAGCAAATATCGTATGCTCTAAGTGGAGTCCTGATTCCAACTTCAGCACCTGGCCTCCAGGATTACTGGTCTTACCCTTAAGTGTACTATGGAAATGCACTCCTTCTGGCCTTTAACTAACTTGTCTGGCAACAAGTCTCATCACTTATTTCTTCATGTACAAAATTATAGGGTTGAAGAGTAGCCCCCAAAATGTGCCACGTCACAATATGACTCTTTGGCACAAGGATTATTTCAAGCTGATTATTTTTTCAAAACTGCAGACCAAAACAAAACAAAACAAAACAAAACAAAAAACTGCAGACATAAGAGAATCTCTGAAAATAAAACTTACTTTTTTGTGAGGGGAAACTTCCATCTATATGGAAAATCTCCATTTGTAAGTGTGTCTCCCTCATTGTACTAGCAAGAGAAGGATGATTATAAATCACAAGAAACTCATCAATAGAGAAAACACACACTTAAATCTGCATCCACCTTACCCTTGGTCACTGCACTTTTCCTGATAATCTCCCTTAACTAACCAACATTGTCCTTTTGTCTTTTGTCTATAGCTGTGGATGTTATTTATGATGGTGGCTTGGGTCATTCAGGGAGTTTTTCTGGGTATCATCCAAATATATGGGCGGTCTCCATATTAATCAACTTTTGTTTTCCTTTTATTAATCTTTGATTATGGGGGAAGGAGGTCTCCTCCACAGAATCTAGGAAGATAGTGTGAAACTGAACAAAGGAAACTTGATTTAAAATGGGGTCTGAAGGCCAGGAAGGGGAGCTCTCACGCACTACCACTTGTTATCAATTACAGCCCAACAAGAGTTCCTGCATCTCAACAGAGAGAATCCCACCTTACAACTCCTGCAGGAGAAAGAATTCCTCCTTGTCTGGCAACAAGCTCAGTCAATGAGAAAATACCACAAATCATCCAATGTGAAACCACCCTGAATTCCTGCTTTCTCCAATGGTTTCTCATTCAAAGCAGCCCCTCTTAATTTCCTCCTATGATAAAGTAATATTCCTTTGATCTCTGGACTTGCCTATAGCTTGCCATAGCTCCCATGCCCAGAATTGCAATTATTCTGTTATTACTAAATAAACCCATTTTGCTGGTAATAAAATTGGCTCTTTTACTTCTAAGGTCAACAGTAGAAGGAAAATTATTTTTCCCCCCGCTGGGTTTAGATTAATATCCACATTTGTTGTTGTCCTTTTCTTCTTTCTAAAAGCTCTTTTTTATTCCCCTTTTTCTCTGTCTCTAAAATATCCCTGTGCAATTGCAACTTATTTTCTGTCAATGTACATCTATGTCTGTATGCGTATGTGTGCCATTGTCTATCACATTTATATCCCTATATCTGTATCATTTTTAATAATTTGTGGTATTTATATACTGTTACCTATAGCATTTACCTTTATGTATTTTATATTTTAGATAATGAAATCCCTAAGAAGTAGATATCATTTCATCAGGGTCTTCACTACCTTTTTCTGTCCTCAGATGAAAGATTTACAGACACTGGATGTTTCATCAGTATAAACTTAATGGGTACAATGTTTTATTTCTTCTGTTTAAATGCAGAGGTAACTTGACCTTTGCATTGCTGAAGCATTTTTTGAAAAGAGAGTTGACATTTCAACTGTTTCTAAATGACCCTAAAAGATTATCTGTAATAGGGCAGAGTGGATTTGGCTTTTCTAAGAAAAGGCATCTCTTGGCGTATAGGTAGGGTACCTGTGTTGCCCCCAGAAACATCATGTTTAACTATGGGCAGTGCATAAAGAAACTTATTAGACTGAGTATTTTAGAGAAAATAATTTTAACAAATTTGATGTTAAGACAAAGAATAAAGAGTATTATCTGCTATTCTTTGAAGAGCGAATGTAAGTCCCTGAAAATAACAAAGATTATAAAATAATTTGGAGAAAAGGCTGCTAGTGACTGTAAAGCATTCCTTCATTCTTTTCTATAATAGAAGATAAAAATTCAATCCATTAAGATGACTGTGGAGAGGACAGAGAAAAAGAACAGAGAGGTCTAGGTAGCATAAATCATTATACCATTTTAAATTGGAAGGTAGAAGAGAGACTCATGGGGAAGATGAGATAGGCAGAAACAACCACCCAGGAGGTCCGAGCATTCCGGGTAACCAATTCAAATCTGATTTGAAGAGAGAATACAAGACAGTTTAAAGACATGGGTAACATAGTCAATGTGATATGTAATACTGATTATTTTAGCCCTCCTGGATGGGGGTGAAAAGCCTGCAGGGTAGAAGGCTAATGAGGGGAGAGCTGCTGGTTCATAAGTCAAGTGCCTCGGGATCAATTGGTTAGGAGTGTCACAGCCCTTCGAACATCAGGGAACAGTCGCCCAGGGAGTGTGCAGAAATCCACCTATCTGATCATTATCTCTACTACCTATAAAGCACTTTCAGACAAAGGCTATATGAAAACTCTCATCTTTGACTTTTCTTAAAAAGTTGCTTTTGTATGTTTGTATAATATGAAAAAAAAATCAGGTTTCCTTTTGGAATAAAAAGGAAATAAAACTGAAGAATTTTTTGTATTTGTAAGAAAAAACAGAAGTTCACTGACATCTTTCTCAGTTATAAAATACAAACCAAAATCACTTGTGAGAGAGGTAATGACAGAGCTGCCCTGGGCCCATGAGATATTCCTCTCCAAGGATACTTATCTTGCATTTATCACATAACTAGTGCTCTAGATTTTTCTTGATCTCATTTGCAGTCTTGCCCAGAAAACAGAAAGGTTGCAGTGTTCAGTTAATAGAGGCCTAACTCACATATTCATGATTAACTATTATAGATAGCATAAAAACAGAATGAAACTATATTAGTAGTAAACAGAAATATTTATCTAACTAATAATGAAGAAGTTATAAAGTAATATATGTATAAAATATAGTCACGGGATATATTTCACATATAGGCATATCGAAGACTACTAGTTATACTTGCATGAATCCAAATACTCCCTAACTAACTATTTTGACTGGGTGCTCATGTCAAAGTCCAGAAGTTCAGCTTATTTGTGATTTCTTGCCATTTTCATCTTATGTTTTGTGTAAC
The DNA here is from genome assembly GCA_002007465.1 of Ailurus styani. NCBI lineage: Eukaryota > Metazoa > Chordata > Mammalia > Carnivora > Ailuridae > Ailurus > Ailurus styani. Next base: position 1,191,587 of record LNAC01000169.1, on the reverse strand, counting down.
ACAAAATAACAGCTGTAAAACCTACCCCAAATAAACAACCAAGACACCCGAATCTATTCTAACATGATTTTTAGGGAACCTATTATTTAAAAAGCTTTATCCATTCTTATTGTGGCTGAAAAGGCTGGAAGCAATGCACTTTATTTTACTCAGGGAGATAAGGGCAAAATAATAAATAACAGGGCAAATGACAAAACACCTAACTTGTTATCTAAACCTGCCTATGACTTCTAGGCATTCTTAGCTCTCAAAATGAATTTCAATTCTTCACAGATGCCGAGGGGAAAAAAAAAGTGATCCTGAACGGATAGATTTCATAATTAGAATAAAATATCCTAGACAGAAGGAAGAAAAAAAGCAAGAGATACTGGACAGACGTGATTAAGGTAATTGAAGTTTATCAGCAATTTTTTCAGGTCACGGTCATGTGTGACTTGAGTGAAAGCAGGCTTCAGTGACATTTTAGGAAGTTTCTAGAATGAATTTGATTCAGGGCAAATTATGTATTTTTCCTCAATATCTCATCATTTTCATAGAGATAAAATTGGATTAAAATGAGCTTTATTATTCTTTTACCCAAAAAACCCCAACAATAATACCAGAATATATAGACTCTGAAGTGAGTTTGATGGAACTGAGAAAAGTCAGTGTAATATTTTTAGGCATAAAACAATCTTCTTAAAAATTTTAGGAGACATTGTTGTGGATGCAATGATAATATTTATATCCATTTCAGATCTTTTTGTTATTAAAAATTAATTCTATTATTTATTTATTTTGATGCTTAGTGGGAAATAACATAAGCCTATTATTATCCTCAAGCTGGTGGCTTTGATAATGCAGTTGGAGGAAGCACCCCAAAGCAGCTCCTGATAATAACCCCTAATCTCCACACTGCTTCTATCCCTGTCTTCCTTTCAGTTACTTCTTGTTCTTACTGTAGTAATAATTACCATAGTAATTAATTTTATGATTGTTTTCTGAGGACAATTCTCAGAATACAGAAAAGCATAAATATTAATCCAGAGCCCTCCCCACCCCAGAATCATGCTAGATTATTTGGTAGGAGCTTAATGGTATCAATAATTACCATAATGATTATTTACCAAGTGTAGAAAAGAAATACAGCTGGTTTGAAAAATTGTTTTGTGCATGTTTTCATATTTCATATGTATCAAGGAATTCATTCCATGAATTTTTCCATGAAAAAAATTATTCTCCTAAAAATTCCACATTAAGTGTTTTTGTTTTACAGTAGCCTAATGAGGACACAGCATTATCATATTTAAAGCTGCGATAATTTAAAGTCCATAAAGAAGAGGGCTTTGTTTTAATTCATTAGACTGCCATGATGCTGAATTTTTTTGTTAGTTTAATTTGTTTTAAATCTCTTTTTTCCATAATTTACTTTTTTCTTTTTGGTACCTGTTTTCCCTTTTTAGCATTTTTCTCATAGACTTTAATAATTCTTTATAAATTAAAGATTTAACACCTTGTCTAAAGCTATATCTTCCATTCTGACTATGTCTTTTAATTGTGGATATAAATTTGGTTTTTTAAATTTCTATTTTATGCATTCTATAAATTTCCTCTCATGAGTCATCCATTAATTTGTATGTTTTGAATATTCTGCTCAATTCCCAGTATTTTAAATACATTCTTATATGATTTTTCCAATGTTTCCCCTTTTTCCACACAATTCTATTCTAGCATTTAGTTTGAGATCTTGGATGAAGTAATCTGGTTTATATTACTTTCCTGTAAGGGAAGGCAACCTGCCCCCAAATTTAATTTAAAAGCCAATACTGCCTCAGTGATTTTTTAATATCCAACTCTTTTATACACTAAATTCTACATACCATACCATGATCAGCTTCTTGTGTATTGTCGTGAGCAAAAATGTGTCTCTGAAACATGCCCACTTCTAACCCCAGCACATGTGAATATGCAAGGTTTCAAAGTAGAGAATTAAGTTTGTAGATAGAATTAAGTTTGCAAGTAAGATAATTAATCTTTTTTAACCAGGCACACCCAATGTAATCACAACGAACCTTAAAAGTGTAATGAGGAGGTGGAAGAAAAGAATCAGAAGGAAAAGTGACTAAGGAAGAATGGTAAAAGAAATGCAGTGTTGCCAGATTTGAAGATGGAGAAAGAGGGCCACCAGCCAAGGAGTGTTAGTGTCCTACAGAAACTAGAAAGGGCAAGTTAAAAGATCTTCCCTAAAGCCTCCAGAAAAAAATGCTACCTGGCCAACACTTACTGCAACCCAAGTATGACCTGTGTCAGACTTCTGTGTTATAGAACTACAAAATTAAAAAGAAAATGTAGTCTTTAAGCTACTAAATTTGTGGTAGTTAGTTACAACAGCATAGAAAACTGACATAGCATTGTACTTTGTTGACTTTTGTGTTGTTAATGCCCAAACAGCATTCTTATTCATTCTCATTCCTGGTCATGCTAGAAATGTGTTAGACTCTTTTCTAACCTCTAGGGTATAGTGGAGACTGACAAACCAACATATGAATATAGAATATATCAGGTGAAAATAGCTCTGAAGAAGAATAAAATAATGAAAGAGTGAGTAAATTTATACTTTATTGAGCTACGTATGAGCATAAAGAGAGGGTTTGGGGGACAAGGAATCAGTTTTTCAGATGGGACTTTAAAATTCTGATGTCCATTAGTTAGGAGAGAAGTGTGATCTCCACATAGGATTTTTGAATCACTAGTGTGTTTAAAGCAAAAGGCCTAGGAAGCATCATAGCCCTCAGTCAGTCCTAGGGAGTAAAGGAACCCTGGGGCCCTTTCAGGTTTAGAGCTCCAGAAGAAAAGGAAAAATTGACAAAGAAAAGAAAGTGAAAGGAGAGGTGGAAAAACTGATATTTTTACCATAGTGAAAGTAGATAATACAAGTAAAGTTGCTCTTGGGAGCCTGGGTGGCTCAGTGGGTTAAAGCCTCTGCCCTCGGCTCAGGTCATGATCTCAAGGTCCTGGGATCAAGGCCCGCATCGGGCTCTCTGCTCTGCAGGGAGCCTGTTTACTCCTCTCTCTCTCTGCCTGCCTCTCTGCCTACTTGTGATCTCTCTCTCTATGTATCAAATAAATAAAATCTTTAAAAACAAAAAAGCAAGTAAAGTTGCTCTTTATTATTGTTGTGAAAAATATATTCAAGTTTGTTTTGTTGGAGCTACTGCATGGTTGGTTACCATAATGAAAAATACAAGAACAATTGGTAATTTCCCTTCTTTCTCTATCCAGACCTCAAAACTCCTGGCCCATTTTTTAGAAAAATTAATATTGTTTTCATGACCTGCAACATTAATGTAAAGGAATATGCTATATTCTCTTTTAAATTAATTTTTGTATATTATGGCATTAATGTAGTACAAAATTTAGGTATTAATGCATATCATAAATTTTGAATTAATGTGGCCTTCCTTTTTTTAAATAATTATATATATATATATGTATATATATATATATATATATATGGGCTCCAAGTTCATACTTTTTAGTTCATCTTGGCAATTTAGTTTTAATAAACTAGCACTGATAGTTTTTATATGTAAATATAAAAATCACCAGTATTTCCAATTGCCCATGTAATGTTATGAAGCCTGACGTTTCTATAAAAAAGTATTTATTATTTTCATAATAATTCTATGGTATATTTTAATAAAAGCATATTTTTACTAAAATTGCACATGTTAAAATCTGGTAAGCATGGTGCTTATGTTTACATGTATATGATTAAAATATGAGATTATTACCAAAAAATAAGATCCATCCTATAATGCTCAAATTTAATTTATTCCAGTACCAACAAATAGCTTTATACGAATTAAATGTCTGAACTTAGGGTTTAAATATCTATTTATTATTAAGATAAATGTAACATAGATGTTATAAAGAAACTAATTTTAAGAGGGTTAAAGCAGATGGCTTAGCTTTTTAAAGAAAATTGAAAAGGGAGAAGGGCAAAGAATATACTTAGTTCATGATTTCCCATTGAGGGTCTTAATGATAGCATCTGTTAGTGTTGCTATAAAAGTGGCTGAGCAGAGGAGGACAGGAAGTTACATTTGTCCAGTAATTGAGCAATGCAGCCAGCATGTTGATTGGGACAAGGAGAGAGAAAGAAAATGAGGGAAAGATAGACCGAAAAGCCTTGAAGCCAGCTTTAATAATATCCAGGAGCAAAGAGTAAGAGACATCTGGCATCTTGACAGAATGGATCAACTGCTCTGCAGTAACCTTTTATTTTTTATTTTTTTCATTTTTTCCCCTTTAATCTTTAAGGTTAACTGCTGGTTTGCCATATCGATTCTATATTTAGCAAACTGTCATACAAGAAGTGTTAAAAACTGTGTGAGTGAGTGCGTGTGTGTTAAACATTTATTGGAGAGCCTCATTTAGAATTTATTCTGCTAAGAAGACTTTTTTATTCAACAGTCACAAAATTTCATTCAATGCCAGGAACAAGTTTGGAAGAAACAAACACACCAAACAAACAAAACTTCTGCTTCCTGGTTGGGATGGTAATAGTTTCATGCAGTCATAATACACTTAGAAATTTCAAAGAATTTGAGCTACATTGTCCATGTAATTCTCAGGACACCCTTGTGAGTTAGGTATTATTTTGTTCTTTCTAGGTCAAAAAAAATGAAGCTCAAAGAGGTGTAAAAAATCATTAGTAAATGATGGAGATGGCCCTTGAACCACAGAATTCCCTGTTTTAATGCTATTCTTATTTATTTTAAGAAACATAAGGATTTTAACATATAAGATTTATTCATTCAAATATTCCTTACATATGCAATCAACAGCTCACAATAATGTAAGCATCACTAGGATTGTAAAGGAATACTAAATTACATGAACTATAATCCTAACAAGTTTTCTTACATGTTAGTAGTCTACATATTGAGCACATATTCAAGTATGAAGTCATTTTAAATGAAAAAAAACCCACAAAAGATAAGTTTAAAATGGTGACCATGATAATAAATAACCAAAAAAGTGTTCCTAAATATTTCACTAACTCAGAAATTATAGAGCATTTGTAAAGTTTCTTTAGTTAGCTAAACAGGTTTTTTTTTGTGGTTTAACTAAATAATGTAAATAAATTTGCCAGGTAAGTTTTATACATTTGATTGGACTGTATTTTCATGCACCACAAACATTTTGATTGTATCTGTATTGATAAAATCATTATGTGCGCATTACAAATTTGTTCTTAATAGCTTCTAAACTTAAAAGCCACTAAGAAGCTCTCTGAGTTATCATCTCTTGATAAAGTAAACAAAGAGCAGTCCTATAATCCAGATTTTTTCATTAAATCAGCTTGTGCTTTCTTAGGCCAAATGTATTTTCTTTAATAAATAAATGATGTGATATTTTTACATTCCCCAAAGAAATCAAAATATTAATCCCTTTCTGAATTCATTATATAATCCTATAAGATGAGGAAAATAATAATTATATTTGTTTTATAGATGAAAATAAATATAATAGTTTTTCTATTAGGTCAATAGAAATTCAGCAATGGAAAAGTGAGTAGAACTCACATTTTCCTTTTTCCTACCCAATGTGTTAACATTTACACTGAGTTTATTTAAACAGTTCAAATCGTAGGCACTCCTGTGTAAATGTTAGGTGGGACACTTATTTTTATAAGTGTACTACAATCTAAATTTATGGTAATTATTTTCCAGTTCAGATTTTCAAAAGACATGTGATTATGCTTGCATTGATATAGTGAGTTAAAAATACATATACAAAGTAAAGTGGGACCATTTAAAGGACTTTTTTTTTTAAGATTTTATTTATTTATTTGACAGAGAGAGAGAGAGATCACAAGTAGGCAGAGAGGCAGGCAGAGAGAGGAGGAAGCAGGCTCCCTGACGAGCAGAGCCCGATGCAGGCCTCAATCCCAGGACCCTGAGATCATGACCTGAGCCGAAGGCAGAGGCTTTAACCCACTGAGCCACCCAGGTACCCTAAAGGACTTTTTAAAAGCAAAGTTAAGAAAATTCAATTATTTTTATAAGAATTGACCCTTTCATGGCAATTACTGATCAAGATAAAATGTTCATGTGGTAGATCCTATTTAACATCACCACCTTCCTGCCCTACTATCAACCCCTGTATGCCTATCCCCCTAACCTCGTCCATTTTTTCCCATAACACTTATTTTAATATTGTAAGTAAATTATTTCTATACTATGTTCATTGTTTTGTTTTTTTTAATCTGTCTCTTCTTTCCCACTGGAATAAACTTCTCAGAGATCCTCCTTTGGTCCTGTGGCCAAAGCAGTAGCCCTCACTTAGAAAGCCCTCAGTTCATAGTTTTGAATGGACAAATAAATCTAGTATTAATTTTAAGTTAAAATATCTCCTCTGCTTTCTTTCTCTGGGTTTATAAGTAGGATGGGAATACTGCTTTACTTCTTAGGAAGCTTCATGCTGAGAATAGTTCAAAAGGGAAAGTGTGAGGATTCCAAGGTTGGAGCTACATCAACCTTTGTGTAGCTATTGGAAAAGCACATACATACAGTGTGCCAGATGAAATCATCGGCACTAAAAATACAGACTTTATTTTATTTCTTTAAGATTTTATTTACTTATTTGTCAGAGAGAGAGAAAACAAGCAGGAGGAATAACAGACAGAGGGAGAAGCAGGCTCGCCACTGAGCAAGGAGCCTGATGAGCAAGGCACCAGACACAGGACTCCATCCCAGGACCCTGGGATCATGACCTGAGCCAAAGGCAGATGCTTAACCAAATGAGCCACCTAGGTGTCCCTGAACATACAGGTTTTTAAAAAGCACAATTCCTGCTTCAAGGAACTAAAAAAGGAATGGGCTATTTATTTAAAAACATGGCATCTGGAATCAAATCTGACTCAACCTAAACTTTCTTTCATTAGTTATAAACTTGAGCAGGTTAATATAACTAGTTTTTGTCTCCTTATTTGTTACATAAGGGTAATAATAAAATACATATCATTGAGTTTCTGCTTAACATTAAATGAGATTAACTGTATAATTTGACAGAGCATGGATATTCAATAAATATTAGTTAGTAGTAATGGTATTTGTCAATCTGATAGAATTTGGTTATTAGAGCTTCAGAGGTTGCAAAAAGACCACTTTCATTTGTTTTTAAGTTTGTTTTCTCATACATTTCAGACTCGTATGGCCCATCTCTCAGTAGCTTTCTTTTTTTTTTTTTTTTGAATTTATTTATTTATTTGACACAGAGAGAGAGAGAGAGAGAGAGATCAGATCACAAGTAGGCAGAGAGGCAGGCAGAGGGAGAGGGAGAAGCAGACTCCCCGCTGAGCGGAAAACCCAATGCGGGCCTCGATCCCAGGACCCTGAGATCATGACCTGAGCCGAGGGCAGAGGTTTTAACCCACTGAGCCACCCAGGCGGCCATCTCGGTAGCTTTCATAGGATCTGGGTTTGCTTTCTTTTATAAGTGGCAAATATTCTCTCTTCCATCTGAAGCACTTACTTAGCTTTCCTTTGAGGACCAATGTTCTAAAAGATAAGGAACTGCACAAAGGTCAAATGTTCTTTGAACTTATTTTGTTGGAGAATCGCTCCTCACCCAGGGGTGGACCTGATGGAGCTGTCAGTCATGGTGCTCTGTTCCTAAATATCTTTATGGAGTGAGCATTTAACTCAGACTGTCTATTAGTTTCATATTCCCCAGACCACAGAGATTTGTTTCAGAAAGAGACATGTAAACTGAGACAGACTAATCAAAATCCTTCCAAGTCTTCTCTGCAAGAACCAGTTAAGGAAATGTATCTATTGCCTTTGAGGACCCATTATTAGAACTGTAAAGTGACTTTACTTGAAGCTACTTCCAGTGACTCTCCTTTAACCACAAGGGAGACATTTACAACATAAAAGCATGAAGCCAAAGTGTAGAGAAAAGCAGAACCAAGAGATGGCAAGAAAGTCCTGATCATATTGTTTGTTCCCTTTAGTTGAACAATGCCTGAAGCCATCCTTAGCCATCCTACCTATACGAGACAGTCTTGAGGTGGATTTCTGCTACAGAGATTTCTATGGCAACACTGAAATTTCCCAAGCAATCACCTATTTCCAGGGCTTTGTTTTACAGTTGATAGCTCTATCCATGGCCGTTCTACTTCACTTCCGCATCAGTATCAAAACAGAACACGGATCCACATAAGAAAATATCCTTAGGTTGGGATGTTTTCTGCTCAGAGGGTTACATTATAGAAACATCCACTCAACAGTCTCCTGATGCTCAGATGGGCAATGCATAGGTGCCAAATAAATTTAGAATATGTTTGCCTCAATCACTGAAGTACTTACAAACACATTTTATGAATTATTCCAATATTCTACTTGCAAAATGTGGGAACTATTTATATGGACTATCACTATAAAATGGAAAAAAATTCCAACATTTTCATTTTTTGCAAACGAATTTTAAGAAAATTTTGGACTCCCCCCTTCTTTTTCCTTTGGGTAATTTTCTTTTTAATATTAATCACTCAGCTATGCAGTTCAATACTTAAGTTTAAATTTAGAAGATATTGATGAAAACCTATTTCCATTTTATAAATTTTAAACATATATGCATATATAAAGAAAGCTGTATATGCCTCTGAATTTTTCAGAAAAAGCACTGCAATCTTTTTGAATATTCAGGGTTGTTATTCTGAGAAGCAATTATGTAATTGTGCTGAAATTCCTACAGTTATAGCCTGGAGGTCTTCTGTAAGACACAGCACCATTTAGCCTGGTGCAAAATTATCTAAGATTGTGCTTTTTGTGTTTCTGTGTTCCCCTTTTTTTGTTGTCAATGATCACTTCCTACTTGTATAGTTTGTTTTCTGAGAAGTTCTTCCTTTCCCTTGTTATTTTCCCCGAGTATCATGTTTATGTGACTGGAAACCAAATTACTAAGCTAATTAGAATTATCTTTAAAGTAAAAGTAAGTAACCTTCAAAAAAAAAAAGATTGAGGGATAATAGTATGATAAAACTGTTTACGTTTTAGTAAATAGGAATTCGGACTACTATTTAGATAGTTTGGAATCTTTAAAAATATTTATTTATTTTTATTTGAAACAAAGAGAGAGTGCACCTGTGAAGGGGGCAAAGGAGGAAGGGGCAGAGGGACAGGGAGAGAGAATCCTCAAGCAGATTCCCCACTGAGCCTGGAGCCAGATGTGGGGCTAGATTCCGGGACTCTGAAATCATGACCTGAGCCAAAACCAAGAATTGGCTGCTTGACTGACTGAGCCACACAGGCACCCCTGTTGAGAATATTTTTTAAGCTTAGTTTATTTGGGTGATGTGTTGTTATATTCCATTTCTCATGTAACTATGTACATTCAAATATATCTATAGATATAACTCTCTGCTTACCATTCTAGGAACTCTTTCTCTCAATGCTAGTATAAATTATTGGTTGACCTCTAGTTTAATATCCTTTAGAAAAAGTAAATAGTTTTTTTCAGGGATGTTTATATTTCCTCATCCCTTCATTACTGAGATTATCAAGGATCCATTATGAGTGCTCTCAATATTTTTATTTACTTGTGGATGCACAGCACAATCTTCAGGTGTATTAGAACTGGACTTCAAAAAAAAAAAAAAAAGAACTGGATTTCAGTCAGCAAGCACAACTAGACAAAAACCACAGGCTCAAAACCACATAGCACCTTTATCTACTACAAATTCTCCTTTTAAAGGTGTTTTTCCCTTCTTATTTCCACCATCCCTTCCAAATGTGTAAGATTTATTAAGTGATAACCTGTCAATCATAATTCTTAAAGATAAGTTATGTGCTTAAGGAGTGGCTGGGAAAATAAAGACAGGTTGCAGTAGAGTCATGGATCTCACTGCATTTTGGTATTATCATTATATGACAGTCTGGATTCTGACACTTGTGTGCAATATTAAAAATAGAAAACAAGCACCAGCAAAAATCAAAAGTTAATGCTGCTACAGGCATATTGCCAGTTTGAGCTGTATACTGCTGAGCCATTGGTCTCTGAGGTTTTTGAATGACTGTAATGTGTGGCATTGCTTGAAGGAAAGTACATCTAGGATAGATCTTTACTCTCCACTGAATTACTCAGAACTGGAGATATTGAAATTCAACACAGGATTATCGTCATTCACTGATACATAGGGAATTATCTAGCTGTGATGGCTCTAAGAAATGTAATGTGAACACTACAACACTATCTATACTGAGAAAGAATTTTATGAGAAATGCAGAAAATGAGGTTCTACAGACAGAAACATATATTTCAATATGTATCTATTAATGATATTTTTTAAATTGATTTCAGAGATGTACCTATATCTATAATGGTCATATTACTTAAGAATAAATTAAATATTTCAAATCAAACTATGAGGGTGCCTGGGTGGCTCAGTTGTTTAAGCAACTACCTTCAGCTTGGGTCATGATCCCAGGGTACTGGGACTGAGCTCCACATCAGGCTTCCTGATCAGCAGGGAGCCTGCTTCTCCCTCTTCTGCTACCCATGCTTGTGTTCTCTCTCTCCTCTCTCTCTCTGCCAAATAAATAAATAAAATCTTTAAAAAAATTCTATTCTGTTCCAATCAAACTTGACTTGCTAAAAATTATCTTTTAATAATCAAATTTTAATTTTCTATATTTTAGTACTTTCTTCAAAGTTAGAAAAAATATTTTTTAAAATATCAAAAGGTTAAGCAATAAACATTTTAAACAATGATTTTTCTGAATGGTCATAGTTATTCATATAATTTATGTGTGTAAATGACACATTATATATTTGATCTTTTAATTTTTATCATTAACAATCATTGTATGTAAAAGTACCTTTTTAAATAACTATATGAGAAAGATCACCTTTTCAAAATAATATAACTCTGAAAAAATTCTTGCTCACTGACAGCTTTCAAGCTCAAGCTTTTGCTGCTTGATGAAAGTGTTACATAAGGACACATTCTTTAACTCTACTACCATTATTTTTCTTAATATCTCGGAATTGCAAATACCACTCACCAAAATTATTTTCCCGTTTCTGAATTTCTCTCATTAAAAAAAAATAATAACTCGGAAGTCACTATTACTTTTTCATTTCTCCTTAGATGACATTTCAAAATTTTAATATTACCTTTTCCCTGAAATAGCACTATTATCCTACTTTTGAAACATCATTGGTGTTTCCCATAATTGATAGTTATGTATACTATCATACACATATCATATCAATACATGGGTATATACCGATATGTATACTAAAATGTGCATATATATTGATATGTATACTATATGTATATATACATATATACTATGATATGTATACTATCATATACATATACATATCAATGTATAATGTATAAATATATTCCATTTATATCAAACATCATTGAAGATAAGAAATGAGAGCAATGTACCAACCCACCAACACATTTAGTCTACTGCTTTTTTCATTGTCCAAGTAAATTGAGAATTTACATTCACAAGAGATAAAAATATGATACCTTTAGAATGAAAGAATGAAAACGAACCACTTTCTCACACCATACACAAAAATAAACTCAAAATGGATTAAGGACCTAAATGTGAGACCTGAAACCATAACAATCCTAGAAGAGAGAACAGATAATAATTTCTTTGACATGGACCATAGCAACATTTTTCTAAATGTGTCTCCTGAGGCAAAGGAAACAAAAGCAAAAATAAACTATTGGGACTACATCAAAATAAAAAGCTTCTGCACAGTGAAGGAAACAAGCAACACAACTTATAGACAGCCTACTGAATGGGAGAAAATATTTGCAAATGACATATCTGAAAGGGGTTAGTATACAATCTAAAAAGAACTTATACAACCCAACACCAAAAAAAAAATAAAAATCTAGTCAAAAAATGGTCAGAAGGCACAAATAGACATTTCTCCAAGGAAGACATACAGATGTCCAACAGACACATGAAATGATGCTCAACATCACTCATCATCAAGGAAATGCAAAACAAAACTGCAGTAAGATATGTCACACCTGTTAGAACGGCTAAAATCAAAAACACTAGAAAAAAAAGTGTTGGCGAGGATGTGGAGAAAATGGTGGAATGCAAACTGGTGTAGCCACTGTGGAAAACAGTATGGAGGTTTCTCAAAAAAATTAAAAATAGAATTATCCTATAATCCAGGAATCCTACTATGTGGTATTTACCCAAAGAATATGGAAACACAATTCAAAAAAAAACCATATGTAACCCTATGTTTATTGCAAAATAATTTACAATAGCCAAATTATAGAAGTAACCCAAGTGTCCATCAATATTAATACATATATTTACAATGTCAAAAGAGTGAAATTTTGCCATTTGCAACAATGTGGACAGATCTACAGGATATAATGCTACGTGAAATAAGTCAGTCACAGAAAAACAATATCATATGACTTCACTCATATGTGGAATTTAAGAAACAAAACAAATGAACAAAGCAAGGAAACAAACCAAAAAAACAGTCTCTTAACTATAGAGAATAAACAGATGGTCACAAGAAAGTAAGTTGGTAAAGGGATATGTGAAATAGGTGAAGGGGATTAAGAGTACAGTCATTGTGGTGAGCACTGACTAATGTATAGAATCACTGAATCAAAATATTGTACATCTGGAACTAATAAATAGCACTGTATGTTAACTATTCTAAAATTTAAACAAAACAACAAAAATACCCACAACATTATATGGAGCAAAATAAGCCAGACACCAAAGAATACATACTTTATAGAAATTCAAAAGTCGGGCGCCTGGGTGGCTCAGTGGGTTAAAGCCTCTGCTTTCGGCTCAGGTCATGATCTCAGGTTCCTGGGATCGAGGCCCGCATCGGGCTCCCTGCTTGGCAGGGAGCCTGCTTCCTCCTCTCTCTCTGCCTGC